>OY282558.1:98496931-98826143 GCA_958295665.1 Tipula vernalis | reverse complement strand
CCAGTTCTATATGTAGATTAAAATTGTATGGTATTAGCACTGGGTTTGCTAACGATTTACCCTAGCTTATGTTGCGGAATCTACTCCTGACGTATTTTCAATGACAAGAGAGAGATCCTAATTCGGAGTGAAAAGATAAAATTTATAGTTCTAAAATCTGTGGTATTGCAATTTTGCCTAGTTTTAACCTAGTAGCATATCACAATTTTACTAAATGCTCTACCAATAAGTGTCAAACTAAGCATTGTAATATTGAGTTAGTTAACACATTTAAATATCTTGGTATCCATTTGGGTATCAATTTTAATTTGAAAACTCATGTGGCCAAACTTAAAATTATACACGAATTCCGCTTCCAGGATTTTTTAACTCCATCGTTATTCATGCCCAGTCTCTGTTTTGAGAATATCGATTACCCCAGATAAAATTTAAAAATATGTAAAAATTCAACCAATTATATCTGAAAAGTGTTTGATTTAGTATGCCTAACGAACATTTATCCCTTTAAAGGTTATCAATAGGTAGATTATTTATTGATAACTTTCTAAACGTGAATTTCACATTCCGGTTCTGTGGAATGCAAAAATAAATCTCGCTTTTGTGAAATGAAGTATCAAAATTTCTCGTCGAGGGAATACAATTATAAATGTCGTGGAATTTACCCTTAAGTTATTTAGAGCAAAGTATGGATTTGGCTCGAAGAAAACCAGTAATGATTTATAAATATATTTAATTTGTGCACAAATTTTTAAGCACCTATTTAAAGTAATATTAACACCTATATGTACAATAAATGAATAAAATTTAATATTTATTAGAAAAATTTTATTTCCATTCGAAATAATTATTCTAAAATACTACAGGTATAGAAATTTTAGCCCGCCAACCCTTTCCTTAGCCTTCCTCGTTAAATAAAATTGTTGAATGGTATCGTGCAAGAAGTTATCCAAAATCTTACCTGTCAAAGTAAATCTCGTTTATTATTCTACAAATTGCAAAATCATCGCTTCAAATACATGAGCTCATTCACAAATCATGAAAAAAAAAATTAAAATAAATAAAGTGACAAATTATTTCAGATTTTGACATGTTTGCTAGATTTAGAACTTGTACTAAAAGTAAACGCCGCGAATAGAACTAGAATACAAATTTTTAGAACGAAATTATTCAGCGAGAAAACGATATATGAGAAAAATAAAGATTCCGTTCCAATCAAACTCATTTCACAAAACCGGTGTCTACATACAGGTTAAGTTTCATGCGGGGAGGCCAGGAAAATTCGTTTGAATAAAAGAGTTACAATTTAAGGGTTGAATTTATACAAATTTTTAAATTTTATATAGTCCTTTCATTGAAATGATTTTTCCCTAGGGTGGGGAGATGAAACTTACCTTAATAATTTTTTGTGGAATAACTGTTAGTTAGGTACACCAATTGAACTACTTTCTACACATGACAGTTGAAGGGTTGAATTTAAATAAATGTTCACAGTTTGTATTTGGCTCTTTTCTTGAACTATAACGTATAATTCATATGGCAGGTAGTGGCAAACCAAAATCATTAAAGGTTGTATTTGTAGTATGTTTTCGCTGAAATATTGGCAAATATGCCGACCGGTCTCTTTCGGCAGAGATAGCTGAGACATTATATGCATTATCACTATCTGCATTATCATAGTATAAATTAAATTCGGGTTCTTTTTGATGGGCCATTTTACTTTGAATCTTTAAAACGATTTTGATTCCATTTACTGGTGGAACAGGTTAAAAAATCCTACTTGTATTAAAAATGGGTTTATATCATTGCCCCAATTAAAAAATCTCAAAAAAAAGAGCTTTTTAATTATAACAAATTTTGTAAAAGTTGTTTCCATTCGTTGTACACCTTAGAAGATGGGGAATATCACCCCAAATCCCCGCTTTCCCTATTTATTAAAATTCTAATTTTAAATAGTAGAAATTATAACTTTTTTCAAAACATGATGTTTTTCAATGATTATTCACATACTAAGTTAGAAAGCTCCCCAAAACCACTTGAATGGCTTGATGAAAGGAAAATGTAATAATTTTTTCCAAAGTATTGATATTTATATTATTATTTATATGTATAACTGTTTCAAATATAAAAATAGAAAACTCTTTATCTACTCTATAGCAACTTAATAATTATTTAACGATGAACGGTTGCAAAAATATGCCTTAGCTGCAGCTTCAAATATAGCATGCTAACATTGTTTGATGACGCAATAAAGTTTTTGGTGACCAAATTGATTAGTATTTCAATTAAAAATGTCAATTCACAGTTTCTAGAACCAAAATGAAATATTTCATTCACGTTTAATACCAAAATTAAGCTCTCGATTGAAATATTACTTTCACAATCTCACTATTAGTTATATACGAATTTATGGCGAGATGCTAGGGGAATAAAATTAAAATGTTGCTCGATTAAATTGATATTCAATATATTTTAGTAAAGCGGATAGCCTCAATTAAATTTTCTGCTTCATAAATCCTTAAATGCATTTCTTATAACTTTTATACGTATCGGTAAAATTTAGTTGTGCAAAACTAGCACATTTTAATTTTTCATTTTACTAAAAGTTTTTTTATGTGCTTTTAATTTTTTATGTTTTAGATAGACTATAAGTATATACATACATACATATATAGTATTTCCACTAGAGATGAAAATTGATAAAATTTGAAAGCCATATAAATGTTACTTCAAGAATCAATAGTGATTTATTTATTTTACAGTTTTTATTTTAAGTTTTTTTTTAAAGTACATAGCTGTGTATAAAAACTGAAATCATCGATCAGAGATTTTCTTTTTTATTTATAAATTACGGTATACAAAGTATCTATACACTACCGTATATTATACGACTACATAATATAGTGTGGTTGTAGCTGAATGAATGGATAATTTAAATTTTTTTTTTTTTTTTTTTTTATAAACAGATATTAAATTTATGTTATATCCAAATAAAGATAAATGGTAATATTAAAAGGTGTTAGTTTTATCATGATTTATTCTAGAAATTAGAACAACAAACTATATCAGTCGACTGCTATCAATCACATTGTGGTAATCATTGGATGCGATATTATTTTATATGTCAATATTCGGCTCTCTCGATTTTCGTCTTACATTTTGATGTCAATCACCTTTTTGTGGGTATACGAATTTTAGCTTTAGTGTTTTTTGGCCTCTATTTTTGTGTGTCTCCCATCATCATCATCATCATCATTAATGTCATCGTAATCTACAGAAAGAAGACGTTATCATGTCACATATTTTAATGTTGAGTGATAGAATTTTTATTTATGGTTGGTTCAACAATTTTTATTTTTTTTACGGTCAGGTTTCTTATATTTAAATAATATTTTGAGGTAAGTCAGTAGTTTAGCAAAGATTACGCCATACATACAGTTTGACCTGTGATGACATGCTTTATAAATTCAAAAGCATAATTTATTTGAATCATTGATGACTTTTAGCCAAAAATAATTTAATAATCAAAAAGTCGATTGCTCAAACCAAGTGGATCCAATATTGATTTATTTATAATGTAAATAAATAAATATGGTTCGCTTCTTGAAACTGAGGATTCGAAAAACGGAAGAAATGATATTTCACATACATATCAATAATATATGAGCTCTGTAAATAATCCTAAAGCAAAAAAAAAAAATCCTTTGAAATTATAAATTTCCAAATTTTATTACATGAAATAAAGAAGAAAACCGTATTACCTGCGTTTGATAATAAATAAATTTTCAATTATAATAAATTTAAAAAAAAAAAAAAAAAAAGGAAATTTCGAGGAAAAGCGATTTTCAATGAATAAATTTACAATTTTCGATAACTTTTATATATTTTTGGCAGAGTTGAACGTTGAAAAAAAAAATTAAAGGAGCGGAATGAAAAATACCAGGAACGATTTTATATTTTTGTTGTACTTTTACAGGTGGGAATAAAAATGTCTAATTTATATTCACGCATAAAACTCTTGATGTATTTCGTATGTGTCTTGAGATTATTTTTGAAAGCATTTTTATTCGATACGGGAACACTGTTGAATTTCTATAAAGATATACAGCTTCAGATATATGACATTGCATGTTGTTATAAAAATACAATTTGGCTGTTTACCTTGAATTTGTACACAATTACTTTATTATATACAAAAGCATATTATAGGCCATTTTAAAATAATTTCGTTAAAGCTATTTTATGACAGTCATCCTGAAGAGATTTTTTTATGATTTTTGGCAGCGCACGCGATATAATTTTGTTAAAAGTCTTCACATATACACAATCTATTGACTAATTGATTAAAAAATCAGTTTAGTCTAATTGAATTATACATTTTAAAAATTCATTCGCCATCAAACCGATTTCTACATTTTTCTTTAATTAGATTAAAACTTTTTCTATTTCTTCATAAACCATAATATTATGGTTTATACATACATATTTTAGTAGTTCCAATGGTCTATTACTTTCCGCCATTAAACTGTCAGTCCATTTAAATATTCATATTTTATACACAATTCGAAAACTAAACACTATCGAGTTTATAAATACATAATAAATGTTGCGCCGATCGATCAAAAGTCATTTATTCTATCAACCTTATATAGTTTCTAAAATCACCAATTTAATAATCATCGTAAAAGAAACAAAACGGTTGTCATTAAATAAACATGAACAAAATTTATAATTTAAAAGATAGTATCAACCCTTTTTTTTGCTATTATTGTTTAAATGCAAAATATGAACGTATAGAAGAGTACGGAGCTCTCTAAATACAGGGAACAATGAAAACTATTTTTAAATTGCACACAACGAAATGGTTTTTAATTAATGAAGCATGCAATTTAAACAATTTTTGTAAAATAAATTATTGAAATTTATACTTGCACGTAAAAAATCTACTTTATAGTTTAAAATTGTATGCCTTGTAGTTTTTAAAGCAGGTAGTTAGGGTAGTTTTTAATAAGATTACCGTAGTTGTGGTTTTTTTTTGTGTGGCTAATATGAAATTAAATCGTGTACCTGTACATTGTTGCTTTAGAATGAAATAAATTTAATTATGGGTTTTCCCATTTAACGACGGTATTATCGACGGGAAGTATCCATATTACATTTACTTATACATTCATTTTTTAAATCGGGAAAAAATTGTTCAACGCGGGTTTTGATTAACAACATTAAAAAATGTCATACTGTAAAAATGTAAAACCATTGCTTTTTAAATTCAACCGGCAAATTAGTACATACTAGTGTCTCTTTAGGCGAACCAAAATGGGGTGGCTGATGATGTAACTATACTTTAACACTAACTACACTTATATAAAGCTACAGAACTGATGTAACGTCAGTTGGCCAATAATTTAGCATACTATAATGGTAAAAATATAACCAAGGAATTGAATTTCGCTTCTGAAAAAAAAAAATGTTTCAACAAAGTAAAAAGCCAATCACCAATCTGCTATTATATTGGTTGCCGAAGGCAAAAAAAAATTCTCCTCTATATCTTTACAACATTTTGACAATATTTGAAAACAAACAAACTCTATAATTATAAATGAACCACCTGAATTTAGAAATGTCTTCTTATCGGTCTTTTATATTTCAAAACAACCTTTTACTTCCAAAATTTTAGGCAAGAAGCAGTTTTTAAGGATTTCTCGAGGATCCACGTCTATTGAATCCGATCAATTTAATTTTTCTTTATTGTCAGGTTCATTCCTTGAATGTTATTTAAATTGTAGATGGCGAAAAGTTAGTACTAATGGAAGAGTAATGGATGAGGTTTTAATAACTTCTACATACAGTAAATCATGGTTGTATTCTCTTCAGTATGTTCGTTAATGGTATCTCTTTATCATAAAACTCTGTGAAATTTCATGTAACAGTCACAGAGGTCTTAACTAAGAGATTTCTCTTAGTTAAGAGATTTTTCTTACCTAAGACTATTTTGCGATTCTGTACGTTCTTTTCGTTACGAGATTATCTTAAAAAATCTCTTAACTAAGACATACGAAATAGGTGGTCATAAGCATCACAACTTTTAAATTTCTCATAGTCGTATTAATCAAAAATAATTTTATCGTATTATTGTTTGTTTTAAAAATAAACATAACTTAAAATTTGATAAAAAAAAATTATGAAATATTTTATTCTTATAAATTATTAACTTTTATAAAATTTAGTTATAAACCTAAGATAAATTTACTTCATTTTCCAGTGATTTTTATTTTTATTTTTTTTTTACTAGAAGCGGCGTGTTGTTCAACGCTTGTCCTAGAGCCCTTGTAATTTCAATTATTTAAATAAAGAAAATATAAATATAAATTACCAAAATTGTTTGTATTTATGTATCAACCACCAAAAATGTATGTAAAAATTCAATTTGACAGGTCTCCATATATTTTCTACGTGGTCTATTAGTCTACGTGGTCAATCTTATCCAATTGTAATGAACTATAGTATACTCCACAGAATTTAGAATTTTTAATAATTTTATTTTTTTTTAAAAATTGTTCTATCTCCGATCGCAGAGAAGTCGACAAGGTCTGGGCTAGTTTTTCAGATACTAAGGCCATATTTTAGTCTACGTGGTCAATCTTATCAAATTGTGATAAACTATACTATACTTCACAGAATTTAGAATTTTTAATAAATTTATTGGTTTATAAATGGTTGTATCTCTCACCACAAAAATGTCCACAAGGTCTGGCCTAAATTTTTGGATAACTTGACCATATGCCAGTCTACGTGGTCAATTTTATTCAACTGTGATGAACTATACAATACTTCACAGAATTTAGAATTTTTAATTATTTTATTGTTCCAAAAATTGTTGTATCTTCGATCACAGAGATGTCCACAAGGTCTGGCCTATATTTTCGAATAACTTGGCCATATTCTGGTCTACGTGGTCAATCTTATCCTATTGTGATAAACTATACTATACTTCACAGAATTTAGAATTTTTAATAATTTTATTGGTTTTAAAAATGGTTGTATCTCCGACCACAGAGATGTCCACACGGTCTGGCCTATATTTTTGGATAACTTGACCATAGGCTAGTCTACGTGGTCAATTTTATTCAACTGTGATAAACTATACTATACTTAACAGAATTTCGAATTTTTAATAATTTTATTGTTCCAAAAATGGTTGTATCTTCCTTCAAAGAGATGTCCACAAGGTCTGACCTTTATTTTAGGATAACTTTACCATATTTCCGTCTAAATGGTCAACCTTATCCAATTGTGATGAACTATACTATACTTCACTGAATTTCGAATTTTTAATAATTTTAATTTTTTTTTAAATTGTTGTATATCGGATCACAGGGATGTCCACAAGGTCTCGCCTATATTTTTGGATAACTTGACCTTATGTCAGTCTACGTGATCAATTTTATTCAATTGTGATATACTATACTATACTTCACAGAATTTAGAAATTTTAATAATTTTATTTTTCCAAAAATTGTTGTATCTCCGATCGCAGAGATGTCCACAAGGTTTGGCCTATATTTTTGAATAACATGGCCATATGTCAGTCTATGTGGTCAACCTTATCCAGTTGTGATGAACTATACTATATTTCACAGAATTTCGAATTTTTAATAATTTTATTGGTTTTAAAAATTGTTCTATCTACGATCGCAGAGATGTCCACAAGGTCTGGCCTATATTTTAGGATAACTTGACCATATGCCAGTCTTTGTGGTTAATCTTATCCAATTGTGATGAACTATACTATACTTCACAGAATTTAGAATTTTTAATAATTTTGTTTGTTTTAAAAATTGTTCTTTCTACGATCGCAGAGATGTCCACAAGGTGTGGCCTATATTTTAATTTAACTTGGCCATATTCTGGTTTACGTGGTCAATCTAATCCAATTGTGATGTACTATAATATACTTTAGAGAATTTAGAATTTTTAATCAATTAATTGGTTTTAAAATGGTTCTATCTCCGATCACAGAGATGTCCACATGGTCTGGCCTAAATTTTTGGATAACTTGATCATAAGCCAGTCTACGTGGTCAATTTTATTCAATTGTGATGAACTATACTATACTTCACAGAATTTAGAATTTTTAATAATTTTATTGGTTTTAAAAATTACTGTATCTCTGATCACAGAGATGTTCACAATGTCTTGCCAATATTTTCGGGTAACTTGACCATATGTCAGTCTACGTGGTCAACATTATCCTGTTGTGATGAACTATAATATATTTCACAGAGTTAAGAATTTTTAATAATTTTATTTTTTTTTAAAATTGTTGTATCTCCGATCGCAGAGATGTCCACAAGGTCTAGCCTAGTTTTTCTGATACTTAGGCCATATTCTAGTCTACGTGGTCAATTTTATCCAATTGTAATAAACTATACTATACTTCAGAGAATTTAGAATTTTTAATAATTTTATTGGTTTTAAGAATGGTTGTATCTCCGATCACAGAGATGTCCACAATGTCTGGCCTATATTTTCAGATAACTTGGCCATATGTCAGTCTACGTGGTTAACCATATCCTTTTGTGATGAACTATAATATATTTCACAGAATTTAGAATTTTTAATAACTTTATTTTTTTTAATCGTTGTGTCTACGATCGCAGAGATGTCCA
Source organism: Tipula vernalis (assembly GCA_958295665.1). Taxonomy (NCBI): domain Eukaryota; kingdom Metazoa; phylum Arthropoda; class Insecta; order Diptera; family Tipulidae; genus Tipula; species Tipula vernalis. The sequence continues at coordinate 98,817,477 of OY282558.1, read as the reverse complement.
CAAGGTCTGGCTTAGTTTTTCGGATAACTTGACCATATGCCAGTCTACGTGGTCAATTTTATTCAACTGTGATAAACTATATTATACTTCACAGAATTTCGAATTTTTAATAATTTTATTGTTCCAAAAATTGTTGTATCTCTAATCACAGAGATGTCCACAAGGTCTGGCCTATATTTTTAGATAACTTGACTATATGCCAGTCTACGTGGTCAACCTTATCCAATTATGATAAACTATACTATACTTCACAAAATTTAGAATTTTTAATATTTTTATTAGTTTAAAAAATTGTTGTATCTCCGATCGCAGAGATGTCCACAAGGTCTTGCTAATATTTTTGCATAACTTGGCCATATTCCAGTCTGCGTGGTTAACTTTATCCAATTGTGATGAACTATACTATACTTCACAGAATTTCGAATTTTTAATAATTTTATTGTTCCAAAAATTGTTGTATCTCTAATCACAGAGATGTCCACAAGGTCTGACCTATATTTTCGGATAACTTGGCCATATATCAGTCTAAATGGTCAACCTTATCCAATTGTGATGAACTATACTATACTTCACTGAATTTAGAATTTTTAATAATTTTATTGGTTTTTAAAATTGTAGTATCTCCGATCGCAGAGATGTCCACAAGGTCTGGCCTATATTTTCGGACAACTTGGCCATATTCTGCTCTACGTGGTCAATCTTATCCAATCGTGATGAACTATACTATTCTTCAGAGAATTTAGAATTTTTAATAATTTTATTGGTTTTATATATGGTTGTATCTCCGATCACAGAGATGTCCACATGGTCTGGCCTATATTTTTGATTAAATTGACCATATGCCAGTCTACGTGGTCAATTTTATTCAACTGTGATGAACTGTACTATACTTCAAAGAATTTCGAAATTCTATAATTTTATTGTTCCAAAAATTGTTGTATCTCCCATCACAGAGATGTCCACAAAGTCTGACCTATATTTTTGGATAACTTGGCCATATGTCAGTCTACATGGTCAACCTTAACTTATTGTGATGAACTATACTATACTTTACAGAATTTAGAATTTTTAATAATTTTATTTTTTTTTTAAATTGTTGTATCTCTGAACACTGAGATGTCCACAAGGTCTTGTCTATATTTTTGGTTAACTTGACCATATGACCATATGACAAAATTATTAAAAATTCTAAATTATGTGAAGTATAGTATAGTTCATCACAATCGAATAAGATTGACCACGTAGACTGGCATATGGGCAAGTTATCCAAAAATATAGGCAAGACCTTGTGGACATCTCTGTTATCGGAGATACAATTTTTAAACTCAAATAAAATTATTAAAAATTCTAAATTCTGTGATATAGTATAGTTCATCACATTGGATAAGGTTGACCACGTACACTAGCAAATGGTCAAGTTATTTGAAACTATGGGCAAGACCTTGTGGACATCTCTGCTGTCAGAGATATAAAACTTTCAAAATAATTGAAAATTATTAAAAATTCCAAAAACTGTGAAGTATATTATAGTTCATCAAAATTAGATCGGCTTGGTGACATTGACCGCTATATGGCTTAGCTATTCTAAGAAATGTGCGGGGCCTTCGGGACATTTCCATGATCGGCGCTAAATTATTATTTAAATTTTCAAAATTCAGTGAACTTTTAAATTATCTGAAATATAGTAATGTTCAACACAATTGGATGCTTTTGGTTAACGATATAAACAAATGGTTCAGTTATCTGAAAAGGATGAAAATAACCTGTTTCCTAATGAAAAGAATCTGTTTGGTGGTACGAAAAATCCAAAATTACAAAAAATTTAAATTTTCATATAATTTAAATTCCAATTGGAAAATAGCTAATTTAACAGTGTAATTTTTTGGTATTTTTTTTAAGCATAAACTTCACACTCATTGTCCTTTGTATATACACTTATAACATCTATGCGATTAAGGAAAATGGCCGTAGTGTTTTCAGCATATAAAATCATTTTAACAATTTTTAAGAATTTCTCGAACAACCTCAACTCGTTTTACACTAAAAACCGAATTTGTCAACCCTGTACAATATAGGCAAATGGACAGTGAATAAAGCAATTCCCGAAGCTTTGTATGAATTTACATGTAACCTCTCAAGTTCGAACAAATGCCAACACTGTCAACAACCACAAAAAAAAGTTATGAACATTTTGAGCAGAGTGGAGACAAAATTCGATAAATCCAACTTACTAAAATTTCTGTTATTTGAAATTAAAAATTCATTTTGAATTTTAAGTTATTTCAATACTTACCATTGCAATTAATGTCTATTAATAATTTTAGTCATTAGTTAAAATTAAAAATGACCCTTCCGCACAAGGTGATTCACAACATTTGGAAAACTGTGAATGACTACTGTATTTCAATCAATTTCAATTAATTTGTTCTTTTTTTTATTTCAATCTTGACCAAACCTCGATTTACATCCAAAAACCATTTAAACCAATAAATCAGCTTTAAAAATACACCAAAAACGATATAAATCAGATTAGATGTGACAAAAGTGTCACAAAATAAACGAAAGCAAATATATAATTATCCGTACATATTTTTTGTGGCCCAATCTAATTTATGGTTTTTAATAAATGGAAAACATTTTTTTTTTTTTTTTTTTTATATAATCGCATCAAAAATCAAACCAATCCTGCGCGCAGCCAAGCACCCCATAGCAAGGAAACGCAACATCTGTGATATTCGTTTACAAATAATTCAAATGAACATGGGTTGAAAGATTTTTTTTTATACATCCATTCAAACTTAATTATTTAGTTGTTTGTTGTATCAGTTTTTTTTAATACAAATATTAAATTTTAAGTTTAACATTTTGTGTTATTTGTTAATTATACAAAAACAACAACTATACAAAAAAAAAATTGGATGTGCAATTTTTGTGTTAGCGCAGGCTCATCATATAACGTGTGTTGATCAACAAAAATCCATTACAACATATAATGGTACCCCTATACAAAACATCCTTGCCCTAAACCATATTATGTTGTATAGATATGTATATACATAAACATAATGTTTACAGATGGTAGAAAGAGAGAAAGTGTGTATGTTATTTTTTTAGGTTCTGTTTGGATTTGGTCACATTACATTACTTAGTTAATTATTTACAATTGGGGATGTTGATTAAAACAAATATAATGTAAGGACCAAAATGATTATTATATAATTCATATTACATGTTGTGTATGGCTTTTTCTCGGTCGATTGTATATATTCTAGGGTTTATTATCGTATATACGTACGTAGACAATCCGAACAAATGTTTAATTTTAAAAATTCTATATGTTTATATAGAATATAAATTTGAGTTGTTGCATTTGTGTGACGGAAGGGATGATGGTGGATTTCAGTTTGATTACAAAAAGTCATTTAATGCGTGAATAATAGATGTGATTATCACTTCATTGTAAAGTAAATTTTGTTATTTTTAAGTCCGGATTTATGACACTTAAGTCACATTATTTTTAAGACCATTTTCAATTAAATTAAATAGATAACGTGTTTTGTTTTTACATACAAGAGAAAATTCTTAAATTTGTGGTACCATCATAATAACACTTTGGATAATTTAATTTCGGTTTTTCTTTTGTAATTTAACCAGAATGTTCGCATTGTGAGCATTGTTGTGTTGATTAAATTTGTTTGTTTTTTTTTAATTAAATATAAAGAATTTAGCTAAATCCCAATTGATTCAAAACGATTTTAGCTTTGTTGTCAGTATGACGAACATTTTAGTTGTTCTCTAGAATGCCAATAAAATTGTTCTGTTGGCTAATTGAATTCGTATTAATATTTAAATCAGCAAACAAAAAAGGGTCGTCTGTTTACAAATAACCTTCCAAGAATATTTTTTTAACACTTACATATTTCTTGTGTATCGGCAGAATGTAAATATGCGTATCATCAGCTCACTTACCTGTAACGAAACAAGAAAGAAATGTGTCATAATAGTCAATTAAATTAATTAAAGCGTTTACATGAAAACATATCAATCAAACTTTCTTAACATCTAAAATTATTTCCTATTAAGACATTTCCCATATTCTTATAATAAAACCATTTTTCCCCTCTCTTATATTAACGGGCGAATACATTTTATTTTGGATAGGCTTCCCGCTGCTAAAACATTACAGAAATTAAAAAGGGTGAGGATACCGTCTTTGTATATAGTATATGGTATTTACAGTACTCGTATACCTGGGTAATTTATTATACGTGCCATACTCGTTTAGTAATTTACCATGTATTACAAGTGATATCCCGCAATGTTTTAAAATTTATTGCTGGTAACATAAAACATAAAAAAAAAGAAAATTTTGGTTAAAGAGTGCGCGATATGGTGAAAGTGATATTAAGAATAATTTGATTTTTTTTTTTATTGTTTCAGCGGCTTAACAGTGGTTACGTGAGAGTACAGATGCGTAGTTTTTATTAAATTTTAATCAGTAACGTGCAGTGTAGAAATACTTGTAACAACAAAAAAATTAATCGATTACTGAAACGAATATATTCTTACATTAGTACTTCCGTTAAATGTTTTTGTATTGAGCTTTAGAAATCTGATAATATATAGGTTATGTATTCGGCAACAATACACTTTTGTAGTAATGAAGAATTGTGGTACTCGGAATCCATTTCCGTGTATATCACGTAATAACGTTTCAATTTCTTTATGTAGAGCTTTGTAAGTCTACGTTAATATCATAAAAACATTTGTAGGCAAACGGTGTGTAAAAATTAATAATATAATACCGAAATGGCAAACCCCGGAATTCACCGTTATAGGAGGTTACATGCTCAAGTTCACAGTTGGGCAATTAAATTACACTGTGTAATTTACACAGTTTTGTACACGTAAAAAACGTGTAAGTCAATTTCATATGTTATGTATGTATAAAATGTAAAAAAAAATGAGAATTAATATTTTAGCAAAGGTATCAAAAGTATTTACTACTTAAATTTACTTTGTCTTACAATAATTCCTTGTTTCCTAGTTTCTAATCAGTTTTGGGTTAACTTCGCTGAATTCATACATAGTTAAACAAAATGAAAACTTAAAATTCATTAAATATGATTGGTTATTAAGAGGCACTTTCGATATATCACGTAAATATATGAAATGCCATGAACAAAATGTTCCGATGGTGCCAATATTCACTGAATAAAGAATTAGTCGTTTAACACAACTGCGTAAAGTGAATTTAGAAACAGAATTCCACTGAGTATAAGAAAGTTCGATATTTGGAAATTTAGAAAAATTTAATCAATTTACATTAAGAAATTTTCACTCAAGCTATTATGTACGTTGATGTAATTTTCGTTTAATAGGGATTGGCATTCTCTAAAAAAGTCATATGAATTTTTTTCCTCAAAAAAAATTTGTAGAAGCGATCTTTGAAGCCGGGATCCGACTGCTTTGAAATTTTAATCGAAAACACTGGCAAATGAGATAACAGGATGAGGAAAAAAAATTTAGGCTTCTACCTATATTATAAAATCCAAACATTCTTGACTCTAAGATACGTATACGATTATTGACACCCAAGAAATCCTATACAATTATTGACACCACTGCAATTCTTAAGGTTTTTACTACATTTGTTTAAAATATCCTCTCCTTTATTCAGTGTTTTAAACAGCCGTAATAATTTCTCTTTGTAATAAAATCAACTCTCTTGCTAAAATTATTCAGTCTGTCAGTGAATTTTGTGAAACAAACCCGTGTGTTTTAAGAGAAATTTTTATGGTGATTTTGATTCGTTTTTGCGAAATAATAATAATGCGTAAGTATGGAAATAAGGCCTTTGTACTAATATAAGAAAGTTATAGTTCTAATATGCCTAAAACAACCGTTGAATATACGTAAATAGATGTCCAGAAAACTCTTGAAGCCATTACAAATAAGAAAATGACCAAAAAAGCGGCAGCGATATATTTTGGCAGTCCCCGAACAACTCTAATTTTTCGCTTGAGTGATAAATTCAGGAAAGTCAGGCCCGGATCACATCAATTTTAACCAATGAAGAGGAAGACATTTTAGAGCAGTGAATAACTATTTCTCAGAAAAAAGGATTTCCTAAAAGGAAAGAGGACTTAATGAGTGCATTAAAGGAATTCCTAGATAAACGGATGCATCCATTTGGAACAAATAATATGGCTGGAAATGGATGGTTTTTGGCATTTTTATAGAGGTACCTATCGATATCACTAAGAACGCCAGATCATGTAACGGCAGCTAGTCACGGCTACTGTGGCAGCAAATGATATTCAAGGTTGGTTTTTTTCCACTGAATGCTATTTAAAAGAAACTCAATTTTTTGATATTTTAAATGACCCAATGGCTAAAACTAACCTCACAGTAATGTTTTCATTTGCTTCTTTAGGTATCTTATTTCTCCTATGGTCATATAACCTTATAAAAGGCTACATGAAGACATTAGACAATCGCTGCCTTAAGGTTAGGGATTGGCAGTTAGCGACAACGGGTGGATAACGAAGGAAGTATTTTACGAATACATTTCTAAAGTTCTTCATCCACACCTTGTTAGTATTGGTACCCAATTCCCACCCATTAAACTCTTTAAGTTATCAAACTATGTGTCCAGTTATAGGCATAGTACTAATCGCATTATACCCAAAATGCGACACGAATTTTGCAACCAGCGGATGTTAGTTCTTTTAAGCCACTTATAAATGGTTGGAACAAAACAGTACTTTAGTGGCGCCGACCTAATCGTCGCGAGCTACTATCCAAACCAAAGTTTGCACCTTTACTTGTACAGGTAATCGATAAATGTATTGGACCTGGAACAATTAAACACGTGTTTCGCGCATGTGGAATATTTCCATGGGACAAGACTGCAATAGATTTTTCTAAATGCTTGAGAAAATCATCAACGTTATCAACCGAAAAACCAAACGATACTAAAAAAGTCATCCAGATGTCTTATGAAAAAATCGAAGAACTGGTAAGTGATCCCACGCTACATGAATTTAAGCTTGCTTTTAATGGTGAATGCAACACATCAATTTGGACAGAGGAAAAACATATACTTTACAAAAATTTTCTTCATTTTAATCCAAACTGACAAAAGCTATTCCCCAAACCACTTTCTTCGTTAATACTACCCAACATTTAAATAACTCAAGCAACAAAGTCGATATCGAGAGAATCAACGAATTTCTTTTCGTAAATGAGGATATAATCGTCGAGGAATGTATGGAAAACGCTTTAATGCAGGAGAAATTACTAATTCATTAATTCCACAAATAACTCCACTTAAAGTAGTTCGTGGAATAAATCAGTTTCTGGATTGGCCTATAACACCAGAGAGGCAAAGCATCAAACCAATAAAACAAAAAAAAAACATTCGTTATAACCGACCAATGGATCAGTGCGGAACAAATTAAGAAAGAAACAGAACAAATGGAAATAAAAATTAAACAGCAAAATACAACGAAACGACTTGAAAAACAAATCAAAAAAGTGAAGGATAAAAGTGAAGTTTTGAAGATGAGGAAAATTAATAAGAAAAAGCCAACCATAAAAGCACTTCAACAAAATTCTGCTCCTAGAATTTCAGCAACGATAGCCAACCCAAAGGTTCCAGCTAACTATTAGAAAGAATTATTATTAGTTTATGCTTTAATTCGTTATTTAATTTTTAGATCTAATGGGAATCAATGAATCAGTTGGTGTATTACAATCGGATAAACTTTTTAAAAATTTACAAAACACTTTGCCTTACTCGACTCCTGTCGCATGCTAGTTAGTTTAGTTATAGCTAGCTTCATTCTATAGAGTTTTAGTTTTTAAATTTTTTCCAAAATGAAGGTGCGAATACAACTCATACAATATTAAACTTAAAACTGACCGACCAACTTTCCGATACTACAATAAATCCAAATATGGTTCACTTGTATGAACTTACTAATGGTAATTGAGTCAAATAGCTAACTATGAAATATTTTATAACTGTACCTTATTTAATGTAATTGTTCTATATTCACTAGGCGATGCAGAAAATTTGCCACCCAACCCGAGCCATATCAAAGATCTTATTAAAGAATATGAAAGTAACGACAATATTGGGGGAAAATCGAATTGCAGTTGGGTCTATGTGCTACAAATGCACTTTTTTCTCTTAAAAAAGAATAGCCATAAAATGCAACGGATGCTCAAGAGAATATCACGTTTATTGTATACAACAATTGCAACTGTCCTACATCCTAAAATTTCTATGCAGCAATTGCAAAAGTAATGCCGTTTAAAGACTATATGCGGTCATGATATGATTGATGTTTGTCATTTGCTTAATTATTATTTCGGCAGACTTGCCGACAACTTTGTTTGATGCACTAATTTTATTTTTTAATTTAGAAATATTTTGTAAATGAACGCCTCGCGATAAATTTTATTATTAATTTTATTTTGAAATGTACGATATTTTATTTTTCATATTATTTGTAATTGTTATTTCGTAACCGAATATAAGATATTTTTTTTAATCCTGTGATAATGAAATATACTTTCTTATTTCGATACTGCAAATGTAGTTCCTTGTTAAACAACTGACCACAATTTAATTAACTTTTTTTGGTTGATACAGGTGCATTTCTATTATGAAATGGCTATGTTGCTAGCTACACCTATATAGCTAGGTAGATATTTAGTTAAACCAATTCATACAGATGAGGGTGTCAATTATTGTACTTTTCTAACAGGTTTCACAAAATTGGGTATATAATTAAATAGGCAATACTTCTAATAAATATTTTCTCTAAATATCAGACAAAAATGTATGAAATTTAATAACTCAATGCCTTATTGGTTTTTTTTAAAAACTGAATCACCAACAGCTGTTTAAGCAGATTTCTTCCTAAACGGTGTCAATAATTGTATACGTTACGTTAGTTTCGTTATTCAAAAAATATGAAAATAATTTTTTAATTATTCATTCAACATTAATCTAGTTTTAAACTAAAAAATATTTTAAATTAAATCGATAATTACTACAAATATTAATTTTTTGCGAATAAAATCGCCCAATTTCCATATAAATAATGTTTCATTGTCACTAATGTGGCATACATCCACATAAACTTTTTTTTGTATTTGTATTTCCCTATTCCCATGGTCGTGTCACTTCATTCGACGTGACAATTGTCGTGTCACTTCAACTTTAAATTGGTATTCTCTTAGGTCGGTAGAAGTGTACATTCCAATTTCCATAATCGCGTCATTTGAAGTGGCGTAACTATAGTCGTGTCACATCACTTAAAAATTGTTATTCTAGAAGGCGAACCAAGTAACACGACTGCAACTTGAAATGTATTGGGCAAACTAGAAATAAAATTATGTTATTTATAACAATATTGTTATTTTAAACAATAATATATTTAAAATTATTCAAAATATAATTAAATAGCTGTATAAAATAAAATAATTGCGTATTTCCATTTTGTAGTAGTCGTGTCACAAGCTACTAAGAGAATGGCAAAATTAATGTCACGTGACTATAGTCATGAAAAACGACGTGGCACGACTATGATAATTGGGGTGCGGTAGTGTCGTGTATTAATAATTTTTGTAACATATTATCTAACATTGTTATATGACATGTTGTAGGTATTATGTCAAAATTATTAAATCAAGATGTCGAGCATAGCCAACAAAAACATTATGTTCGGGTTGCTGTTCCCGCCACCCCAAGCTTGAATAATTTGTATAATTTTGTTCAATTTCTCGTTGAATCAAAAGTTGTATTGATTCATGTATTTATATTGAAATGGTTCGATGCCCCTAGTTGGTTACTCAATTGCAGTATCTCTCAGTAACATTTATATGCATTGCTCATGGTAGGTAAGGGATTTTTGTGCTATGTGTGGCTTTATTATTCTGCGATTGAGAGCTGCGGTCATTTTCTTACTCTACTAATTTTTGTTATTTTAATCTGATTGTATGTACCGCTATCCCCACTAATATTTTTTTGTTATTCATAAAAAGAAAAAAGAAAATTATTAAGATTCATAACGTTTATTCAAGAACATCATTCTTTTATTCTTGTGTTGTTTTTATTCGGAGAAAACAGTTCGAATTCAAGTAAAAATTAATAAAATAAAATTAAAAAATTTCCATTTTAGCGAAGAAATAAAATATTTCCAATTTATTAAAGCGTTAGGAAGATAGTCGATGGTTCATATTCATCAAATGTTACCAATGTTACCAACAGTAATAAAAATCAAAATAGAAAAACAAGAATTCCAGCATTTGTTTGCAAATTGAATGGTCAACAATTACATGAAACAATGAAAAAATTGAATATTAAAGAGTTTAATATTCAATACATTTCACTTGGATGCAAAATTTTTGTTTACTGCTTTAAAGACTACAAAACTTTAGTAGATGAACTAAACAATTGTAATAATGAATTCTTTACCTACACTCGATACGAAGGAAAGTTAGACAAATTCGTACTTTTTGGCCTTCCGGATATTGAGCCAAAGACCGTTGAAGATGAACTTAAGACCTTATATGATCTTACCCCTAGCAAAGTAGCAAAAGTAACGCCTAAAAAATTGTAAATAGGATGAAGTTTTATTTTTCTTCTCATTTAAGAAATTATCTCAGTTAATATTGAAGTAACGTAAATTTATTTATCATACTATTGTCAAATGGGGAAACGCCAATCCAAATAATGGTTCAACCCAATGCATGAAATGGTGACGGAAATGATTGGTAAAATTCTGTAATTTGCCGAGAAAGGGGAAAATACCTAGAGTTAAGAAAAACTTTACAAATAAAAAATTTTGCTAGTGAAAAAAATCAACATCAATACAGTACTATTGATGTCGACTGACAAAGAAACATATTCCCAGTTTTATCAACTACAGCAACTCACCAGCAACAGCTAAATAATTCTTTATTAAATTCCAAATCATACGCTCAAATTGTTACAAGTAATACTTTTGGTGGTGGTACTAATTTTAACTAATCTTAATAGGCATGAATTATTTCAAATACATATTTAATGAAATTATTGTTAAATTAAGACAGTGTAAATCTAAAGATGAACAGCTCCTTATTATTACAGAAAGTGCTATCAAACATGGCACACATCCATAGAAATATAGTTATTAGCACTTGGAATGCTCATATCATCAAAAATAAGAAAATTTAATTAAACAATTTTCTTGAACACAACAAAATTGATGTCATGTTGATTACAGAAACGGCTTTAAAACTAAATATTCCATTTTTCATATACCATGGAAGGTGTTGGTATATTAATTAAAAACAGTATTAAACATTCTATTTTACCTGATCTAAATCTAAAATGTATTGAATCTCCAGGGATTTCCATTAATTTTAATGGTACTAATAATGTAAACATTTTTTGCCTGGTTAATGTTAATTTCCGTAATGATTTAATTAAAATTAGTACAAGAAATGAATTTTATTAGCTGGTGGTAATTTTAACTGTCGACACCAGGATTGGTTTTGCCTTCGATCAAATGAGGGTGTACGAACATTACAACAGTTATCGGGTTAATTCACAAAAATATTCTGTGGTTGCTCCTACTTTAAAACATGTTATAGTTCCAGAGGTACACCAAGTACAAGCTAAGTTCGGATCGTATGCCAATTACATAATAATAAATCGAATACTAAATTAAAACTGTTATTAAAGGCTCAGAACCATTTTAGAAGATATCAACAAATCTGAAATCTAAATATTTACCAATTCCCCCTCTAAAAACTAATGATTCGAATTGTCGTGTTTTCGATGGTAAACGAAAATGTACCATAAATAAGCAGTTGCTTCCAAAAATCTTTTCTACTAAATGTATACAACTCAAAATTTGAAAAAATTATTAAAAACAGAATCAACGGCATCAATTTGGTTAAAGAATTTACGTTAGATAGGGAAATCGCTACCAGAGAAATTGTTGACATTATAAGCCATTGTAAGCTTTTAAAACATTTGCCAAATGGTGCCCTTAAATTTTTAAAAAGTATTTTCAACAAATGTGTTAAATTGATTGTTGTTAAACTATTGATGAACAGTTTCGTTTTCGATATCGGCATTCGACAGTTCAGCAGATTGATAGAATTGTATAAGGTTCATTAAAAATAAAAGAACTAGCCAGCATTCTACCGGTATGATATTAATTGATCTAAAATATGCTTTGATACTGTTTGGACTGATGGTCTTATCTCTAAATTAATTAATTACAAATTTCCGGTTTACTTAATCAAAATTTAAAAATCGTACATATCAGATCGATTTTTCTATGTGCAAATTAATGATCAATGCTCTAACTCTAGTCTAGTTATGTCTGGTGTACCTTAGGGATCAACCATAAGGCCAATTTTATTTAATTTATTTATAAACGATATCCCCCAAAATAATAAATGTCAGTCAGCCTTATTCGCAGATGATACTGCTATTTATTCTAGTGATGAGCTTTCATCGGTGATTATTGCGAAATTAAATAAATATTTTAATGAATTAGGTGGTTACTTCAAGCAGAGGAAATTAACGATTAATTACTCTAAAAGCCATTCAATATACCGGTTCACTATAACCTGATACACTCAAATATTTCAGAAAATAAGCACTCTACGAAAAAAATGCTTAGATTAAAATTTAATTATTTCGTGGATGAAATACATTGGTGTTAAAATTAGTACCCCTCCTTCTCCTTCTATGTGGGGCGGGGGGTAACTTTGAAACTAAAACATAAACCCCTATTTTTTTATTGTAGATTCGGATTATACAGCTAAAAATACGTAGAGTTTGGCTGGGAAAATATTTTTCGATTCATGATAGATGTCGCTGTAATTGACGATATTAAATTTTTTTCGATTTCTCCTACTGAGAACCTACGCAAACAATTCTGCAATATGTCTGCAATAAAAATACCACGGTTTCATTGTAAATAATCGAAGTTAGTCTTAAACAATTTGTATTTCTTAAATTATCAATTACTGAAAATGGCTTCTCATTATCGTAACTCAGGAACATGCGGTTAAATCGACTTTCAAATTAATGAAATTGTTTGTATTTTCTTTTAAAAATACCGATTCAGTCCGAAGATTATTTCGAAAACCACAATACTTGTGTAAAAATCAATACTATTTAAGAATGGTGTATTTAACTGTACAAGATAAAATTGAAATTGTACTGGTTTATGGAGAAGCTGGCCGGAGTTTTGATAGTGATGTCACTCCCCACGCTTCGCTTTTTTCCGGATAAGATTCGGTCACGTGCGTCATTTGAGCGTACTGTCAAACAATTTATTACTGATGGAAGAGTTCAACCGAAAAAAAGGATTCGTCTAGCAACAGTCACTAGAGGAAATAATGAAATTGATGTATTGGCTGCAGCAGACTATAATCCTCATATTAGTACACGAGAAATAGATAGCGATTCCGGATTGTCCCAGACTAGTGTTTGGAAAATTTTAAAACGTCATAAGTATCATCCGTATCATGTGTCTTTCACCAAGATCTTCATGGCGTTGATTTCCAAAATCAGGTAACATTTTTTGGTCAGTGGGCACGTGAACAAATACTGCAAAACTAAATTTTTTTTCGTTACGTATTGTTCTCCGACGAGTCATCTTTTACAAACCATGGAACAATTAATCGCCACAACATGCATTACTGGAGTGTTGAAAATCCGCTCTGGCTTCGCCAAGTTGAACAACAGCGTCCTTGGACTGTCAATGTGTGGTGTGGAATAATTAGCAACAAACTCATCGGTCCCCACATTATTTAAGGCAACTTGCGTGGTCAAATGTACCGAGATTATTTGAAGACTTGAGCTTAGATGTGCGACGGAACATATGGTTTCAACATGATGGTTGTCCCGCAAACTATTCGTTGGTAGCACGTGCAGTACTTGATCGTGATGCCAATGGTCGCTGGATCGCGAGAGAAGGTCTAGTAAATTGCCTTCCAGATCACCAGATCTTACTTCGCTAGATTTCTTTTTATGGGGCTACTTCAAAGACCAAGTTTACAAACAAAAACCAACAACACGTGAGAATATGATTGAGCAAATCAGAAATGCTTCTCAGTTGTGTACAGTCATTTTAAATTCGGATTAATAAGTGCATTGAAGTCGAAGGCCATCATTTTGAGCAATTAATTTAATTAAAAGATAATGGGGCGAGGGGACTCATGTAAATCAGGCACCCTTTTCCCAGTTATTCGAAATTTGCAAAATGAATAAATTTTTTGACGACTAATTTCGGGTATTTACAATGAAACCGTCGTATTTTTATTGCAGATATATTACAGAATCGTTTGCGTAGGTTCTCAGTAGGAGAAATCGAAAAAAATTAAGTATCGTCAATTACAGCGCCATCTATCATGAATCGAAAAAAATGTTCCAGTCAAATCCTACGTACTTCTAGCCATAGAATCCGAATCTGCATTAAAAAAATAAGGGTTCATATTTTACTGTCAAAGTTACCCCCCGTCCCACCTACAAGGAGGAGAGGGTTACTAATTTTAACACTAATGTATTTCCCCCATGGAATAATTAAATTTTGATTTCTATCATTTTTTTCGTAGAGTGCTTGTTTTCCGAGATATTTGAGTGTATCAGGTTAAAAAAACCACGAGGAATTTCACTAGATGCAGAGTACCAAGGAAATTGCCACATTGTAAACCAAGGAAATTGCCACATTGTTGTTATAGTGCTTGACAGAAATTTAATTAACTGAAAGAATTATATGAAATACCTAGGGATTTATTAAGACCCAAAATTAACTTTTAAAAAGCAAATTGATAGTATCGTTGATAAATGCAATAAATTGTTTTTAACCTTATATCTAATTCTAAATAGAAACAGTTGTTTAAATTTGAATAATAAGTTATTGATCTACCAAACGGTTGTCAGACCTATTATTATGTATGGGAGTCTAATTTGGTGGCAATCTGCAGATACACATAAAAAATGTTGCAAATTTTCCAAAACAAATTTTTAAAAACAATTCTCAAAGTACCTAAAAGATTTCGGACGTTTTGATATTACCTAATATAACTAATATCCAACTTGTAACTGATTAAGCGTTTGAACTGAACGCTAAATATTTAGAAAGATTTAATAATCACGATAATTTACTTATTAGGAATTTAATCAACTGAGATTACAATATTATTAATTTTTGATAAATGTTGTATTGTCATTTTGTGTAACTTGTGTGATTTTGCTCAAGAAGCTTCGCTCGTTTCACAAATATCCTACTCGTTATCCTACATGAGGCATTTCCTAACCTGTTGCATAAATAACTATTTTCTTCCCCATCCCGAAATTGAAGTTGGTTCAGATTCAAGTTTTCAAATATATCAAAAATTTCTGAACCGGAGTTTGTTCGGGTTTGATGGGGTTCGAAGTTTTGTATTAAATAGATATTTCGTCAACATCTTTTATTGGGGTAAATGGAATTTCACAAATGTTGTAGATTTTTATCAAAGAGTTTATTTAAATAGTTTACTTCAGTGGGGCGCTGAAAAGTTAATTCTGCTGCATCTTCTTTGATAAGCAATTCTAAGAATTCAGAAGATCTGTTAAATAACTTTCAGTTTGTTTACCAACCCTAGTTATCTCTATGACTCTCACACCTCTCATCAAAACAACTGTAACGTTTTTTTATGGATTTTTGGCATTAAACAATTCTTTATAAGAATAATTTTTACGAATATTTTTATGTGCATTAATGTTATTTTGATGCCCCTACGATCCGTCATTATTTACTCAAATTTATATAGACGTTTACAAAATTACTTGTTAAAACCTACCAAAATCTGGTGAAATGGTTTTGGTTGGCATTTATAATTCACTGTGAAGCCTTCACTGTCAAGGTTTATAAATTTTTCTTTCTTAGCAGAAGAAATTAAATTTACATAAATAATCGGTGAAGCCAACGCAGACATCTCTATGGAAGTCGTTAGTTCTTTCCCAAATACGCACCCGACAAATTGGTTTTGTACAAAAAAATTTGACAAAACCTTCACTATGACAGATTTACAATAGAATAGTTTTATAAAGTGATATATTTTTTCAAACACTCCCAACTACAACTTGCATGAAACTGTTTGGCTTAAAAAAACCTCAAGTTTCTTACAATATTATTTTTATTATTATTATTAGAGCGCCATGCGGGCGATCAGCCACTTCGCAATGCGACCTTAGAGATCTTTTGTGCTGGACCCTGCGTAATTATCCGTCCAGTCAATATTCAGGTTTTTAATGAACCTGACGATACTGCCTCTAGATGTTTACTACAGCTTGTAGTTCCGCTAGAAAAACGGTAGCATTGGAGCCCAAGGACCTCGAGAGGGTTGTCCCACTCCCGTATATACCTACTCCTGCCCCGTATTTCGTTTGAATTTACTTTTACGAGTTGCTGGGAATTGCAAATCGCCTGTAGGTCACCCAGCTTTACTACAGGAAGGCTAAACGAAACTGAGGGTGCCTGGTATCCAGAGTTCGCATATTTTGGACTGATTAACCTATCAGCCATTCATCTTTCGGCATTTGCTGTTCCACCTTAGATTATGGTTTTTTGCCAATGTTTTCTCCTTTAGCGCCGTACTTTAGCCTGTGCCAAATGTCCTTAGTTACCAGTGGTTGCCACGAGGAGACAGCACGTACACTTGCGAATTGTGAACAGCTTACCCCTTACACAATTGTACTCATCACGCAGCTGCCTAATACAAGACCAGAACAGCTCATGCGATGCGCACTCTACTGGAAAATTACGGAGCTGGTAGATTAATCTACTCAACTTTGGTCTCCCCCTCCAATAGACGCCAAACCATCTTCTTACAATATATATAGTAACATATTTAAGTCACTCCCATTGGAAAGCGTAACTCGCAATTAGCCAAAAAAAATTTAAGAAACTGGAGTGAGTAATAAAAAATTTAGTATTTCTACTTTGCGTTTCAAAGACTCGTTTTTCGCAATACGATAAAAATTTGATAAAAAGCATTTTTCGTTTTGTAGTTGAAACAGCCTCAAACAATATTTCTATAAAATTGTGTTTTGTTATCGCCATAGTTTCTATTATATAACCTAACATGAGATTATATAACATTTATAATATAGAATTAAATGACTTTAGGTTTAATTAGATTTGCTTTAAATTAGTTTGTTACGTTACAGATATGTTTGTGTAGGCCTGCAAATTGGTACACTGTTCCATGGTAATATATTCTAATAAATTTTCAAAGCTATCGGACACACTATGTAAAATGTTGTATAGTTTCTTGGTTTCGATGATAACACATTCTATTAAATTGTCAAATTGATCTAGTCCAGAGGTCAGTGAGTGTCCTTCTTTCGTCTAAATATTTTTTCCTATTGTGCTTTGGCGGTAAAATTGACATTTAGGCATTTTGGAAATGGTGAATATTATATGGGAAACATTTCGGCAAAGTCAAAAATACGCATGTGATATTCTAAGCATGGAAGTTGATTTCGAAGTGATATCGGTCGACATGTAATACAACCAATAGTAGAATCATTAAATGCAAAATTAGAGAAAGGAATCGCACAAAGAGTGTCCACGAATGACAAAGGTACACCACACTTAATCGAGCAAATGTGAATTGGTCTAAGGGATATTTGGACAACGGTTAGTCAATTCGTTCTGGAAATTATACAAAACATCGAAAATAATCCTTTAGGGCTTGTTAGGGATAATTTTTATAACGAACCAGTTTTAGGAAAGCTTTTCTGATTAAGAACAATCAAAAAAATTAAACAAAAAATTAAAAACAATTTAAATTCTCTCAATTAGTATTTTAAATAAAGTTTTCTGAAATTTACAAAACAAACTTCAAACTAAAAAGTTAAAATTAAAATATGTTTGAGTAAGAAAATGATTTAATAATATTTAAGAAATCGGTCTAATAACTGAGATTTAAAACCACCTTGAAAATTTCACATCCATTTGAGATTCTAAGTTTATCCCTAAAACTGAGGGGCTGCTATAATTAAATATTTTACAATAAATTCATCATTCTGAATTTTAAAACTTCAAAGCTAAATAAGGAATTGATATTTTTTTAACGGTTGTACAATTTATTAGAAATTCCAGTCAAAACTTAACTTTTTTAAATCCGATAGACACCGAAGTTCGCTTTTAGCTAATTTTTAGCTACGAATTTACATGTGGGTTAATTTTAAACCATTTCCTAACTGCTTGGTCACATAAGTTTAGTTTTGGTATGTATAACTAAGAAAAGTGCTGTTTGGTTTATAATATAGACTTTCCCTAAATTCCACACCAAGTCAGGTTTAATTTTAGATAGATTACATTTAATATTTGACTAATTAGTTATAAAGTAACCAGTTTGGCATTTGACGCATATCGAAGGCCTAGTATAAATAGAGAAGTTCAATATTTTATCAGTGAGGTCTAAAAGTTTATAGAATAACCTTATTTAAATTAATAAATAACTGAGGTTGTCAATTAGCTTAAACTTGTACCTCGGTTGACTTTATAAGCAAAGATGGTTAGGACTGAAGGACCACTTTAAAGTAGGCCAAAAATGGGTTTAAGTTAATAACTTATTTGTTTCTCAAAGAGTAATCTAAATAACAATGATGTTGACTTCGATAAATGGAGGAGTGTTAGCAATATAATTTATGCAGTACAATAAGATATTCATCTAATGCATATCTCACACCTCCACATAAAAACTTGAACCAGCCTGACTTCCAGAATACCGCGCTTCTTCGAAAGGACACAATTCGTGAATTTTATATTCATAAAAAATTAAAATTTTCTGTAATTTTCTTTTAATTTTTTTTCTATTTTGAAATGTTGGTTTTAGTTGTTTAGGAATTCTGTCGATCAACCACTCCATTACAATTTTTAGGGAAAAGCGCTAGTAAAAAGCGTCTACAAAATGATAAACCTAATTTTATATAGGAATTTGTGATTGACAGATCATAAGTTTTATCACCGGTAGAAAGCTGTACCATATTTTGATTAGAGCTCACAAAAGTTTGACCTTCTAGATTAAACCTGTTTCAAAATTGAAAAAGCAATAATAATTTAAATGACCTAGTTTGTGTAGATTATGAACGAGACTCCGGACTAATTTCACGCAAACTATTTGGCATTGTGCTTTTCCTCAGTACTCGATCTAACATTTATAATGTTTTGAAAAAGTTACAAATTATTGATATTACGGAAATAAAATTTAAATACGGTACTGAATTTTATATGATTTTACTAAATTTACGTCATAACATCTTCCATTAATAAATTTTATAAATACTTTATAAATAAAACATTTTGTATTTCAATTAAAAATGAAATGATTCATTTAAGATTCAATTCATGAAGTTTAGTGTTTCAGTATAGTTAGTAGACAACAACAAAATACGTACTGTGTATAAAACTTGTCATTTGGTTATCTAAATTTTGCTAAATATACACACATATACATATATAGTTTTAAGCTCATTTTATACACCATATACGGGTTGTTAGTTTTATGTTCCAAAATACATTAATAGGTTTTTAAAAACATAAAATATTTTTGCATCATTTTCAATTAAATTCTGTCTCCAATTCTCAATTGAATTTAATATTTATGTTTTATATGTACATACGTATATATGTTTGTCTATTGTATACAATCCATAAATTTTACAATAAGTACATATAGAAGAGTTGTACATACATACACGTATACATATGTTCATTTTTACGTTATCTTTTTTGTATTCTAATTAAAAAATAACAAATAATATAATGAAATATTTGTTTGGTTTGTCGGTATTGCCTGTGCTGTGCTATCTATCCTAGTGATATGCACACAGTAGTAAAATGTTCTGCCATTTTCCAGAATAATAAAATAAACAAAACAAATAAATTAAACAGAATTATTTTTATAGACTTCAAACCATTTATTTATATCGTTCATATACAACGCAACTTTTAATTGAATATCACCCTTAGAAACGCATATACATATAGACTTCCAAAAAATTAAAAAAAAAAAAAACGCAATTATGTAAGGGTTAAAATGTACCGAAAAATAGATAAACCCTTGTGATGCACCGAACCATTATTATTTTAATAGGCGCGCGATATTTTTCCCAACATCCCCCAACAATATAATTATTGCAATAAATTTTTAGTGTACATGCGTTTGAATCGATGGTAGGCATATTTTATGAGGATTATAAAATAAAAATTAATTTTAATTTTTTTTTTTCTGGTGTGTACAAATAATAATGACTGTAAATGTAAATATGTATATGCATTTTATATCATTTATTTACGTTTAATTAATATTTTATGGTAATTT
Source organism: Tipula vernalis (assembly GCA_958295665.1). NCBI lineage: Eukaryota > Metazoa > Arthropoda > Insecta > Diptera > Tipulidae > Tipula > Tipula vernalis. The sequence goes on along the minus strand of OY282558.1, from coordinate 98,797,077 downwards.
AATGTATTTGAATAATGGACACTTCCGAAATTTTATTTTTATTTATTTGATTTTTTTTTTGTGGAGTGTTTTCGTTTTTATTATTTATGTTTCTTGAACGTGTTTTATTTATGTAAAACACGAGTATACGACGATGTGTGTAACGTGGTAAATAAAAGTAGGACAGGCATATAGATAAAGGCACGTGACCTTTTTATTTGTTGGCGTTACTAATTAAAAATGATAATTATATGTTAGGTATATAATATTGGTAAAACTAAATATCGAGAGCTCCATAAAAGGAAAAAAAATAAGTTCATAAAGCACAAATACACGTTTTATGTTTAAGCAATTCCCCCTTCAGTTACATCATCAATATTTTCTTATTTCTGGCTGACGTCATTACACACGACCGTCTCGATAAATCTATGGGTTTATCATGTGTTACTGTAAGCTGTAATTGTAATTATTTATTGCTGTAACAGCTAAAAATGTGAATTTATTTTAAATGCACTACACGTTAGCGCAGTATGAATTTATTTCTTTTCGGTTTACATCGAATAAACGGAATTTAAAGTTTATTGAGTTCTATTGTAGTTCTCGTAGATATCACGACAGACCATTATAAATATTTAAAGTTTAAAAAACAAATTTCTTTATAAAGCACTTATTGAATAAAAATCTATAAAACATTTTTTGAATGGTGAATGGTGAAACTAATTTATTATTTTAAATTTTATAACTGTCTAGATCTAGACGCTATTATAGAGGGAGGGACAAAAGCGGAAAGTTTACTGGGCCCCCAAATTGTGTGTTTATTTCAAACAAACCTCCATTCAGAACACAGTAATTGCGATTGGTCACCATTTGTTCCTAATGAATTTGGACCCGAGTTATTGTAAAGGTACAGTGGAAAATTAGGAGGTCGAGTTCATGGAAAAAGGCATAAATAATTTTGCATTCCACAACTAAAGTCAATTGATTTTGTTCAAATTTAAGCGAGAAATGAATACTATCCCGAGCCCTTTCGGACCTCTAAACCAATTAAAACAGCAATTAAAACTAAACATTAGGTACCGAATACAGAAAATAACTTATCCAAATTGTCGGCTACAGAACACCTTTGTATATTGGACAAACAGGAAGGTCATTAAGCTAAAATTTCAAAGGCCTCGTAAGAATTTCCGGATCGTTGTACGTAAAATAAAGGTATCGTCGTATTCTTAGAAGTATTTAAATCAACACAAATAGCTAGGTTTGTTTAGAGTAATAGATAAAGATATTTGGACGTTTAAAATTGGAAATGAGAGGATATGAATGGTATTTTACGATGGAACTGATGGTATATGGCAATTCTGTGACCAGATTCAAATTCAACATGGAAAAATACATCGGAAATGACTGTTCTTGTTTCTGCTAACTGACCCTTGTTGATCCGAGTAATCTACAAACTACCAAATTGTATTAATTACAAATAATATAATGTGTAGATTGCTCTAGCTAGGAGTACTAAGATCAGACTAAATTTAATTAATTCGATGATTGGTTATAGGAATAAAATTAATTTCATATATTTTATGAATGTTACATACTTTACTTTTTGAATTATGAATTTAAAAAATTTCCAGCGATTAATAATTTAACTTTTACCTATGACCGATTTGATACTCAGAATTTTAAGGTTTTTTAAGAAATTTAAAAGCAAAATTTAATTATCAACAAAACAAATATATTTTAATAAATTTTATTTTATTATACATAACGATTTAGTTTAACGGATCAACACATTTTGGTTGGCTCTTAAAATCAACCGAATTTACCATTTTAAAATAAATAAGAGATTTTCATTAATATTACGAATTGAGTTTCATTTTGAACATTACGAATTGAATCAAATATTAAATTCTTATTAAAGTTTTAAGAATAACGAAAACTATTAGAATATGAAAAGCTTATGGAATTTTACAATTAAACAAAATTAGAATATTTAATTCTTGTAAATTATAGAACAGAATGTTTCTAAAATGTAAAAAATTAAATAAATTTAACATATTTTCAAAGGCTTTTATCTAAGGAATTAGGCTAGAAAAAGCAGACCTGTAGTTTGCCATAATTATTCACATAACCCTAGTAAATGGTCATATCAAAATATACTCAAGTCAAATAAAAATGTTAGCACCACAATAATTGACGAAAATAATAATTAATACATAACTTAAAAAAAAATATTTGTTTAAATGTTATACCCATCCTACAAAACTTGATGTATCACGTTGTCTCGCGGGTCTATTTATTCTAATGTTTAACAGTAAATTAAAGTATTTGAATTTAATAAATTGCATAATTAATCCATCAATAACAAACAACTTCTTTAAATTAATTTTTTTAAATGTACATATTTACCCACCAAGTTACCAATTATCAAAGTTTCAATCCCGGCCAACAACATTTATTTATTACCTAATCAATTATTCACAATTAAGGTAATTTTAATCCAATTATTTAATTTTTTATTAAAAATTAAAATGAATAAGCTTGCAACCTGACGTGCAATTTTTGTTACGTGTGCATCATTTAAAAAACCTCTTGTGTGACGCTTCGCGTATACTCTATGTATTTCATCAATTCGCCTGACCAATTATTCAATTTCGCCTAATTTATCATTCGAGTGCTAACATTTTTGTATGACCTACCTTTTTAAAATCATTTAAAATAAAAAATCACAATAAATCTTTTCTATCGCTGACCAATTAGGCCCAATTATTTAAGATTAAAAGAATTCATAAAAGCAAAAAAAATGTGTTTAAAAATTACCCGAGTTTCTAAAAATATTAAAATTTTCTAAAAAAAAAAAAAAAAAAAATTTAATTAAATACTTTGCATTGATAAATTGGCAATAGTAAAGGTATAATGTTCAGATGAAATTTAAATTATTGAATTTAATTAATTTCCCAATTTAAAATTTAACAAAATGTTAGAAATTTAAAAAAATGTCAAATAGTGACACATTTCACTGGCAACACTTAAAACTTGTCATAACTTTAACATTTTTAAAATTCATGCGATTTCAAAAATACAATATTAAAATTTTATATGATTTTTAAAATATTTAAATTTACCTTACTCTTACCTTTTGACAAGTTAGAACAAGAAAATTAATTTAATTAATTAAATTAAACAAAATTTTGGATATTTTTAAAATTAAAACGTTAAATTTAATTCTAAAAATACCAAAAACTTTAAATATTTACATTTTAAAATAATTCTCAAATTGTTTAAATCCTTAATTATTTTTAATTCTGACATTTGCGAAATCTATTATAATTAGGCAATTTCAAATTATTTATCCTTGAAACCTTTCGGGGTCCCAACACGCCACGTCAATTGATTTGTTCTCTTTCATTTTGATAATCAGTGATTATTAGCCTCTGAATTTCAGTTAAGTGTAGATTTCTGAACAGCGTTTTCATTCAAACTTACATTATTCTAACTGGAATTTGAATGAACCAGAGAATCGCTTAAGAGCTAAAATCCTACTTAAATTGATTAAACTGGTTATTTCCTAATAAATCGTGGCAAAATACTACTTGTAAAAACCTACTACTAAATATCTGATTTTTTAGCAAGGAAACACCTAAACCGTTTCATAGTGAAAAGATTTTAGAATCTTACGTAGAGAAGAGATTGTTAATAGTTCTGCAGTTCAAAATATCAAAGATCGACCGAATTTGAAGTAGCCAAAATTTTAATGATTGCCTAAACGAAGAAAACTTCACCAGAAGGCATTGCCACTGCTATTCGGAACGCAATTTTTTTTTTATTTTCAAATTTCATTTAATAAAAATAAACTTGGCAGTAAAACGTTTGAAGAAACTATAAATTTCAATTTAAATCTTCAAAATTTCTAATTAATTTTTTTTTTTTGGAAAAATAGTCACTTTAAGCGAAATATTCAGCACTGATTCCAATCAAATTATAAGGGAATATCTGATCAATCGAATTATTCAATCAGTTTATTGAAACTAACAATGGGCAAATTGTGAATACAGTCAGTACTAATACTAAAGTTTATCATTTATTATATGAGGGTTAGTGACAAAATTTCCAGCATATAGCGCAAATTCAATAAAATTTGTAAAATTTTTCAGCGGCAAACTCTATTTGTAACATGTTTAGTCAAATTAGAGATATCACCCCTTCATTAAATCGTTTGAATGTTAAATATTTAATTCCACAAAACAACTATTAATAAATCGAATTTCACAACATAAATCGGACATTAAACCGCCTCTCACGAATGCTGAACCTGGTTGGCATAATGTACTATGCCAGCATTCCTCTGATACTGAACACCCATTTGAATTTGATCAGGTAAAAATATTCGAAAATGAAAAGCTGTACAAAACTTGTTTATTTTTAGAAATGGCTCACTTTCTTGGTAATCATGAATTTCTTGTAAACAAAAAGAGTGTTACTGACTAAGAATTAGTTTTATTAGCTGCTAAACCCGAAATCTAGAAGAAACAAATTAATTTTCAATTTCATAGCGCGATACTCCAATGTTAGAGATGAATAAGAGATTTTATTTCATTTGATTTTTGTATCCTCCTAATACCTTTACTGTCATATTTATTTAAATTGCTAAAATTTTTTAAAAATAGCTAGCTGTAGCAATGCCTTAAACCAATTTTATAGATTTTTTTATTGATGTTACCTAGTAAATTGTAAAAGCAATAATTATATCAGGTTATGAACAATATTAGAATTTAAGAAAATATATTTTTTTCCTATACAAATGAGCCTTAACAATAGTTGCTGACTTGACCAATCACCAATATGAATGTTAAAGTGTTAATATGTCTTAAAATTTAATTTAGGAGCATTTAATTAAGATTATGAAGTTTTCGATTCTTCAAAACCATTAAAGTTTTAGAGATTAGAAACTTTAAGTTTTTTAAATATTTCACATTCTCAAATTCTTCAAGCACTATTGAACATATTCATCAAAATTTTCCAATCATTAAAATTTTTGAAATATTTTAAATTCTTCAAACTCTTTCCATTCTACAAAATCTTTACAATCTTATTTATGTGATTTGCAATTAAAATTAAAAATAAAATTATTTAAACTTGGGAGCTTTTTAAGTAGGAGAGCGTTTAGCTTTCCAATTTCTTCAAAAGCTTCAGTTTCTTAAGATAAAAAAACTCAACATTTTTGAAACTATTTAGTAAGGGTTCCTCAACTTTAATTTCTGTTTTGTAAATTTTTCCAAACATCGAAAATGATTAAATTATGAAAATAATTATGAATTGTTAAATTGTTCTTATTCTGCAAAATCTCCAAAATTTTAAATTTTCATTGTTGAAAAGCTTAAGACCTTTAAAATTGTACAAAAGCTTCAAATTCTTTGCAATCTACAAATTTGAACCGGTTCAAAAACTGCAGATTCTTAACTTTAAGCTGGGCATTAACTTCAAAATCTTCTAATACTACAAATCCTTAAAATTCCTTAAATCCTTCAGAAACTTTAAGTTCCTCAAATTCCTGAACATTTCTTCAAACTAAATTCAGAAGCATTTAATTCACATTCTGAAATTTTAGATCCCGCCAAATCTTTAAATCTTTAGAGCTTAAAAATTTTCAGATTTTTGAAATATGTATTTCAGATTCTCAAATTCATCAAATTTGTCAAAAGCTTTCGAATGTATTCTTCAAAATGTTTTAATTATTGAAATTTTGAGAATTTTAAAATTCCTTCAAATCCTTCCTGTTCTAAAATATCTCCACTAAAATTCAACCTTCAACCAATTCTCTACAATTTTCTTCACATTTTATAACAAATCTTAAGGCTTTAGATTTGCCTAACATTCTTAGCATTCTACGAAATATTCAGATTAATAATTCATTATTCATTTTAAAAATAAATTCTTCAATCTTCAGACATCTTCAGGAGCTCCATATTCTTAAAAATCTTAAATGTTCAATGCCAAATCATGTCAATTAAAATCTTCGGATTCTTGAAAAGATTCAGATTTTTCAAAATATTCAAATCAAAAAAGAAAAGAAAAAATGAGATTGATGAAATTAAATTAAAATTCAAGAAATTTCAGATTTTCCAAATTATTCTGATTCTTCAAAATTTGCACATTCCTTAAATTCTTCAGGTACTGCAGATTCTTCAAAAAATTTTAAATTTCTGCAAAAACTTTAAATCACCTAAGTTCTCAGTTTTTTACAAATCCTTTATAAGCCTCTCAATTTACAAATTATTAATAATTTTTAGAAGATATACACAATATGAGAAGATGAATGAGTATAATTATCTAGAATCACTGATCACTAAGCAAAACTCAGTTTTTGGGGATATTTTGCGGACATCTACGCAGACATCCAGACAGGCAATGTAGTCGGGACTAATGAAAGTAGGACCTACCCGATGGATGGTCACTTTGTCCGGCGTACTCTTTCAGTGGATCAGACTATTTAAAGGAACATCGTTGAGGCGCTCAAATACTTTCATATCATGAAGCGCTGGCAGAAGAAAAAGTATAGGGTTTTTCTATTTTTCCAAATGTTTTGGTAAAATTAATAAAATGTGTAGGATTCTTCAAATTCTATATTGGTTTTAACCCAAGTGTCTCACTTGACTCGTCTTATCATTATCAAGGCCGACATCTGTTTTATCTTTTAAAAATAAATTTAAGATTTAATTTGTTGTGTTCCCACAGCTCATACCCAGTTTAAAATATGCTTCACCTGACTGGACTAATATTTCAACTCTTGGTAAATTATCGTGGGCCTCCAATTCATGGATGCGGCAATAACGAAAGTAGCACCTCGTGGAAGACCACCTACCCGATAAATGGACGACGCTGAGAGAGACCTAAATAGATTCGGTCACCGTGTCTGGCTTTCTCTTGTGGTGGATTGAACTATTTGGAAGAACATCGCTATGACAGCCAAATCACTTCATGGGATGTAGCACCAGCGGAAGAAAGTAAAATTTTGTTTGCGCTGCTCTCGTAACGAAAATAAATAATTTGATTTCTATGTCAATTCTTTGTCTACACATTAGAATTTGAAACGTTTCAAGAGGTTTAGGAAATAATACTGTGTGTAACATATTTCATGACTTTCATTTTTTTTGAAAAGTAAGTAATTTTGTAAGTAAGTAATTTTTTAATTTAACACTTTGTAATTTATAGAAGTTACAAAATGGCCAACTTCTGATGAACTTACGTTTCTTACACTAATTTAAAGTTGGAATTATTAAATTATTATACAATATAAATTAAATTATTAATTGAAATCTCATTCAAATTCTAAGATGAATTTCTTTTCAAATTTCAGAGTTAAAATTTCAATAGTTTGTAAAAAAAAATGACGCAATACTTTGGGTTGCCGTCTGTCGGTCCATGTAACGACTTTAGAATGGAAAGTAATTTCAACTTAATTATTATTAGACTGAAAGCTCGAGTAATTCAAAGGAAAGAAACTTATTGATTTAGATGTTATACGGAAGGTTTTGTTGAACAACCTAAGTTTAATATTTTGAACAAAGATTAAACAATACAAATATAAATTTGAGAGTATAATTAAAATTAATTTTTGAAACTAATAAAATACATAGTAGGTACCAGCTTATTTTATTAAATTTTTCATTTTACATTATGGCAGAACTATGCTAAGATCTTTAACGTTTAACTCTTTATAAAAACGTTTTATTCGAAGTAGGTTCTGTTTTCTATAAATAATAAAAAATACTTATTTGAAGATTAGTGACAAAAGTCTACATACCACCGAATATTATATGATCATTAAAAATGTACAATTTATTTTAATTAATGTCTTTAATTTTTTATTTTTTCAATTAAAATCGAAATGAATCACCAATTTATTCTATATTCTCACGATATTCAACAAAGAATGTCGAATTAGCGATATTTTTGAAAATATTGTCAAATTAATTGTAAAAGAGAGAATTAATGATGCATGGCGCTAATGTGCGATCGGTGGTGATAATATGGATAACAAGCTGAAAACTAGTCAACAAGGTGAGATATTATTCATGAGCGATGATGAATTTTTTTGTTGCTGAGTGATTTTGTCTCTTGCTCGTAACGTTTTATCCACTCTCCATGAAATCCATAAGCCTCAATCCGAAAAATTATAACGGTTGTTATTACAGACGAAAAATCCAATTTTACTTCAGAAAGGATCTAGTGTTTCGGCCCAGGGCCAAATTATGCAAATTACAACGGTACGATTTGCTTTAAACTTAGCTTAAAGTAAGCTATGTGTATGTCAATTTGAAAACCATTGAGTTTCAATCCGATAAAATATAACTTTTATTATTACAGACGAAAAATCAAAAAGTGAATAAATATTTCAATATTATCTACATATGCTTTGAAAGTGATACATATTAAGTTTTAAATTTAGAAAATAATTAAATTCTGGGCTGGGCTAACTTCACAAAACAGTGCTTTATGTATAAAATTTTACGAGGGTCGACTGATTCAATTTTTTTATTTGCTGGGATGCAATGCTGGGATAACTTCACATACATCAAAGGCTCACGAAAATTTATCGGTGAGGAAATTTCTTTACTACATTTCTGAACAAAAAATTATCATCATCATCATAATCACTGTTAAATAACGCTCGCACACAAAGACATTTTATTTTGTTCTATACTACTTGTTAGTTCGAAAAAATCAGCACAATTTTGTGCGTTCGTGTTGTACAAGAAAATAAATAAATACTTATTAAATAATTTGAAATTGGACAAACCTGAATGAATATATCGATAATTGTGATTAATTTAAATACAAAAATTATGTCAAGCAACGTATTAGAAATGCACATAAAAACTACATCCCATATAGTTTTTCGACATGTGTCTTCGCTAAATGCGCATTTTCCATTTTGGACGCAGCCAATGTCGAAGTAGTGTAACAAATTTTTTTCTCTAATTTTTCTTCTGTTTTTGTGAATTTGTATCATTCAATGAGCATATAGTATGGTTAGCTGTCAAACAATATTTGCAAACATATTTCACTTTATCCTTGTGATATACTCGACCCCAAAGGCAAACCAAAATATCCCGTCCTTCATCAGTTTTAATTTTTTACTCGATCTACATTCATTCCTCGATTAGTGTTATAAAATTATTTCTATGATAATTGAGAAACAATGACGCAATCACTTTTGATTTTTATTGTGTCATAAATGTCAAAGAAATGTCGAAAACGCGAATTCAGTGGTGAATGTATCTTGAGTAAACTTGTAAGCTCGTTTTTGACATTTTGAAGTTTGTTGGTTACATTGCATCCGTTACGTTTGTTTAAACTGACATTTGAAAAACAAATAAAAAATACGAGACTCTAAAATCTTTCGAAATTCTCTTTGATTTATACGTTTTGTATAAAGAATATTATAGAATTTATAAGAAAAAAATAAGATTGTAAGTGTGTCCATTAAATCAGGATAGGGACGAATCTGGGTACTTTAAGACTAGCTTTCTCCAAATGAAAAAGTTGGATAGTAAAGAATTCTTCATCCAAACTATAATGACCAGGGATGTTTTAAGATAATCGGAAATCTCTATGTAGTTATAGCCTACTTCTCATGTTATGTCAAAAAAAAAATATATTTGATTTTTTTGGTTAAGTTGTTCCGTCTTTCCGTAAATTCTGAACTTTTTGGAAAAACGTATGAGCTCTTCCGTCTCTTTCCATTTTATTATAACTAACCATTCCGTTTCTTCATACAGAATATACAGAAAATGTTTTAAACTAATTTGTACGGAGAAGCGGAACGGAATGGGACCGATCCATTGTAACTCGACCTTAGAATCAATTATTTTGAAAATTAATTTTCGGAAAGTTTGATTAAAATTTTTTGAATTTATTAAAACCACTACCTTGAACTACAAAGTATGCCTACATTATAAAGTCCAGAATGCTCAAAGTCCTGTAATTCGTAAAAATACCGTTTTTGAAAATCCCGTATTTTAAGATCCCGTAGTCTAAATTTCCGTTGGTATAATTAAGTAAATAAATTTATTAAACATTATACAGGCAGTAAATTCAACGGTAACTTAATCAATATCATTACGAAATTTTGAACTATATACTTAAATTAATTTTAGGGCTTAAAAAAGGCTAATATAAGGAATATTTGACCGACAGTGGTTCAATGGTATAAACACTTTCTTAGAAGACTTTAAAGAAAAAAACAAGCTACACAGACCCATGCAGTGGGAGAGAATTTTTCATTATCATTTGATGAATGGACGTCGTTATTAAATGGACAGCAATAGTAATGCCAGCAGAAAGGTGCATTGAATTAGTAGAGCGGAAATTATCTCTGCATTCATTAAATCTCCACACTGATGTAGTCTTTCTTATGGCGGATGGCGCCAGTGTAATAAAGAAAATTCAGTAAATTATTACCAGTGAATCAACAACTATGTTTTGGTCATAGTATTCAACTTGCGATTATGGATGGTTTATACAAAAATTTTGAAACTGAAGGGCACCTTGAACCATTCCAAGATGTTGATGAAGAATATGTGAGAGAGAGCGATAGCGAATTATGTGAGGAACAAGCACATTGTGAAGATGGATTAGTCGATAACACCACCAAACGGCCAATACAGGTAACTAATATTAGAGCAGGGTCAGTTATTACTAAAGTAAGGGAAATCGTCAATCTGTATTTCGACGATCACGTACGAAGAATGATGATACCCTGCAAAATACATACGTGAACAATTCAGGAAGAAACTACCACCTTTAAATGACTGTAAGCAGCATGTTACCAATGCTTGAGTGCTTTTATTTACTTAGATCGTACATTCAGAAAGCGTTAATAGATGCAAATTCAGATAGTTATCATTGAATGAAATCGAGCGAACATCTGAAATTGTAAATCTTATTTCAGTAAGAGCTACCATTGAGGCACTATGACGCCGGGATGCTAATTTACTCACTGCCGATATTGCTATTCAATATATGAGAAATAAATTAAAATATGCTAATAATGAATTTAGCCGCAATTTGAACGGAGCTCTTATCATTCAAATAACCGAACGTCGAACAAAACTAAGCGGGCTCATGCAATATCTAAGCGAATTGTAATTTGGAAATTGTTACCGTACCTAAAGCAAACAAATGTCGAATATTAATTATATTACTCGACCGGATGACAGCATATCAAGCATTGATTCGCTTCTAATACCATCTGAAACGAAAACTTCTATACATCACATAGCAAAAACAAAACTTATTGAAGACAAAAAAATTAAATTTTATTTAATATTAACAAACTAACTCAATAACTTTACAAGGCTAAATTAATAATGTAGTTTTTCTATTTGATTGGATTTATTTTTAATTTCTCGGATAATTTGACAGTGTATTCTGGTATTCGGAAAAATCAATCGTCGATCAATCGATATGTTCGTAAATACTAATATGCATCTCGTATTAATAAAAACACAATTAAAATGGTCTAATCACCGGTAGTATATTAGAAATTACATGAATTAATTAACATTCAACAAAAAAATTAATAAAGTAAAATTAGCTTACACACAGAGCTGCGTGAATATCGTGAAGAAGAAAAATTGTCAGAGAGTTCATCTGTATTAGTACGATTCGCTAGTACTTAACGCACAGCACATTCTGTATATGTAGAATGTAAATTGTGGTATAATCAGTCCAGTCGCCGCGGCCTGATAAGAAGATTGATTTTTTCATTATCATAAGCTCATCATTTCGAAACTGGATTGAATTCTCTAACAATCTTCGAAACATATTAAAATCATATAAAAATCAATCCCAAAATCCCGAGATTACAATTTATCATTGGGATTGTATTCCCTACACCATCCTCTATAGTGTACAAGAAATTAAAATAAGTTGTATTTTTGGGGATTTTTTTGTTTGTCAAATTTAGGTAACCCCAAATGGAGCAAGAAAAAATCCTAACGACTTTAGGTCTGTGATATACAATGCTATTTCTTTGAAAGGGTTTTTTAAATGATACAAAAATATAAAAAGTAACCAAATATTTTATACGTCTGTACGTAATCAGAACGTGTTATTGGTGAATTTCTTTAAGAAACCGCTATATAACTGAACTGTTCTCTTGTTTAAGTAATAAGATTTATATGGAGTCACCTTCTTTTCTGGATTAAACAAAAACTCGAAAAACGGTCTTAAAAACCTCGCCAGTAAAACTCTCGAATAGGACAAAACATCGAAAATAAAAAATCTCGAAGGACATATCGTCGACATTAAGTGGTTTCGAGATTTTAAGGTTCTTATGACTTGCAAATCATTTTGGACTACCCTTTATTTGACTAACAAAAAAATTCCCCAAAAAAATCAGTCCCAAAGAGAGAGGGAGAAAGGTATTAAAGGGAAAAAAATTATTGGGCATTTTGATATGATAGATTGTGTTTTTTTTTTCGTTGTGAGACATAGCATTCTTCAATTTGGTCGTGAGAGGTGCACAGTGAGGACGAATTTTTACTTTAGAATATCAATTTATCGAACAAATAGTGTATGTTTTGTTAACAAAATGTGAAAGAGTAGTCATTTGGCAATGGAAGCAAGAAGTGTGAATGAGCTATCCGGTAGTAATGTTGTAAGTAGTGATTCAGTATCTGCCCTTCAGTAGGCATGAATTATTGGATTTGACAAGGTTTGTGGCGATTTGGGAATGTTGTATGTTGATGATCATGGTGGTACCATTGAAAGTGATATCGACGATGATGATTGGGTGCTGGGTAGTATCTGACATGCATCCGACGGGGAATTGGGAGATTATGCAGTAGAATGCAATGCTACTGTTGAAGATGTCGTGAATATTGAAGAGGATTTAGATATGGATCCTGACGCGGCTGATGTTGTAGCACTAACTGCAAATTATATTGCCCCACGCTTGAATGAATTGTCATTGTCGCAACATATTATTCAAATCAACATTACTGTTCATTTCTTCTTAATGTTCTTTTCTTCAGAGATCGAATTCTACGCATTCTTGGCTATATTGCTGGTCGTCGGTGTACAAAAATAAGGCTGGATTACAACCGATGAACAACTGTTTCCGTTTCGTGGACACATATCGTTCAAGCAATACGTACTACATACTGTCAAAACCAGCTAAATATTGTTTGAAGAGTTTTTGGGTTACCGACGCGAGAATACACTATCCGTTAGGTGACACCATCTCTCTGGGACGGCAACCCGAAGTCGTTGTTCTTCAGTTAGTGAAACAATATGAAAACAGTGCCGAAACATCACAACTAATAGCTTTTTACTTTATTGCCTCTGGCTGACATGCTCGTAACACGGAAATTGACTCTTATTGGAACATTGCGCAAGGGGAAATGCTATACCGCCAAGGAACTAACGTGATAGAAAGAGGATATTATCGGTAAATATGCCTACGTGTTCCGCGAGAATTGCACAATTACTGCATATATCGCAAACCACAAAAAATGTGAATAACTGTTTCCTTGCCTAGGTTCGATCCAGTGGTAAGCGATGTATGATATGCAACAAACTAGTGCGATCTGCAAACCCAACTTATCGGTAGGTGCGTACCTTGCCAATGAGCTATCACTTTCTTGGCAAAAATAAATACAAAAATTAAAAAACCAAATCACCAAACAATGCCGCCTTCAAGGAGGTAGTTGCGAAAAATGAAGTCTGCAGCTTTACAGGTAAATCTTACAAAATTGGAACATATTTTAAAATCATCTAAAAAGAATTTTTAGAGATGTGCGGAAACTTCAAGCTTCCTGCTCTACGCATTCTATTAAAATTTTTGGTTTCAATACTGAAAAGCCACCCGGGGGAATGTGTGGTCTATTAAGGGTTATAGCCATTTAACATTGGTAATCTAGGAAAGGAAATTATGTAGCATCCTTCTGATACTAAATTGCAGTCGATCGTATTTAACAAAAATCTAATGCGGACTTCTGACACTTTGTGTTTTTTCAAGATTTTATTTTAGGGATTTTTGCTGTTGAGATTTCAAAGTGCCTAAATCAATAGTAAATTCGCAACGATTTTTCAATAAAAATGAATATAAATTTAAATGATGTAAAAATAATAAAATATTTAGTACGTTTTTATTCATAACAAGAAGTTACTGTTAAATCTTAAATCCAAAATAAATCCAAAACAAATCTTCTTTCCAGAACATCTAACAACTTCACAATGCAAACACAACCACCTACATAATATCCAAATAAGTCACGTGTTGCGCTGCTCAAGAAGAAATCTCTACTGCGAATAGGGTTATGTGCCGCAGTACTAAAAGCACAGCTAACACAAAGGATTAACGAAAATCTGAATTTCAAAGTTAAATAAACTCTTGCCCATTCAGATGGAATACTTTAATTTCCAATCGAGTCACTGCAGTGCAACCCAGCTGATTAAATTTCGCGAGGAATGGCAACCGATCAATTCATCTAATCCGATATCTAGATCCAAGGGCCCCCATTGCTGCTATAGGAGGCCCTTTTTTGGCTCACTCTTCAAAAGCAATTTCAAGTGCCTGCAGAAATTTCTGAGATTAAGAAAATTGTACCAGTCACCATGTATCAGTCATGTAAAAAAGAATTATTGCCTTCATTTTTCAGTTCAAAAGAATTTGATCGACCACACAGCACCATAATTCGAATTCTCCAAGAGGAATCTTTTCCTGTTGAATAGATGGAATTGCAAAGGCAAGATCTCGTCATAAAACAGTCGTCACTGGATAAGGACCACATCATTGAAGTGGGTGGTCGCCTTCATCGTACCGCTCTACCCTATAACTGCAAACATTTAATCCTCCTACCTAGCTCACATAAATGTACGGTATAATATTATCCAATTTCTATCACAGGATAGCTGTGCGTCAATTATATCGGCCTTTGTTTGGAACAATGAGACCAATTCACATGACACAAAAAATTGGAAATTTTTTACCAGAGCGGGTTACCATCTCACCACTTTTTACACAGTGGGAGTAGATTTCGTCGGTCTGTTCTGTGTTCATTATCGCATCCACATAGAAAATATATTTTTCCAACTTCCAACTCTGTCGAAGTAAAATAGTGCTTCCTAAATTTATCTTTAGTTAGCCTGATATCTATCGTTGGTTACAGCAAAATACAAAAAAAAAAAATTATTTAATCACAAAATTTTCACACGTTTTTAATATTTTGTGAATTTGTATTGCATTTCTACAATTTTTGAACATACGATTTCTCCAGGTGGTAATTTTTGGTTCAATGTAATGTTTATTGCCTTAGTGACCACATGATTTGTTGTAAAGTTTTATTTCAATTTGACCAGAACGAAGTTGTTATGACGATTTACTTAAATGTCGGTCATATATGTATGTTGAAGTTCAAGCATTTATGAAAATATCTCAGAGATTTTAGTTAAGAATTTGTAGCATTTTCATGTAAAAATTTGTCTTAGAGCAAAATGTGATTTCCCATTTATGAGTTTTACTATAAAAAATTTTTTTTTTTTTTGTCGTTTCTAATTCCTTTATAGAAGCTTCGTTTTTTAGATTATGGCTTTGCATAATCTTGGCTGCTTTGATGCTATATTCGAAACAAGTTGTTGTCTGTTTCTGTTTTAATTTGGCGATATTTCCGAAGAGGAATTTCGTATTTACAAACCTAAAGCAACTTGGTGGCATACAAAATGCAATAAAATTGGAACAACAAATTACCGTAATGCTACTGAAAATTTTAAAACCGCGGTCTTTTGTAATTCGTTCGACTTTAATAAAATAAACTTTGTATATACGTACATACAAATATAAATTTAGACCTTTAATTAAAATTTTCGCAAAGCCTACATTCACAAATTTAGAGTTGTTTATGCTTCATGGTCATCTTTTATTTATATAAAGGAATTTATCAATAATAAAATTATTGAAAGGGTGGATAAAGAACCCAAATATACAATATATTTAATTTACACAACAACATGCTAATAATTTATCCAAATTGAACCTTCCGAGAAATAAACAATATTATTCAAAAATAAAAAAAAAAATAAATCTGATTCCAGTCTAAACACACCCAGTGTATTGGATTTACGCAGATTCGAAACACGTACCACACACACCCACCCTCTCTCGTTATCGATATATACACATATATACAAAACATATTATTTTGCTTATTATTTGTCATGTTCGACGAGTAATTAGAAAATCTACCTACATCATTTCGATTTTCCGAAACCAAAAGCACAAACAAAACAATGAAATATTATATTGGAAATTAACACCGTATACACCACCGTATTTTATGTTCCTAATGAAAAATACAGCTCTCGTTTCTTTGACCTAATTTATAGGAAAAAAACGTTGTTTTTTTTGGTTGTATTTGAAGCAAAACATTAATTAATTAAAAATAAAAATTTCTATAGAAAAAAAAAATTAAAAATGTTTGTGCGACAGAAAAATAAACTTACGCAGGGCTAATTAAAAATCTCTCCCATCTCTTTATAAACGATTACTAAATCATATACCTTTGGGGTATACAATATCAAAGTATAGTCCCCAATCTGAAATCAATTAATATCGATGAGTTGTTGTTGTCAAATTTTTATTGAATCTATATAATTACACAGTACGATGATCATATAATTTACAATTAAAAGCGATAATAAATTAGGGACAGACCGCATACTTAAACGAGTATTATTAATCCGTTACCTTTTAGTACTTTTATATAAAACGTAAGATAATCATCTTATACGGTAAGTACTTTTATATTGTATGTGTATGGAACAAATCCTCTGGTATTGATTTTATTTTATCAAACTGATTTTAAAAAACAAACATCAAAGGTTTCTGGATATTTATCGACTATCGAGAATATCTTAACGTATATGAACGGATAATCCAATGTGGAATTTTGTGGAAATAAAAATGTTTTTTTCTCGACATACAGTTGTATACCATTCATTTTACTTTTGATTTAGTTCAGTTGTGCGTTGTAGGTACCCCCGTACATTACCGTACACACATAAGTAATGAAGAAAATTGTAATCAAAGCGACATAAAAGGAAGTTGTACTTAAAATACAACTTTTTGTTTTATATTGTTTTGGTATAATGAAGTTAAAGCCTTCCGCAATTCAAAAACAAAACAAAAAATTATTAATTTCTTAAATAAAAGAAACGGAAATAATTTTTTTTTTTTACCTTTATTCCGGTACATACAAAGTAAACACAAATTGTGTTAAAGCAATAACAAAAAAGCTTGAAGTAAACGTAATAGTTAAAATTAAAAACTATTTATAAAAAAAAAAAAAATTCTAAACGGACAACAAGAATTATTTTACATATATACACACAATACATTGTATAATTGTGGGTGGTTAACAATACGTATAGATTGATTACAGACAATTATTTATTGATATTTGATTAACAATCAATCATTTATTTTTGTATTTCGACAAGCTATTTTAAATCAAAATCAATTTACGATATCGCAATGGACAACATACATATATAGGTAATTACCGCATTGAGCAGGGAAGGTAATGAGGGTAATTGTAAGCAAACCAAATTTTTCGTTTGTTTTATTAATTGATTGTCAAATTACGTGATATTTTTTTAACTACTGCACATTTATATACATACAAATAATAATAAATAAAATTTTTAGTTTGATTAAATATTTAAAATTTAATTGATTTAATTTTTATGTTCGTATATG
This sequence comes from Tipula vernalis, assembly GCA_958295665.1. Lineage (NCBI taxonomy): Eukaryota > Metazoa > Arthropoda > Insecta > Diptera > Tipulidae > Tipula > Tipula vernalis. The sequence goes on along the minus strand of OY282558.1, from coordinate 98,779,340 downwards.
TATACATAACATATAATAGGTTGAAATATGTAGTTTATGATTTATGAAGTATATAATAAACAAAACGATTTATGAATAATATTTGAAAAATTTATGGTTTTCATGTTTTTATAGCGATATATTGTCCAATTTAGTCAATTATAGCGGCGCGATACAACCGACAGATAACAAGTGTTGAAAATTGGATTTATCAGGTGAAACTTTTAACTATACAACAATAATTGGGTTTTGAACACAGAATACATCAAATTGTGTTGTATATTGTAATGCAACTGACCTTTTAAAATGCCGGGGATTTTTCTTCAGCTGCTCTTCATTCTTTCGTGGTTGTTATCTAAAATTTGTCTTGAGTCGGTCCATGGAGTTACCATACTCAATAACAATTTGTTACTAATAAAATTTTTTCGGCGTTTAACTATGATCCTAATATAGATTACATAAATACATCTCAGATTACTTCCTTTAGACAACGCAAATCAAAGAACGTGGTTTTACGAAAACATTTAAAGTTCAAGGCCAAACTTTAGCATTTAGGAATTAATTATTCCGGTCGAGCCTGATGGTCCTAAATTTCTTCAAATATAAGCCATCTGTATACGTTTAAATAACGCACATTATCTTGATAGTGTTTTAATATTTTCTCTTTAAGAAATGCTAACAAACCCCACAAAATGCCAGCCCTGTTAACGAAACTGTATCGTGTACACTATGCATTTAAAATTATTGTGCGGCACAATGAGTTTAACGTGTTTTACCGTTGCGGCAAGTTAAAAAGCAAAAAGTAAAACAACGTGGTAACAAGATATTCCTTAACGTGAACGTTTCTTTTTTGTCAAATTCCTATTCCGATAAAAAAACGTTCACGAACATCGAAAAAACAAAGAAAACAGAAAAAATGTTCTATCAAATTATGCCACTTAGCAATAACTATTGCGGTCTAAAAAGATCAAAGTACCCACCAAGAAAACCACTTTTCTCGACGATTTGAAAGTAGCTGAGTCTAAAAAAGCAACAATAAAAAATGTCCGCCCGTCTGTCTGGATGTCTGGATGTCTGTATGTCTGTATGTCTGTAGGTCTGTACCCATGAGATGAACGGCTTGTTCGATTTAGAATTTTTTTTGCCAATCTGTTTCTATGGTCAAGGCCAAGATTTGAAAAGCTTTTGGAACCTGTGCGTCGAGAGGGTCGGGTACCTGCTATACGAATTAGATATTTAGAAATTACAAGAATTAATTAACATTCAACAAAAATTAAAAAGTAAAATTAGCGTTCACAGCTTATGTGATTGTCGTGAAGAAGAAAAGATTGTAATTGAATTTATCTGTATTAGTACGATTCGCTAGTACATAAAGCACAGGACATTCTGTATATATAGAATGTAAATTGTGGCATACTCAGTCCAGTCGCCGCGGCCTGATGAGAGGATTGATTTTTTCATAATCATAAGCTCATCAGTTCGAAACTGGATTGAATTCTCTTACAATCTTCGGAACATATTAAATTAAAAATTAAATAAATAGAATTCTGTCTATTAGCCGGTTTTCGTTGAATTACCGTTCGTAAATACTAAAATGTTTCTACGTGTTAATAAAAAACACATTTATAAGTGTCGTAAGACCGGTAGCATATTTAGAAATTACAAGAATTAATTAACATTCAACAAAAATTAAAAAGTATACAAATTAACCTAAAATACCTACAGTCTTGGCCAAAAATATAAAGCACCCCTATCTATTAGCATTATATATTAATATTATGTCTTTCTAAACAATGGGTGTTAACGAACGAGTCATTCCACCGAATGCGACCCTTAATTATTGAAAATCACCAATTTTTGTTTTGTTTTAGGTTCTTAACAAGAAGTTGTAGCGTCGTAAAATTTTTTTATTTTAGTTTTGTATTTGATCGTGTGCAGTCTTCACATAAAGTGTTTTAAATCAAAAAGAGTTTTCGTAAGTTTTTTGAGAAAAAAAGTGTGTTTGTGATAATTATGCCTAAAGCGTGCCAACTCAGTGAAGGAATAAGGGCACAAATTGTGTTGTTGGATTCCCAGGGTGTGAGCCAAATTAAAATATCCCAAAAATTAAAATGCTTTCGTGGAGCAGTTCAATCTACATTGAAAAGGGTTAAAGAGACCGGGGACTATGCCTATAAACTACGCTCAGGCAGAAATCGTATCACTTCGGTAAGAGACGATCGACAAATTGTGCGAAAATCTCTCAAAAACCGAAGAAAAACATCTGCTGAGATAGCTGCAGAGCATTTAACAGAACAAGAAGTTCACATTTCGGCACGGACAGTTAGAAGAAGGCTCCTGCAAGCTGGATTGAAAGGTTGTAAAGCAAGAAAAAAACCTTTGCTCTCACTTACCAACATAAAAAGTCGCTTGAGATGGGCTCGAGAACACAAACATTGGAATGACGTGGATTGGGCGAGAGTTGTTTGGTCAGATGAATCTACTTTTGAGGTAAATATAAAAAATAAATATTAAAAAATAATTAGTCAAAAAAAAAAATAAAAAATTGTGCTATGTATTTTAAAAGAATTAATAGAGAAATTTATGTTAAATTTGATGGAATTCTTATAGATTTTTGGAACTCCTGGCGCAACCATCGTAAGAAGAAGAGTCGGGGAAGCATACAATCCTGATTGTATAGTGCCTACCGTAAAGCATGGAGGGGGTAAACTGATGGTGTGGGGTTGTATGGCATCATTAGGGGTGGGAAAACTGTTGTTTTGTGAGGGTCCGATGAACAGTACCAACTATGTTACCGTCCTCGAGGCTGCATTGAATGCCTCAATTCGGCAAATCTTTGGGGAAACGGATAGTTCTTCGATAATTTATCAACAGGATAATGCCCTCTGCCATACTTTCCGCGTTACGATGAGTTGGTTTCGAAAAAAACAAATTCGAGTCATGGACTGGCCCGCCCAGTTACCAGACCTAAATCCCATTGAAAATTTGTGGTCAATTTTAAAAAAAAAAATCAAGGATCGCAGTATGACTTCTAAGGAAGACCTCAAACGTGCGCTGACAGAGGAATGGAAAAATATATCGAGAAATACCTGCGAAAAATTAGTACGGTCGATGAATAAAAGAGTCCTGGCTGTCATCAAAGCCAAAGGAGGACCTACAAAATACTAAAATTAATAAAATATAAAAAGTATTTCCTAAAAATATTGAGTTTTAATTTTTGTCTTCATTCGTTTTGTAGATACTGCAATTTGGGAGGGGTGCTTTATAATTTTGGCCGAGACTGTAATTATAGAAATATTGAGTTTGTGGTTTAGTTGAAGGTTAAGTTAGGGGTCAATTTACGGGTTGAGTTGAAGTTAAGTTGGAGTTGAGTTGGGGTTGGTTATAACAATATTTACGAATTTTTTATATATGCTGATCAATTTGCGAGTTGAGTTAAAGTTGAATTAGAGTTGAGTTGGTGCTGGAGAGGATATAGTGAGTTGTTAACCATTTTTTATATATGCCGGTTTGAGGAGTGAGTTTGGCGTAAAGTTTACAGTTTAGTTGAGGGTTAAATTGGGTTCCGTTTGTGAGTTGAATTAGGGTTGAGTTGCGGTTTATTTGCAATTTATATACATATATAGGGAAACATCACTACAACGGAAATCGACGGGACCAAAAACGTTGTCCGGTAAACTTGGGATTCTACATGTTATGCGATTTTGATGAAATCCAGCATTTCTAATGGAAATGGGATAATAAAATGAATTTTAGACGAAGTTCTGGAATATAGCCAAGTCAGATGGAACTTGGCTATTCCTTAATTGGTTATGATGAAAATTGACGTGTGCGTTAGAAATGGGATTCTAAAATGTTTTTTGGATAAAGTTGTGGAATATGGTCAGTGAGGACGGATCACGGCTATTTCTTAACCGATTATGATGACATGTACGATGGAAATGTAGATCTAAAAATCAATTTAAAATTCCATTTCCAAAGCACATGTCAAATTTAGTTAATTTATTTTTTTTGGCCATATTCTAGAATTTTATACAAAATCATTTAAGAATCGCATTTATATCATGGATATCAAATTTCACTAAAACTGACTAAGAAATTACTAAGTTCCACCCAAATTGATCATACATATAATTTACTAAAGGTGCAATTTGAAGTGTAAAAGGAACAAATTATAGTGGTACATTTTCCGCTCTAATAAAGTGTCAGCTTATCTAAGGAAGGTTTTCATTGGAAAGCTTCAGTTGCATGGGTAAAAATACTTAAAAACTTAAACTTGAAAGTGTGAATTTGAACCAAACTTTACACAAATATTGTTTAAGACTTAAGGAAGGTCAATGTTAATATCTCAAACATTCATCTCCTCCCTGAGAGATGATAATCAGATATAAAGTTACTACAGAGGAATTTCTAAAACTTCAGAAATTGAGTCGATTTCTGATGATGGTATTATGGTATAAAAGTATGATGTTATGATGGTATAATGGTATGGTGGTTTGTATTTATTATTATTATTATTGGAGGGCCATGCGGGCGATCAGCCACCTCGCACTGCGACCTAAAAGAGCTATTGTGCTGGACCCTGCTTAATTATCCGTCCAGTCAATATTCAGGTTCTTAATGAACCTGACAATACTGCCTCCGGGTACGTGATACATACTACCTGGGCTTATTGCTCTCCCTCTTGGATGTTAACTGTAGCATGTAGTTCTGCTCGAGAGAGCTTTTCCCACTCCCGTATATTCCTACTTCTGTGCCGTATTCCGTTTGATTTTACTCTTACGAGTTGCTGGGAATTGCAAATCGCCTGTAGGTCACCCAGTTTTACTACAGGAAGGCCTAATAAAACTGGAGGGTGCCTGGTATCCAGAGTCCGCATATTTGGACTGATCAACATATCATCCATTCATCCATCGGCATATGCTGTCCCACCTTGGATTAGGGATTTGTCAAGGTTTTCTCCTTTAGCGCCGTACTTTAGCCTGTGCCAAATGACCAAAAATGTTCCAAATGGCCTTAGTTACCAGTGGTTGTCACGAGGAAGCAGCACATACACTTGCGAATTGTGAATAGGTTACCCCTTACACAATTGTACTCATCACGCAGCTGCCTAATGACATGACCAGAACAGCTCACGTGATGCGCACCCTACTGGAAGGTTTCGGAGCTGGTAGATTAATCTACTTAACTTTGGAACCCCCTTCAATAGAAGCCAAACCACCGTGGTTTGTATATAATAATTGTGTGATGGTGATGGTGATTGTATGATGGTATGCTGGTATGTGGTATGATGGTAGGAGTTGAGCGGAGGGTTGAGATTTGGTTCAAGCTATGTTGAGTTAGGGTTTGGTTAGCCTGCATTGAGGTTAAGTGAGTTGTTCAGTTGGGGAATTATTTAAGAGTTGATTTGGAGTTAATTTAAGGATTAACTTGAAAGTTGATTTGGGGTTGATTTAATGATTGGTTTTAGGGTTTGGTTGGCGATTAGTTTGGTGATTGCGGTTAGAATTATGTTGCGATTGAGATGGAGGTTGATTTATATATTGAGTTCCTGGCTGAGCTGAAGATTGACTTAAGAGATTCATTTCGGGATTAATGTGGGAGTTGAACTAATCAAAGCCAATGTTGAAATTGTGAATTAAAAGTGAAAGTTTGCGGTTATTCAAGATAATCAATATCGATTGCTTGTTGAAAATTATACACACTTGCAATGTGCTCTGCGAGAAAGAGATCAAGCTACTAACATAGGGCTATAATCATAATATTGCCATCATCGTACACTGGCACTCCAAGGTATTTGCATGAGCAAACTAAAGATGCCATGACATACGTTCGACATTACGGAAGGCGAAATCTATTTATAATAGTCACCTGCAACCCCAAATGGATTAAAATTAAAGATAGCCAATACACTTTCATGCAATATATCGCAGAAGGGACATACCTTTATAAGCTGAGTATTTCACTTGAAAATAACAAAGCTTATGAATTTGGTTAGAAAAGGAAAAATATTTGACACAGTTAAGTATTATATGTTTGCTGTTGAGCGGCACAAACGCGGATTGCCTCATATTCATTGGTTAAGATCAGAACAAATCGATTCTGACATAAGCCCCGAAATGACCGACCCATGTAAATAGAGTTTCACCGTGCATAAAAGATCAAAAATGCATTAAACAGTATCCCAACTTATTTCAAACTGTCACTATACCACAGCCGAAGCCGGATATCCAAGGTACCGGTTTTATTATTCCAAATACCGAAATCGATTTAAATAACCGTTGGGTGGTCCCATACAATCCGGTTCTACTAAAAGCTTTTAATGCACACATAAATGTAGAGCATTGCAGCTCCAATAAATCATTACAATACGTATCTAAGTAAATTCAACAAAAAACTCGACAGGTTTTTGACAGGAACTTATATTATTACCACGCCTGATATTTGCCGTCGCCTCCGGGTCCACGCTTGGTTTTTAACACAGTGGGTGTTAATAAGTGACCTAGGTATAAGGCAGGTCACGCTAAATGATAGCAAATGGGCCGGATTAAGGTGTAAAGCGAACCGTGCTGACGATGTGCCAGGCTGGGAGCCTATTTAACAAATCCCAGTCGTAAACGGAGCCCTCTGGATACCTGGCGACCTCCCGTTGTAATTAGCCTTACCTGCGTATACGGATCTTTGCGCAGGCGGACCTTATCTCTCCGATACTCGTGGGAATCAAAATGGAAAGATCTAACAATAAAAAACCAAGGGCACCAGCTCTCCACAAAAGCCGGTATCAGCGAAGGAAGGTACCTCGAACCAGACGTGTGGGGCCTCTAAGGTTGCAAAGGTGGTTTACTCTAGGGCACCAGTCCCGGGAGTTAGCTGTATTAACACAGCACGCGGGAGCGGGACGAGACATTCCTCCGGCGAAAGGGCGGTACAGAAATCACCGCTCGGCATTTCGAATTCCCGAAAAGTGGTATGCGACCCCCGAGGGGCAGTTCACGGAAGAACAAAAAACATCAGTAGCTTGGGCAAGGAGCACTGTAGGCTGCGGAAGCTCGGAAAGGGGTCGAGAAGACAGCTGTCGCAGGACGAGGTGGAAGTAGTCGACAGCAAGCGGGCTAAGTTGCTGACTGACACGAAGCCGCGCTCTAACTCAGGGAGAAAGCTGTTCAGCGATGTCCTGAGGGAGCATGTGATGATGCTAACCGTAATTGACGAAAGTCACGGAGGTTGGTGTATAATGCACCCAACCTCGTTTTTTAAAGGTCTTGGGAGAAAATCGAGGACCACCCCCATCCTGCAGTGATGCGGGATGGTATCAATGGCGTGTGAAGATGACTGCATGCTCGGACTCTAGATCTGTGGATTTGTATAAAAAGGCTATAGCCAAAGTAGGGGAGGTGTGGTCAAGCACAAAGCTTGCGGCAGTTAGCCGGGAGGAAATTCCTAGCAGGCCGAGGGCACGTGTCTGGCTGCTATCCAAATCGGCTAGTCCTGACGAGGCTTTGAAAATTATTCAGGCCAGTAACCCGAATTTTCTGACAGGAAATTAGAAGATCGTCAAGCAGGAGGAGGCGAATAAGGGCTCGAAATTATCAACTATGGTAATAAATAAGGAGTCCCTTGCCCTCCTGCACAAAACGAAGGGAGTAATTGACTTCGGATTCGGGTCAATTACTCTCAACGTTTATTAAAAGAATGGGGCGGAAGTGCGTACGGGAGGCCAACCGAAGGATGATGGCAACCCGCCGAGGCCTGAAGGGGGTACCAGCAGCATGGGGAGAGAAGCTGAGGGTAGCGAAGAGAGTGAATCCGGCGACCTCGGTGTGGCAACGATTCAGTTGGAAGGTTAAGAGAAGCACATTAGCGAAGGTGCAGGTGTACCGATTGAGGAGGTTGTCGGCAGCCCGGCCAGACAGGGATCATTGATAAGTCCTCTACAGAGCGTATGAGGGTTAGCGGGACGGGCGAATCCGGCGCAACCCAAAATACCGAGAAATAATATTCCTGCTGTAGCAGGAATATACCATAGAGGTAGGTAAAGGTTAAAATGTTATGAGTTAAGATAATTCAAATTAACCTTCACTATTCTAAGGCTACTTCGGCAGCTCTACTCCTCAGGGGCTGGCTAGTTCGGATGAGGATGTGATACTAATCCATGAACCTTAGACTAATAACAACAGGATCTGTGGCCTCAGAACCAAGGGGTACAAAGTTATATCCTCTAGTAAGTCTGGGAAGATCAGATCTTGTATTCTTGGAAAAAATAATATTAATCTTTTCCTTTTCTCTCAATACAGCAATGGTGACACTACTGCAGTTAGCCTGGAAGTAGGTACTTGTAGATTCTGGCTAGTTTCAGCCTACATGGACCGGAAGAAGGAAATTCCTCCAGATAACCTGGAGGAGCTGATCCCTGAAGCGGAACAATCAAAGGTAGGTGTGGCACTTGAAGTTGATGCTAATGCGCATCACACTATCTGGGGAAGCACGGACATTAATGAAAAAGGTTAGTCACTTTTTGATTATTTGATGAGTACTAGCCTTTTAGTGTGTAATATTGGGCGGGAACCTACATTTATTACTAGTAACAGGCAGGACGTTCTAGACGTGACCCTTGCCTCAAATAATATTCTTCATATGGTTAAAAATTGGAGGGTGGGCAAGGAACACTCCTTTTCTGATCATCGATATTTAACCTATAGCCTCGATATTCACCCTGCTATCCGGGAAGCTTTCAGGAATCCTAGAAGAACCAACTGGAGCAACCCCCCGGCGACCGTTAGGGAGCTGGAGGACATGGTGGCTGGCGTTACTAGCGCATGAAACCGATCCTTTCGTGTTGCCTGCCCTCTGGCTAAGCCTAGGAGTAGGCCAAACCAGCATGGTGGACCAGAGAACTGTGAACCTATCGTAAGGCTTGTAGGACGGCCTTTAATATAACCAAAAATAAAAGAGAGGCTCAGGATTGGGAATCCTGTAAGGAGAAACTCGGAATTTATAAGAAAGAATTAAAAAGGCACAAAGGAGGTCTTGGAGAATCTTTTGTGATAAAATGGAAGAGGTATCCGAAACCTCCCGCCTTAGGAAGATTCTTTCCAAAAGTACAGCTAGTCCCAGTTTTTTAATAAAACCAGACGGATCTTGGACAGCTTCTAGTGGAGAATCTCTGGAGCTTCTCTTCAAGACATACTACACAGGGAGCTTTGAAGACCTGTTGGTGCGTAGCAATAATCAGGAATCACTGTCAGTGTTCACAGAGGATATCGTAACCAGGAAACGGATCCTATGGGCACTGAGGGGTTTTAAACCATTTAAATCGGCTGGTCCGGTAGAAATTATACCAGCGGAACTTCAAAACCACTCAGTAATTATTCTTCCCCACCTGGAAGCTATAATCAAAGGGTGTTTGAAGGTGGGCTATATTCCTAGGTACTGGACAGAAGTCGATGTGGTGTTTATACCGAAAGCGGGGGAAAGCTCACATGTCTATCCTAAGGACCTAAGAACAATAACTCTCTCATCCTTTCTTTTGAAAGCCTTGTAAACCTCCTTGAATACCTTGGATTGTCATTTTTGGAGGTGGATGTTCCTCTGTGTAGGTTTTATATGCTGGGAAGCAGGATTGTTAGCTCGAAGTTGGGGGACTCCACCATCAAGAGGCGAGTAACTAGGGAAACCCCGCAGAGGGGTTTCTGGCCCCTATTCTCTGGAACTTAGTGGTAAACGGGTTACTAGTTGAATTGGAGAGAGAGGGTATTGAAGTTATAGCTTACGCGGATGACATAGCTTTAGCTGTTAGCGGGAAATTCCTAGGCACGATTGTTGACATAATGCAGAATGCGCTTACCATCGTTACGAAATGGTCTGGCAAATGTGAACTTGGCATTAACATGTCCAAGACAGAGCTGGTACTATTCACTAAGAAATACAAAATCCCGGTAGTTATCCCTCCTACCTTAAATGGCACGAGACTTGCTTTTACTGATAGAGCTAGATATCTGGGCTTAATCTTAGACAGTAATCTTAGTTGGAGGCCCAACATGTTGGAGAGAATAAACAAGGCTACAATAGCTTTGTACTCCTGTAGGAACGCTATTGGTCATCGATGGGGTCCAAAGCCGGAGCTGGTACACTAGCTGTACATCACTGTAGTGAGACCTGTACTCATGTACGGGGTGGGTGTTTGGTGGCCAGCTCTGAACAAGGTAACTTATAAATGTTATATTTAGAGGGTGCAAAGAACGGCCTTTATGCTTGCTAGCGGGGCATTGAGGTCGACACCGACAAGTGCCTTAGAGGTTATGTTGCACCTTCTTCCGGTCGACATTTTTTGCAACAGATAAAATTCTCATCGTGAATGTGGAAATCACACACATGCACATACAAATCTTATAAAAATATTAACTAGGCGTAAATTGACATATTAACACAGCCAATTACCGTTCACTTTCATATACAAATAATTCAGATAGTTATAGAGATATTAAGGCAAAATTCCGTCAATATTGTATTAGAAACTTGAATTTTCATTTTGTGGCTCTAATCAAAATATTATATTTGCATGGCTATTTAATTCGACGGATACCTATACTAATAGCCAAAGGTTTCCTAGGCATAGCCGCCTAACACTGTTCGAAGTTTTAATCTATTCCAATTAAAATTAAGTTATTCACAGTTGGACGAGTAAATTACACTGTGTAATTTACACAGTTTTTTGCACGTAATAAACGTGTACTATACATAAGGCCATTTTATAAATTATGTAAGTATAAAGTGTAAAAACCCGAATATTTTAACAACGAATTAAAATTTGTATAGAATTGCTAGCCAAAACTAGGAAAATTTATTAGTTAATTATAGACAATTTTTATATATCACACATACATATGATGATATGAGGTTATCAAACGGTGATGAACAAAATGTTGGTGTCAATTTTCACTAAACAAATAATAGGTCCCGCTTGCTAAAACACAAAGTTGGCTCTCGTCCCGCAGTTTCACTAAAAATCAGTTTTGGACTGAGTAAAGGGAATTTTGAATCAGAATTCAACTAAGTATAAGAAATTTAAATATTTGGGAATTTAGGGAAATTTTCCAAATGTAGTATTGAAAATTATGGAATTACAAAATTTTGAAATTTTTAAACTTAGAAAAAATATGTGGATATATTCAGGAGTATTACAACTGAATAATTCAGGAGAAATATTAAAATTGAACCTGGCACATGGGAAAGAAAATTAAAAATTTAAAAATATTATAAATTTGCGGGTTTGGTTAGGAAAGGTAGGAAGAATCGAAACTTAATTTTCTAAAGCCAAAATCCCTTTATTTTCTTTATTGATTATTTTAAACAGAGAATAAATAATTTAGAGACATATTTAGGTAGATAATTCTTTTGTGCATCTGGCAATAGGAAAAATAAATGATCTGTTGTTTGAAAAAATAGGGGCACAAATTTTTAAAGGTTTAACAAATATAAGTTTTTTAATTTTTAATTAAATTCGTTTTACCTCCTACATTAATTAAAATATTGCGGTATGTATAGCACAAATTAAAAACGCCCCAAAAATAATATTAACATTAGATAATTCAATATAATTGAGCCAGATAAATATTTTTACGCCTCATCGGGCTATAGCATTTTCTAGTATAGGAAGTAATCAGGGTTAAATTAGCCATTCAATCGTTCATCATTTAAAACTACATGAGATGACCGAGAATAAATTTTTCATAATTCTCATCATCAGACCGAAATGAAATAAAGCCGCAAATATTTTTGGGTATTTTTAGACTATCATCTAGGGTACAACAAAAATTAAAATTGCATTTAAAGATTTTGTTCCGTAGCTCATAATAAATACATGAAGTGATATATACAAATTATTGAGGTGATATATACAAATTATTTCTGTTTGTGAAAGTATTTTTAAAAAAAATATTTGTTATTCCCGCAACTGTTCGCAAATTCAATATTCATAATTTTCGGCAGAGTACTGTAAATATTTAGGCATTGGGAAAAATGTTATTATAAATCTGGGATTTAAATCCAAGTGAACTTTGTGCCAACCTTGGAAAAAAAATTTTATTAGATTAGTATGATATTTATTTTAGATTTGAATACGCGTATACACAGTCTGAAATTCTTTATAAAAACATTTCCTTAAATATAAAATTTCCTAGTAAATCATCATAAATAATCCTACCCATAAAAAAAAAAAATATCTCGCCTAGAAATCCGAATTAAAATAGAATTTATTTAAAAAGATTATTGTTTTCCAATCTAAATAATAAAATATAAATATTTATCGTCCCACCATCCTAATATTGACTACAGCGTTTTTTTTTATACAAGATGTACATTTCAACATCAATTTAAATTATTAATCCCAAACAAAAAAAAAAAATTAATTAAATTAATTTGAATTTCTTAGAATGGCCTTATGAATAATGAACAAAGAAAGACAATCTAATGAAGTCGAAAGCTATGTACGCATTATGTAAATCTTCTCACCTAATTAATTACAATTCAATCAAATTAATTTTGATCCATTGTTTGTTGTATGCTTATACATACGGTATATATTCGTACAAACTGTCACCATTAATCAATTTGAGCCTAAAACAAATTATACCTTAGTTAAATTTACACATATATCAATCTTCTTGTGCTACATATACAACTCTTAATGTAAAAATAATAAGCTTATCATTTAAATAGGTACCGGTATAATTTTGATAAGGTTAATTTAATGTTAAGAAATCACATTTACCATCTCAAAACAAATAGCCAATCCTAATTTTGTATCTCTAAACATAAAGTTTTTTTATTCGTATTTTTATTGACTTCAACTTTTTGTGGCATAAATGCCGAACGTCCTTCATCGAAGCTTACATGTACCTACATACATATGTATATAAGTATAAATGAATATTCAGGCAAACTCATGATTATGTATTCTGAGTCAATAATTAAACATGGATTTTATACTTTTTGTATATAATATGTACATATTGTATGTGTGCGTGTAGGATTTTCTTTCACAAATAAGTTATGTAAATCAAAACACTAATCTTGATCTATTAGTATGTAGACCTTGCAAGAAAATTGGGCTATGACGGAATTCAACTAATTTAGGCTGTACATAGGATTGCTTATTATGTTTATTTTAATTCATGTATTATGTCGTCCGAAAATTTATCAAAGCCGATAATATCCCCAAATTACGAATTGTGTTTATCTCAATGGAATATCTTATATCTTATATCATGTTGTGGCTTTATTGTGTCTTTTGATTTTTCCTTAATTCTCGGAATTTAAATAAAAAATAATTATTTTATTTTTTTCTGTTTTATTGGTTTAAATTAATACACAAGATAACTCAGTGATACAAGTGCAATTTTTCAATGCATTTTCCTCATCAGATAAACCGTTGATTTTTGAAAAGTTTTTGTTCGTTTGTGTACAATGTATAGGACTATTTTAACTTATTGCAAAATATTTGAACTCAACGCAATGTAAATTAAAATTCAACCCTAAACACGATCTAAATAAATTTCCAGTTCAACTTTTTATTCAACCCTAAGTCAACCCGAACTCTACCCCTAATCCGCTCTTAGCTCAATTTCATACTCAAAGCTCAACCTAATCGAAGCGATATTGTTTACATCAATCCAACACAATCCGAACCAAACTCATTATCAATAAAATTCGTTAGAAAATCAAAAAATTAACCTCAACCTCATCCTCAACTTAATCACCGAATTCAAACCCTACCCAATCCCAATCCTCAATCCACAACTGAACCGACTATTCAACTCTCAAATCAACAAAGTGTACATGGACTCTATCCGCTCAACCACAATTCAATTTAAATTGAACTCTAACTAAATCTCACTACAACCCCAAACTCGACGCCTAGCCCAATCCACAAACCAACATATAAAATTGGTCGAAACTGTGACGTGGATAGCATTTACACAACATCGGATGTGTTAGCGCTAAAAAGGCCAGAAATCAGGGTGTTTAGTCGTTAGTAGTTTTACTTCTAATACTGAGTTTGAGTTTCTGTTAATTGTATGTTTCTGTTAATTATTCCCACAGGGAAGGCTCCATCACCTAGCCCATTCTACAAACGCTTACTTCTAAAAATAATGAGTTTGTTGGTCTTAATGAACTGGTTAGATTGGGCAGTTCGGTCACTTGCCATAAAAATATTTGCAGAACATATACTGTATAAGGCTTCCAAATTTCGTCTGCGGAAAAGTGTATTAAGGGTAGAGGAGATGGTAGATTCCGAAAATTAACGAGATATTCTATTCTGTACTCAGTCGATTGCAGATAGGTGGGTCTTCAGAGTGTCACCCAAACATTTGAATTGTATTACAATCTGGGTTAGATATACTCGGGTCTTATTTGAAATTCGATCCTTTAAAACGCGATTTGACAAAACGCGATATTTCAAAACGCGATACGGTACAAAATGCGATATGGTACACAACGATATATTTCAAAACGTGATATGACGTAAAACGCGATAATTCTAAACGCGATATTTCAAATCGCATATCCTAGTTAAATCGTACATGATCAATTTCATCATACAGGTGAAGGAACATTTTCTAAGTTAAATGAAGGAAGCTTAATAATTTTAAAATATCGAAAATATCGCGTTTTGAAATATCGCGTTTGGAAATATCGCATTTTGTACTTTAGCTTGTTTCGTCATATTACTACTCGTATGTCATGTACATTTTGAGTAGTTCTCATAAATTAAAATAAAGTTTGCATCGGCGTAAATAACCAATTTTAGTAGATTTAGTTAACAAGAAACTCCATTTCAATCTCAATTGTTGCTAATGGCGATTTATTTTATACAGCAGTACCTGATCGAGTTTAGCTAAATCATATGTATTCAACCAGAGTCTGGTAATGGCAATACTGTTAGTAATTGGGGATGTCTTAGACAGAAACAGAAGATAAAATTTAGGTATTTAGGACTATCGTCCTTAATCGTATAAATCTCATTTAAGCCGGAAATTTCAATTTAAATTTTCTCGAAATTTAATTTATTTTTAACAAAATAGTGAATAGCGAGAATATTTTGTTTTTTTCGTAAAAGAAAAGAAATGTGCCTAACATAAATCTATATAAACGGTAGCGGCGATTGATTCCACTAGTTACCCCACTAGTGGCAAGGACGGAATATTACAAATACAACCAAACAAACAATAAATAATTTATATATATAAAATTATTAAAAACTGTTTTGGTTTTAATTAATCATCCGTGCTAGCAAAATCTCCAGCATTTATTAATAAATCTTCATATTACAAAAAAACTATATTATAATCACCATCCAATTAAATCTTCTGAAAGGGCTTAGCTTCCTGAGATATATATTGAACTATTCTGAACTTAAAGAGAATGAGTCGTTAAGAGATCGGTAGGCCAATATAACATGTACATGATTTACTCTCCTTGAATTTCAAACCAACAAAAGCACATTGTACAATAACTACAAGGAAGTGCACGTCAGATTTAATTTTTGCCGTCAATTATCTTATTATTTGAGACACACGCAGTCTCAATCTCCAGAATAAAAATCAATTACAGAAAGAACCCCTAAACCAGGGACTGAACGGTTCGACGACGGGTATCGCTAAACTTTCAGAAAGAGAAAGTTCACAGATCACTTTTAAATAACATTCAATGCTTCAGTAAAATTTAATCTGGAAAAATCTTATTGAGACGGGTCGGAGATCACTTGATATAAGCAGAACAAAGTTCTAGGAGATCTTTACATCCACTTGCAGAGCTGCTGGATGCACCGTGTTCTTAGCAAATTCTACCCTATTTTGCTAACTCGTTGTACAAAGTAAGAAAGAAGGAATGGTAGAATTAAATCAAACCATCAAGCAACAATTCGTAGATTGTCACTTAATGGGATTGTAAAAATTTCGCAAAATAAGACGACTAGATCCCGTCGAAAAGCCCCATCACGACGGATTATAAATTCACCCAACAGCAACCAAATTGTTTTTAATATCCGAATATCTACCTATTTCTTTTGAACTGTCGTGTAATATACCAAAAAAATTATTTAACAAAGTGAACCGTTTCTCTAACCTGGGCCAAAGAAACGAAACTATGAATAAAAATATCAAAAAGACAACAAACTGAATTTATTAATGTTTTACACCTGTCAAAATTAGAAAGAAATGAATAAAATGTACGTTAAGCTGATACACTTGAATGTGTGATGGAAGTTTTCTGAGACCGTCCAACATTAGAATTTCTACAAAATCCTAACAGTTATAATTGGAGCATCAGTTTTGGTTTATTGGATATTAAATTGCCATCAGCAACTCTCATATATTAGACTATTAAGCAAAAATCGACTTTTATAAATTTTTAACATTTTGGAACCCTTTGACAAACTTTGTGCAATGCACCGTGTGTGGTTTGATTTTTATTTTCTGGATTTTTTTGTAGGTCTGAAAAGGCATCTAAAACACATCAATACAAATAAAACTTTTAATTGTACAAAATAAAAATGGGCAAAGATTATTAGTATTCAAAAACAAAAATTCATGGTTTATATAAGGCATTTGTAGTTTTAAAAAAGACGTACCAAAAAATGCACCGAACTAAATGCGCACAAGAAAAAAAGGTACACAGAAAAAGTTCACAAGGAAAATTGCGCAAGAATCGCCCATTTTTTGACAGTTCACCATGGATCACATTGAATGCTTTTCACAAATTGAATCGCATTTGACATAAGCCGATTTAAGGAACAAGTGATATTGCAATGCAGCTTTATAAATATACATAAAAAAAAAAAAATAAGAAAAACAATTCCATGTCAACGACATTGCAAAAATAAAATTTTTTCCCGATTTCGCGAATAAGATGTTTTGCAAATCTTGCGCAAAGGCACGATCCTGCAGAAAAATGAAATAACTTGAATTATGCAATTGTATCGTTTACGCAAACAGCTGTGTTTTACACAAAATATAAAAATTGACTTGATCATTACAACAACTTTAAATTGGTCTCCCGTTGCTTATGCATTCCTCATGAGTACAGCTCGGATTGTTGTATATATTCTAGTATTTATAATTTATGTCAAATACAGTTAAATTCAGATGAATCCCGGATATTTTTAATAAGATTCTTTCGGCTCTTTTATAGACAAAATATATTGAAAATAATGGCATTCACAACGATTTCGACTTGTTAATCAGAAAATGTTAAGAGGCCAATCATTTATAAATATATCTACCAGAAAAAGTAGAAATATCAAAATCCCACCCGTACCCTAACCCGAGGTCAATAAAAATTGTATCGACACCAAAAAATGAAAACTTTCCTTCAGCTATCACTGTGGTTGTTTGGTTTCGTACTGATAATTTCGTACAAACAAAAAGTTCGGTCTACTCAACAGGTAGCTACGACCAAACTATAAAAATAAAATTCTAACATCATAGATTACGTATGAGGCAAGATAGCATTGACTTAGCGAATTATAAAATTCACCAAATTGGTGAACCTTTTGTTTGCACGAACTTATCAGTACGAAACCAAACTACCACGGAGAAAGCTGAAGGAAAGTTTTAATTTTTTGGAGTCGTTACACTTTGTATTGACCTCGGGTTAAAGTACGGGTGGGATCTTGATATTTCTACTTTTTCTAGTAGATATATTTATAAATGATTGGCCTCTTCATTTTTTCTGATTAACAAGTTGAAATTTTTGTGAATGCCATTAATTTTAATATATTTTGTCTATAAAAAGCCGAAAGAATCTTATTGATTTAATACAGACAAACTTTCTCTTTCCCATATTTTTAGTTCATATCTTAAGCTATTTAACCGAAAAGTAAAATACAATATAAACGATTAAAAATGAATGTCAATTTGTTTGTTGGGTTTAAAAGCATGTGGAAGGTGGAAAAGAGCTTTTCGTAATATAAATAAGCAAAAATTTTGAAACTTGTAAATATTACGGAATTTGCAGTGTTAGAAATTCTTTATTTCTTGAATTTTTAAAATTTATAGAATTCATCGAATTTGTAAAATTCAGAATTTATTGCAGAATTAAAAGAGTTTATCAAATTTATAGTATTTATATAAATTACGAGATTTTAATAATTTTTTAGACAAAAAAAATTAAAAAATAGAATTAATAAAGTTTATAGAATTGGTAGAACTTAAAGAATTTAAAAAAATTGATAGAATCTGTCTTATCAGAATTTAAAGGATTTATACAAGTTAAAGAAATTATCGTATTTTAAGGCTTTATAGAATCCGTAGAACTAATAGAATTTATGGAATTTACAGAATTTATTGAATTTGTAGAGTTCATACTATTTATTAAACTATTAAAATTTACAGAAATTAAAGAATTTAAAGAGTTCTTATGATTTATAGATATATTGAATTTTTTTAAATTTGTAGAATTCAAAGAATTTTTAGAAATTATGAAATTTTTAAAATAAGTTAAATTTGAGTTTGAAGAATTTATAGAACTGATATACTTGAATCAATTTATAGAGCTCATAGAATCTACAAAATTTAAAGAATTTCAAAAATCATTATTTTAATACATCCTATCAAACCCACCTGCGGTTGACCTTGATCATAACCTAATACCCTTTTCAGAAATTGTAGATATTCCACTGAATTGAGAACCTATTTAGTTAAATCTCTTATTGTTCCCAATATAAATTATTGCGAAGTAATTTATTTAAACTGCCATGCCCCGACTAAACATACTTTGCAAGTTTCATTTAATAATGGTATCAGATATGTTTACAATCTTAATCGTTATGATCATATCTCTGGTTCCGCCAAATCTATTCTTGAACATAATCAGTGCTTGTAGCACTGAAAACAATTATTATTTATTTTTTAATTATTTTCAAATTGATCAAATTTTATGAACCAAAAGATCTATTTGATAAGGTTGTCTTTGCTTCGAATTTATATAATAACTCGTTGCTAGCTCGTTTCATTTAATTTTGGAACAAAATTCCCAAATCAATTAGGGAAATAAATTCGTTAAACCTATTCAAAAAGTTGTCCCTTGATACTTGAATATATTAATAGTTCCTATGAATATATTAAAATGCCTATTTGCTTAGATCGTTAAAAAATAAATAAAAATTTAGAGAATTTATAAACGAGTTTATATTTTTAGCCTTTGTAGAGTTTCTAAAATTTAGAGAATTTATTGGATTTCGAAGATTTATAGATGTTATCGAATTCTCAGAATCCAGAATTTATGGGATTTGTACAACATAGAATTTTTAAAATTTAATGATCTTTAAATTAATGGTCAATTAATAAATTTATGGTACTTAAATTAATTGAATTTAAAAAATTTATAGAAAATATTAAATTAATAGAATTAATAGGATTTAAAAAAAAATTTAAAGTTATAAAATTGGTAGAATTTAAAGCATTTATAAAATTTTGGAAAATTATATAACTCTTAGAATAAGTAAAACATGACCTTGATAGGACATACAGACCAGAATTAATTTATAGAACTCATAGAATATCCAAAATTGAAAGGGTTTATAATATCATTATCAGTTGTGATTTCAAGCCGAAAAGACATAAAAGTTTTAATTTAATACAAAGTAGAAATACATCTTTTGGTTCAAATTTTATTGGTGCAATGGGTAATTATAATTTTATATAAAACATTGATACATTGTTGTTTTCCTACCTAGTGGAATTTTGTCAAAAACTTAATTTCTTGTGTTATTGTAGTTTAACAGTACTGTGAAATCATTGATTAATGTTTTGCTGTAATAGTGTCTGTTTTTAAAATAAAAAGTTTTTTTTTATAATGCCTTATATAAAACGTGGTACAGACAATTCAGCTACTAATCTATTGTGTAATATTTGTAGTAAAGATTTTGGTCAGTGTAGAGGTTATTTGAGATGTGATAACTGTGATGGCCTGTTTCATTCTGGATGTAAGAAGCTGTTTGGTGCTAGTTTAGTGACTGTAGCCTCCGTTTCCACTTGGTATTGTTGCGTGGAATGTAAAAATTTGTGCTGTGTTGTTACTAAGAAAGATGATCAGTTTATGGATTTAGAGGTTGAACTTACTTCTCTGTCATCGTGCGGTGTATCTGACATGAATGGGATTAAATCTGCGTTAGATAAACTTACTACCGTTGTGTTCGAAGTACATAAATCGCAAACATTCTTGGCTAATAAATATGATGAAACTCAAAAACAATTTGAACAAATTATTGATGATCATAAAAAATTGACCATTAGGATCAATAAACTGGAAGCTGAAAACAAAATTATCGGTAAACGATTGCGTGATCTTAGCATTAATAATGGTGTAACTAGTAATAATGACAGTTCAATTTTAATAACTGGGTTACCCGTTACGTCAAATTTATCCAGTCAAATCGATAGTGGGTTCAAAAATATTGAATTCGCCGTTCCTCATGACGGTATTGTTGAATGCAGTAAATTTTTTTTTTTTTTAAACATCTTTATTGATATGGCTACTACAATCTTAAACATTATTAATTCATTAGTAAGGTTGACATTAGTACTTATGAGATAAGCATAAACTTGTGTGGGTCTGCTGGAGCAGTATCCAGTTCCCTTAAAATGCAGTAAAATGATTACCAAATCGAAAAAAATTTAATTGTTGATAAACTTAAGTCAGCTGATCTTAAAAATAAACTATTAGAGTGTAAAAGAAAGAAGAACTCTATTAACCCAACTGATTTGGGCCTATCTAAAGGAAGTAAGGTTTTTATTCGTGAGTTAGTTCCTAGATCTAAAATGGGACTATTTAACGAGTGCCAAAAATTTAAATTTGACAACAAATGGAAGTACTCTTTGCTGGTATAGGAGATAACATTATTTTTTTGAAAATGGATGACAACCTGAAGCCGATTTTCGTAAATACTTACTTTGATTTAGATAAGTTTAAATTAAGTGTCATTTCTAGCAAGTAGTTTTATTAAGCTTTTAATATTAGTTTTTTTTCTTTTCTAGATTATATGAAGTTTCAATTTTTTAATGTCAAATAGTGAAATTTTTTTTTTTTTTTTCAACAAAATATTCTAATTTTTGTGTTGTTTATCAACATTTTATATTGTTTATATTTTAATTTTATTTTTATTATTATTTTGGTGTTTTTGACATTTTGTTTATTTTTTGTCATTTTTACTTTCAAGGTTGTATTATTTTTTAGATTACACTTTTTTATTGTAACGACCATCATTTTTGGTTAGAATATTAACTTCAGTAATTTTCATTATATTGTGATTTTATGTAATAGCTACAACATTTCAGTTAATTTATGATTAATACTTTAATGAATTCAAGCTACACTTTTAATTTCACAATTTTTCATCAGAACATTCGTGGTTTACGTGAGAATTTTGATAATTTTTTTTTTAATTTATATGAATTTAATGATCTTCCTTCGATTATATTTGTATCTGAGATATAGATTTATGATTACGAATTAAGTTTTATAATATCCCTAATTATACGAATTTTGGCTGTTGCAATAATTACTATAGGGCGGGTGGGGTGGTGCATGTGTTTTTTATAATAGCAGACTAAATTGTTCGTGTGAATCCATTTCATTTAATTCGGCGGACGTAATTAAATTATCGTTATTTATTAATAATGTGATCTTTATTTTTTTTTTTTGTGTATATTGTTTGCAATTCGTTCCAGTTTAAATTTTTGTTAGTGAATTTTCTGATTTTAATAAGAATATTAGAAACAAAAATGTTATTATTGTGGGAGATTTTATATAGATATTCTAAATGTTCCTCCTTCGAGTGATGAATATATTTTTTTACTGTCCGCAAATGGCCTACATTCCTTAATTAATAAACCTACTATTGTATTGATCATTGTTTTGTTCGTACTGATTATTCTTGTAGTGTTTCTGCTGCCATATATAATTTCCTGTTATCGGATCATCATTTAATCAATGTAGTGTTTGAAATAAATGGCACTGCTAGTGTCTTAAGAACAAATGCTGTGTCCGCGAATGATCGTAGGTTTGATAATTTTGTGTTTTCTACTAAAATCTCTTCGCTTGATTTTTCTTGTTTAATCGATGAAATTGATCCGGTTGTCATTTTGTCACGAATTCTTTCTTTGGTTAACTACATATCTGATTCATGTTTTTCTAATGTGATTCAACATAAATCTAAACATAAACTGAAACCCTGGATCTCGATCCATTTGATAAATTTAATGGCTAAGAAAAAGAAAATTAGTAAAAAGTGTAAGAAGCATCCCACAAATAAAGGGCTTCAGAAATATTTTCTTAAACTATGCCAAAAAGTCGATGATAAAATTGTTTCTGAAAAGTTCACATATTACCACAATAAATTTCAACACTGTGATAAAGGTAGTAAGAAGCCATTGTCGTTTGTTAATTAACTTTTAGGTGACGGGTTGTTAATTATGTTGATAAACTTATGTCTAGTGATTCAGTAATTCTTACGGATTGTAAATCTATTGCTGATGATTTTGGTTTGTATTTTTTTAATATTGTGTCTCACCTAAGAACAACTAACTGTTTGTTTAATAATATGTCTTTTCATAATCATAGTAAAGTCATCATCTCAGAAAATTTTTTTATTAATCCTGTGGACGATACTGAAATTGTTGGTATAATTAATGGATTAAAATCTAGTAATAGTATAGATATTCTTGGTATAAGTTCGAATATGCTAAAAGCTAGCACAGAAATAATATCGCCAATTTTGGTACATTTTATCAATCAAAGTTTTTTGAATGGCAGTGTTCCTAATTGTTTGAAAACCGCAGTTGTAATTCCGTTGTTTAAAAAGGGTGCTAAACTGCTTAAGGATAATTATCGTCCCATATCTTTACAGCTCATTATTATGAAAATTCTGGAAAAGGTGTTAAAATTTCGGGTTGATGCCTTCTATTCTAAATATAATATTTTAAATAATTGTCAATATGGTTTTGGATCTGGAAAAATTACTGAGTCAGCTTTAATGGATTTTTTGAATGGGGTTCATATTAATTTAAATGGGAAAAAGTGTGTTGGTGCTGTTTTTATTGATATTAAGAGGGTCTTTGACATGGTAGATTACAATTTACTTTTACGGAAACTACAAGTGTGGTTTTAGAGGTGTGCCGTCTGCATCTGGATGCTAATTTAAATTGGAAAATTCATTTTCAAAAGGTTAAAGAGCAATTAAATTTTTCTTTACGTGCCATGTTTTTACTGCTATTTTATTAAATTTTTATCATTCATGTTTTGAATGTAGGTTGTCTTATGGATTACCTTGTTGAGGTGTGGTTTATATGAATATATTAGAATCTTTATACATTTTGCAAAAATACATTGTTCGGGTTATGTTTTTTAAGAGTCGCCGCGATCGTTCTTGACCAATTTTTATGGCTTGTAAAATTTTACCTTTGCAACACCTATATGTATTTAAAGTTTTAAAATTATTTTTTTCTAGAAGCGGGCACAGAATTCTGAGATTAAGTACTGTTCGAAGTAATCGTAGATGGCAATCATATTTAGATGCGCTGTTTGTGGTAGTGATAATCTTACTGTATCAGAAACCCTTTGCTTAGGATCATTGTCTGTCCAATGTATTCACTGCGGTGCTCTTTTCTTTAGCATGGAATCTAAAGGCAATTGTTGTCATAATGCGAAATTATCACACTTACCAACAGGAGACGAAAACTTTCATGTGGAATTAAAAATTTATTTGTTAGAACTGATAATAAAAGTAAGAATTTTCGACAATTTAATTGTCAATTTAATAATGCCAATGCATTTTCTTCTGTGGATGCTAAAATACATGACATGCCAGGAAGCGTTTATTGTTTTAAAATATCAGGTGAAGTGTATCATCGATCAGTTGAAAATATTTCAGCAAACTACTACGATCGCTTTAGAGAAATTGCTTACGCAGAATTATTTATCTATGACTTGGATACTGCTGTTAATATTCGTATGAATAATCCAGCTAATGCATCTTGCAATCGTGAAATAATGACAATCATTTCTACCGTTCTTCAAAATTTTCCTTATGCTATGTCTTACAAGAAACTTAGAGATATTTATCAAAATGAAGTTGAGGATGCTACACTAAATATGGTCGTCTCCTATAAATAACGTATCACTAATTTTTACTCGAAATTTACACGATGATCAACGTGTTTACAATTCTCCGACGATAGCTACACTCGGCTTTGCTGTACATCCAGCTGACTCTAGAACCATGAAAAGAATTAATCCATTACCCAAACACCTTGATTAAATGATATTTGCACATTTTTTCTTAAAGGACAATATGGCTGGACAACTAATATGAATCATTCTTCGGAAAATGCCACTACAAACCGAAACAAAATTAAAGCACTACAATTTTATTCCCATAAAATTGTAGTCCATTTCAACGTTTTTAATCCTTTGCATTATGGTGGGAAACTATTTCAGCAATACTTAGTCTATTGCTACGCTACAGTTAAAGCTAATAGATACAATTTTATTCGAACCAATCAGCGATCTCTTCGTATGGAATCTTATCAAGGTGTTTTAGATTATGTCAATAACTTAGCTCAAAATAGAAATGTTAGTGTAGGTAATTTGTATATACTGCCCTTTTCATTTACTGGCGGGCCACAATTTATGGCAAAATTATATCAAGATAATATGGCAATGGTTCGTAAATTTAGTCGTCCTGATTTATTTATTACATTCACGTGTAATCCATCGTGGACAAAAATTAAAGAAGAACTTAAAACTTTTCAAAATCCTCTTGACCGCCCGGATATAGTTAGATTAGTTTTTAATTTAAAGCTAAAAGTATTTTTAGATATTTGAAACTGTTGTTTCGTACGTTTATATTCACGCTTAAAATTGAGGATAAATTTAGAACATCCGATGACATTGACAATATAATTCGCATTGAAATTCCAAATCAGAATGAACAACCACGACTTTATGAAATAATTATAAAACAAAATATTCATAGCCCATGTGGAGAATTGAAGAGAAATTGTGTTTGCATGGTTGATGGAAAATGTTCAAAACAATTCCCAAAAAGTTACTGCAGTGAGACTGACATTTCCGTAGATAATTATCCAAAATATAGGCGACTTCCTCCTGGTTATTTTATCCCTTACGAACATTGTAATTGATAACCGGTTTGTTGTTCCTTATAATCCTTTCCTTAGTCTTAAATATAACGTTCATATAAAAGTTGAACTTTGCTCAACCGTCAAGCAATAAAGTATACACCAATACATAACAAATCGTCAAGACTGCGCAAGAATTGGAGTTGCGGTTGATTTTGCTAACAATGCAAGCAATGTTATAGATTATGATGAAATAATTCAATACCTGAATTGTCGATATATTAGTTCGCAGGAAGCTGCTTGGCATATCCAGGAGCTTCCAATTCAAGGCCAATCACATAATGTTGTTACACTATCTGTTCATTTACAAGATGGTCAATCAATATTTTTCACCGAAGATAATATTGAAAATGCTTTAAGAAGAGAGTCTGTTGGGGGCACAAGTTTAACCGTATTTTTTGAATTAAATTCTACAGACCTTTTCGCTCATAACATATTGTATCAGAATATTCCGATGCATTATGTATATAAAAACAATAAATCGCAAAAACGCTCTCCAAATTCTCACTTCGGAAAGAAAGCTATCGGTAGAATCATTTCAGTTTCTCCAAAAAATGTTGAGTTGTATCATTTACGGCTACTACTTCTTAAACTGAAGGGCTCTGAGGCTACATCTTTCAGGCTTAAAAAACTTTTATTAATTGTGTATTCCCAACGTTTAAAGAAGCAGCTAAGGCACGATGCCTAATTAATGATAGCGTTGAGTGGCATAATTGCTTCTCAGAAGCTAACGAGGTAGCGAGCATTATTCGTTACTATACTGTGTTATTGCAATCCATCAGATCCTATTCAACTTTTTAATGATTTTAAGAACAATCTTCTGGAAGACTTTATTAATCAAGGTATGACTGAAAATGAAGCTTTGGCTCATTGCGTATTTAAGTATCACAACTAATCTGTGGGTATTACTCAACAACACTTACATAATCGAATTTCTCAAAAGTGTTTTTATTTAGATGGACCTGGTGGAAGTGGAAAAACATTTTTATACCGAGCGTTAATTCAAAAAATCGATGCAGAAAATCAAAATGTGTTATGTGTTGCATGGACAGGAATAGCAGTAACTCTTTTACCCAAAAGAATGATATGTCACTCTGCGTTTTCATTGCCTCTCAATATGGATGCCGTGAAATTTCCACAACTTACTCGCAAAAAACCTGACTTTTTAGTATCTGTTGATTGCGTAATTTAGGATGAAGCTTCAATGGCTTCAGGCATAGCACTTGAAATTGTGAGCTTAATATTTCGCGATTTAATGAAAAATGATTTACCGTTTGGTGGAAAAGTAATGGTCTTAGGAGGAGATTTTCGGCAAGTATTACCTGTTGTTAGAAGAGGAAATCGTGCGTCAATTGTGATCCACATTTTAGCAGTTGCCTTTTGAACGTTGGTGATGGGTAGAATTTTGATACATACACTAAAAAATCACAATACTCTATTCCAATACCTTCAGGTTATATTTCCGATGATCTTTTTACAGATATTTTTGGTTCATCATTTACTACAAATGATTTTGCATGTACATATATCAAAACGTGCAATTTTGTATCCGAAAAATGAGCATGTTCGATTAATAAATGATAATGTTCTTCAAAAAATTATTTCAAATGTATTATGTTATTGTGCAATCGATTCAGTTAAGGCCGGTGACGGCTCTGATGATGAAAACATGTAAAGTGAAAACATGTGTGTTAAATTAAAAAAAGGTTGTATAATTATGTTGCTGCGGAATCTTGCAATAAAAAAATGGATTATGCAATAGAAGACGGTTAGTGATTTTTGATTTAAGCACCAACTGCTTAAAAGTAGAAATAATTACCGGATCACATTCAGGGACAATACATTTTATTCCTAGAATTACATTAGACACAGCTAATGATCCATATGTGCCTTTCAATTTCGTTCGACATCAGTTTCCAATTCGTCTCTCTTATGCAATCACAATAAATAAATCGCAGGGTCAAACGTTCGAAAGAGTTGGATTGTATCTTCCTAAACCATGTTTTACATATGGTCAACTTTATACAGCATTTTCTAGAACTGTTACATCAGATTCTTTAAAAATTCAAGTTTTCGAAACACCACGTCAGGGAATAGAAAATGATGTAACAGTAGCAGACAACATAGTTTATAAAGAAATATACGATTGAAAAAATATTTTGTGTAAATGCACAGGGGTCCACTAGTCATATCTAAAATTCAGTAAGTTCCTTAAATTCTTTAAATCCTATAAACTTAAATATTCCTATAAATTCTATAATTTTTTTTAATTTATTACAATTATCGAATTTACAATTTTTAGAAATTAAAGAAATTATGTAATACCTAAAATAAAAATTTATAGAATTCGCAGTCTTTATAAAATACATTTATTTAATTTTTAGACTAAACTTTCTTAAATTTTTATATTTTTAAAATTTTAAAAATTGTGTTTACCCTGTGTGTAAATTTGATAAATCTAAAAATTCAGCAGGTTCCTTTAATTTTCTAAATCCTTTAACTAAATAGATATTTTTAATTTATTAGAACTTATTGAATTTACACTTTATAAATAGAAACTAGAGAATTTATATAATTTATAAAATTTATAAAATTTTAAGAATTTAGAAAAATTTTATAGGATTTAAAGAAATTATAGTATAGAATTGATAATATTTATAAAATTTGTAAATGGTAGAATTAGGTAATAGAATTTATCGAATTTTTAAATTTAAATTTTGAAAAATAAAAGAATTTATAGAGTTGTAAGTTCTATACAAAATTGACCAAATTTAAGGAATTACTAGAATTGATAAAATTTATAACATTTACATAACATGATTATAGAAAATAAGAAATTTTTAGGAACAGCCAATGTTCTCATAAATATTTTGCTTTTTTTAGCATAAACATCCGAACCCTAATCATGAGCCATTATATTGTTCCTTTGGTTTGACTTTTTTTTAAGTACTTGTTACGAGTAATAAATATTTGATTTTTATTCATCAAATAAAAGCATACGAATCAAAAAGAAAACTGTTTTTTATTTTTATCATATTAGAGCATCATTAATTTTAATCTATTTATGATCACAGTCACGTGCTAAAACATACTAACATCGAATTCACTTAAACCAGCCTACATAAAAAGGAAATTAAATACAATTATGCCACGAATGACAGAAACCGAGCATATAATATTTCAAACTATTGAAAAAGTTCCTACCAAAACTATTCTGAATTCAATTCAAAGAGTTTTATTTTAAAACTATAAACTACTAAATATTAAAAATATATATAATATAATCCTTTTTCTGCTTAAATTCGAGTATTTAACAGAAAAAGTATTCTAAAGGCACATAGAATAGTATATACACAAAAAAAATATAGAGAATCATGTTAATTCTTTGTATGTGGAACAATATGTTAAATAATTCCATTCTAACTAAGATATAATAAGAGGATTTTGTAGAGTTTATTAGAAATGTTTTGAATTTTGTCCCCTTATACCAACTACAGAACATGAAGGACATATCAATAAACGAATTTTAATATTTGTAAATTTGTTTAAATTAATTGTCTGTTAATATTTGAACGTGAGACGAAAGGTCCTTCTTTATCACCCTTTCCAGTTGCAATTGATTTATTGCAAATTTGACTGATAAAATCTTTCAATGAGTAACTCGAGCTGGTAAAACCTTTTCCGGTGTGTAATTTTGGCTTAACATTTACTATATTTTAAATCAGAATTGGTTCTGTGGTAGCCAATAGGGCATATCAAATTTTCAGGAAAAATACAATCTTGACTAGTGTTTTTCATTGCAAACTTCGGAAAGGCAATAAGTTCATTTATATGCAAATTTTAATTAATAAAGCGGGCTCAGAATTGGCCGCCTGATCCTGATGTATCCAATAGGAAATATAATGTAACCATTGTTATCAATTAATCCATTTTATATTAATTAAGAAAAAAGTGTTACCGAAGTTAATTTCAATATATTTTGTGATGCAAATCGCAAAATTTTCGAATTTAATAAATCCCATATTTTGTTCACTTATTTCTCTTAAAGCAATGAAAATTCATTTCAGGTTATATTTGCACAGCGTCAGTAACAGCATTTTATTATTAATACTATTAAAAAGTAATAAAAATTAGCTATATGTTCAGAGCCATGTGCGACAACCATGCTAATTAATAGTCATAAAATAATAACAAAATAAAAATTTAACACAGACGCGACAACAAAACAAAAAAATAAACCCGACAAATTGAGAAATCATCATAAATTCTAACAAATCATCTTATGTGCGATATAAATTAAAAGAAGCAAGATCATCAAATATAACTTTGTCATAAACAACAACAAAAAAAAATTTCTAGAACATATACTCGTATACGAAAAAGACTTATATCATGACTAAACTATAAAGTTTTTCTATTTTACGGAAGAGTAATGTACAGAACACATGATACACTCTGATGTATGGTATATGTACATAATACATATAGGAGTATTTTATCGACTAATTCCCACATAGTTTTCTTTGTCAACGCACAATATACTTACACTTATGTATGTACACACATATTTATTGAAAAGACAATAAAATAACTTAAGAAATAATTAATTAATTAATTAAAATACATTAAAAAAAAAAAAATTTAGTAAACGCAATGTTCGATAAAGTTAGTAATAAGAACAAAAATTTAAATTAACGATTATTCAGACTTAAGTAAGTATAAAACAGTTTAAGAGTCTTTGAACTTGGAGAGTCGAAACAATCAATTATTAGCAATTGTAGATATACAATTTTTAATTGTCTCTGTAAAGATAAATTACTTAGATATTAAGATTATTAATTAGTTTTTTTGTTTTTTTTTTTTGAATAAGTGGATTATTATACATAGCTAGATAATAAAAAATTCTTAATATAGGTTATAATACGTTTGGGTACGAAACCAACAAAAAAAAAAAAAGTTTGGTTCTGCGTGTCGGTTAGAATCAAAAGATAATACAAATTATTGTAGATGTATTTAGTTGATAATAAAACACAATAATTTTCTTATTCTTATGGTGCGGTTATTTTTTTTTTGTTGGGCGTTGGATTGGATAATTATGATATATAAGAGATAAGTAAATAATTTTGCAGACGACGACACATTGTGCGACACTGTTTTCACACAGTGTGCCATTATACGATAAACTCATTTACCACTATAATTGGTATTTGTATATACATTGTGTGAATCAAGAGAACATGTTAAACTGCTATAACACTAAAACTTATATTTATTATTAAGATTATTTATTTATGGTATACTATATAGTCTATATGTGTAAACAAGTAACAAAATTGTTATAAAACCAACTCAAACAAAATATTGATTGGCTCCGTTTATATTCGTTTATATATAGGTATGCAAAAGGATTTCAAATTAGCATAAAACATAAATAGTCTATTTTGAAACGTTTTGGAATATTGTCAACGATATTTACATAGTGAAATTATAATTGGATTTATATACATTGGAATTTTTAATAATTGAATTTTGACACGAAAAAGGAAAGTCGATATAACAAATTAACGCTGTTGCTTGATTTTAGGAAATAAATTTTTACTTTTTGATGAGTAACTACAAATATATTGAAGTTTTCTAAAGGGTTGTTTAACCCTCAACCACCCTACAAATAGACTCACAAACCAAAATACTGTTGTTTTCTTTGTTTCAATGTCCAACTCTTTAAACATCTAGGATCGATCAAATTACTAGTAACTAAAAAATTTGTGCACAGCGTACTTTAGGAAACAGGATGGAGTTTCTCATGTGATAATCACACCAGAAATCAGATATAATCCGTTTACGCAAACAGGTCTTAGAAAAAGTTTAAATTAGCCAGAATCGGCAATAGAACCTCCACAAATTATAAAAATCGTGGTATTTCGAAGAACTGCTATACGGGATTTCCAGAAAAGTTACCTGTTACTACTAAGATGCGAACTAAAACAAAGCATAGTTATATACCGGGCAAGATTTTTGTTTGTGCACAATACAATTTAGCCAGAATCGGCAATAGAATCTCCATAAGTTATTAAAAATACAACACAAGGTGTGATTTCTGGAAATCGCCCATACTCTCTTGGAAGAACGGCGCTTTTCATAAATTATGGAGGTTCTGGAATATATGGGATTTTTGGTATGATAATAACGTGATAAATGATATCCTGTTTCCTAAAGTATGCTATACACAAATTTTCATATATATATATATATATACAAAATTTACGTTTTCTAAAATGGAATTTGATGTACATCAGTTTTAAAACTTGAAAAACGGTTTTGAGTAAATAATGAAAAATTTTCAATAAGTATATTCTTCTCCTCAATTATATCAATTTTACCGTATCGATCTGACGTCATTACGTAGATCTCAACTATCTTAAAGTCGTTGACTCGAAGCATATGTAAATTGCGCATGTGTTCATTTAAATTTTTTTTAGATTAAATTACCAGGTAGAGGTCTTTAATACAAGCGAGATGTAGCTATATTAAATTAGAACGATATAATTTAAATAGAAGCTATTGAATAGTGTCTTTCTGTTCGTTATTTTTTTTCTTAACTGCAACTCCTGATCGTTGGATGATGATATCTTTATTCTTTGTTTTTTTTCTACTGTGTGTCAAGGTTTCTACCTAATTTTATTCCGCTTGCTGTTTCAAAAATCCATTTTTGTATTCAACATTTTGCATTTATTTATATAAGTGTTTTTGCTACTTTCTGAATTTTTATTGTTTAATTAAACAGTTCAAATGTTGATTACAATCAGTGCAGACGTGTTTATAAAAATTATAAAAAAAAAAAAAATTCAATTTTTCTTCTTCAAAGGAAGAATCAAATTAAACTCTTACAAGTATATTTATTTTGTTAGTGGACAGTGTAGAGCTTCACTCAATAATAGTGCTGGTGATTGCACATGAGTTAGAGTCTCTAACTCATGAATAAAAGACATTATTCAACGGAATTGTTATCAATTGGCCTTGATGTAGATCAATCGGTGAAAAAAATCAAATCGTCAATGTCTACCACCACAACAAATAACAACGGTATCTCAATCCCGTTTTCATATGGTATTCCTACCAGTAATAAATTCCAAGGCATTTTACAAGCGGGTAATAAAAACCCCATTAATTTGTGCAATAAAAATACAAATACACAAAAAATTCGGAAATTCCCTCCGGTTATTTCAAAGCTAAAATCTTCTGAAATTAGGGTGATTATGAATTACCTTAAAATCTCAAAATACGAGATGAAACTCATGTCAATTGGTTTAAAAGTTTTGGTATACGATCCAAGCCACTACACGCTACTGACGGATAAGTTAAAGGAGAAGAAAGCCGAATTCTTCTCATACACTTTGGATGAGAATAAAACTTCTCGATACATTCTGTTTGGTCTACCATCCCTTCCAGTTGATGAAGTCCATCAGTATATCAAAGAAACGGAACTCCCTCCGTCAAAATTGTCCAAGGTTGCTTCAAAGAACAGATCTGACGACAGCGCTTTATATTTTGTTTCTTTTCCAAAAATTACTACATTAAGTCAATTAAGAAATCACAAATATATTGGTAACATTGCGTGTTCATGTGACTTACCTCACAAAAAACCGGAGCGACTAACCCAATGTTTTAATTGCTTCATGTTGGGTCACACATCTTCGAATTGCAACATGATACCAAAGTGTAAATTTTGCAGCCTTACACTCAGTTCTCTCTATATTAGTATTGCAAAGTATAGAAAATATATCTATTCTGGTATCCACGCCCAGTTTAACATTAAAAATTAGTTGCTGTTATGATCCGTATTCAAAACATCAAAACTTCAGAAGTGATTTCAGTAGGCTTACCTATTCTAACTCACCTTATTTACTTGGAGGAGATTTTAATTGTCGTCATTCCTATTGGAATTGTAGTTAATCTAACAAAGGTGGACGTATTCTCTACGATTTCCTAATGTCCAGGTCAAATTGCGTCTTACATTTCCCAGACACTCCTACATTCCATCGTTCTAATGGTTCCAATAGCACACTAGATTTTTATTTGGCTAGCCCCTCGTGCTCCGTTGGCTTCGTTGTAACAAAAAATGAGATTAACTCTGACCATCTCCCTGTTCTGTGTTTCATCAATACAGAAACTTTGCACTCAAAAAGCACTCACTACAGAAAGCAAATTCCAAACATTCTAATAAAACATCTCCCGGAATCGGGGTATGTCTATATGACCCAATTATTTTCCAGCTGTTTTAAGCTCTCCTATTTTCTCAATTCGTGGAAAACGGCCAAGGTGGTGGCGGTTCTAAAACCTGAAAAACCCCCGTCAGATGTCAATAGCTACCGTGCTATCAATCTACTGGACTGTTTAAGTACAATTTTTCAATGCGTTATCAAAAACAGGCTCAATGACCATTTCCCATTTGGTTTTCGTCACCAGTATTCCTCAATACATCAGGTTAACCGTATTATTCAACATGTCAAAGATGAAAGGCAGTCAAATAAGTCCGCAGGTATGGTGCTTCTGGAGCTTGAAAAAGCTTTCGATTCTGTTTGGATTAAGGGGCTATTACATAAACTATTCCAATTAAAATTTCCGTTATTTTTGATCAAAAATGCTTAGATACCACTTTGAAGATAGAAAATTCTTCTTCTTCGTCTTTAATGCATATTTACTCGGGAGTTCCACAAGGTTCTGTGATTAGTCCCACTTTGTTTTGTATATTTTTGAATGATGTTCCTCAGATTGAGGGTTGTGAAATTGCTCTTTTTGCTGCCGACAAAGCCGTATATACCTCGGATACTCACTCTCACGATATAATTTTTATACTAAACAGATATTTGAATTTGCTTGCACTTTATTTTAAAAAATGGGGTCTTAAGCTTAATGCTAATAAATCTCAAGCTATTTATTTCTCGCGATGTAGATTACCATCTAAACTTCCCCAGACTAATTTAATCATTAATGGTATTAAACTGGAAGAAGCAGGTTAAATATCTGGGTAACCTCTTGGATCAAAAAGTCACTTTCCAAAATCATCTTAATTTTGTAGTCAGTAAAATCTCAAAATTATTTTTAACATTATATCCATTGCTGAATAAAAAAAGTAAATTTTCATTTAATAATAATATGCTACTTTATAAATCAGTAATTCTGAGTGTAATTTTGTATGGTTCACCATTATGGGTGTATGTGGCCAACACTCATATCAAAAAACTACAAGTTAAGCAAAATAAGTTCTTAAAACTTATATTGAATGTTCCTAAAAGATATCGCACTAGAAGATTACAATCTGAAACGAATGTCAAAATGATAAAAGAGCTTGCAATTGATCATTACAACAAGTATAATAGTAAGCTTCCATTTATTGAAAATACATTGATAATTAATTTACATAATCCTTTATATAATTGTAATTAGTTAAGTTATTTATTTATTTTAAAATTAGGTCATCGCACAGGCGGTGGAGGCAGTCGCTTTGGGCTCCGCAATTTTTGGGGCCCCAAATTTGGTTCAACATTCATATTTTCGTATAAAATATACGTAAATAACGTCAATAGGCACACAAAAATAAAATAAATCAACGAGAACTTCGCGATTGGATAATTTTTTCTGATTTTTTCTCAAACCAAAATTTATAACAGGTTACAATGACTGGAGAAATTTAAGTGGAGGGTTAAAAGAACATGAAGCATTACAAGATCATTTTTCAGCTATATGTTAATATTACAAAAAAGGTCGTCCTTAACAGGAAGAGTTGATTCGGATTTAGTTCTTCAAATATATTCGCAACAAAAATATTGGCGAGATGTTTTAAAAAGGGTCGTAGCTACAGTTAAATTGATAGCCGGTTTGGGTTTAGCATTTCGAGGACACAGGGATAGATCAAGTTCTAACAGGAAAGGAAATTTTATATCCTATATCGAATATTTGGCATAATTTGGCGATTTTTTGAAAAATCATTATAGGTACGGTAATATAGGAAGGGGCAATTTCAGTTATTTATCTCATACTACTGGTGATGAATTTATAAATTTGATGGGAACTGAAGTAAAACCTTCATTTTGAGGTATATTATTAAAGGGAGACGTGAAAGAGAGATTTTTTGGAATTTTCCAAATTGAAAATCACGATGCTGCATATCTCGAAAAAGTAATATTGGAAAAACTGAATAATTTGTCATTAAATATAAAAAATTGTCGGGGCCAAACCTATGATAATGCTGCTAATATGAAAACAATATAGCAAAACCGCACTTTATATTCCATGTAATGGCCATACGATAAATTTAATTAGAAATTTTACTGCATATGTTCAACTGCCTTATAATATTTTGATTTTATACAAAATGTGTGTATTTTTCCTCAGCTACGCGTAAATGGAACTTACTTATTAATAGTTTTCTTGACAATAATTTAAAAATATTATGGTCAGCTAAGGCGGAAGCAGTTTCGACATTATGAGCTAATTATGGCGTAACAAAAAATGTTCTACTAAAAATTAGTTCAAATGAAAATGAAAACCCTATGAGTAAACTGGATGCCAAAAAACTAGTGAAATATTTTGTTGAATTCGATATTGCTCTATTAACAGTTCTTTGGGATAAATTATTACAAAGAATCAACTGCACAAGCAAGGCGCTACAGAAAATTGATCGTAATTTATTACAAGGGGTGGCTCTTTTGAATTCTTTGTCACAATTTGTAGGAGATATAGTAAATAATTTTGAAATCATTGAAAGTGAAGTAAATTCATTGACAAGGAATACGAATTATAAAAAAGGCAGGATTGAAAAAAGAAAGATCCAGTTTGACGAATCGTCTAAACATGATACAATTTTAGTAGGGAGAGAATAGTTTATTGTCAATACCCATAACATGATCTGTAATAGGCTTACAACAGAAATGGCTACAAGAACGTCCGTCTACAAATCCGTTTTAGAAGTTATTTTTTAAACATTCATTGACCAACGATGAGTTGAGTGATTGTATTTTGAGGCTGTCGAAGAAATATAAAAAAGATATTAATTCGCAATATTTTCAAGATGAAATTCATCATTTTTTTTAAAGTATATTAAAGCAGAAAATATAAATACACCACTTCAAGTACAAAACTATAATTAGGTAACGGCCTGCAAGGCTACAATCAACTTTTTCAAACGTCGAAACAATTTTGAAAATATTTTTGACATTGCCCATTTGCAACGCAGGTGAAGAACGTTCCTTTTCCGTATTTAAAGGAATACAATTTTTTTTAAAAATTAAACGCATTAAAATTAATTATCAATAATGTTTATAGAAAACGACATTACCCAACAAATACATTTTGAAAATATTGACAAATTTTAATTTTCGAAAAGCCGAAAAGTTCCGTTATAATTAAAATTAAATTTGTTTGTGAATTTTCTGTATATTGAATCAATGAATTATTTTTTGTACTCTACACTACGATCGGTTTCGGTCCCTTTATTGCATGATACGCCACTGCATATACAGCAATTCCTTTTTTATTCAAATGTAAAATTTTCCTTTTCCTAAATTTTGAGACAATTTACCCGATATGGAGAGAGAAAAGCTAAACAAAAAATCAAACTTTATGAAAAAAATTTTGAATTATTGTTTTGGATTTTGTTCATTTTAGATTTTAGCAATTGGTCGTTTTCTAGTTTGTAATATATACATCTAAGAAATCATTTAAATTTTAGAAATGTTATAAATAAGAAGAATCTTCGCAGTTCCGTTTTCAAGGAAAATTGGGAAATTTTTAACGAAACTAAAAAATTTTTGTGAAATTTGTAAATATTTCCTTTCCAGGCGAAAAATCAAAAATGGGTTCCGACAGACCGCAATTACATATATTGGTTACATGCTTAGTGGATAGTGGTCGACGTAAAAATCCATTACGTTGACCTGTTTGCAACAATAAAATAACAAAACGTTCGAGTTTCATAACATTATTTCCTTGAGGAAAATTTAATTTGAGTTATTTGCAATTTTATTGCCTTCTACGGAAACTGCCAAGTTAGATTTAATTTACTTTTAAAAATAGCTAACCATTCAAAAAAGATTTCAATACATCTACTTTTCTTAGTTTCAGCTGATGAATGTATGGCAAGGGAAACTCCTATAGTTGAATAATGAAGCTCTTTTTCTATTCAGTGGTTCACGACCCAGGTGTTTACATTTTGGAAATTTTGAAATTCTGGCAAATTTTGTTTAAAAATATTTTCGAATTTTACACTAAGGAACTATAATGAGAATATAGAAATTTGGGATCTTTTTATCCATCATTGAAACAACTAACATGTTTAGGCCTTTGAATGCCCTATTTAATTGCCCGTTTACAAAACTAAGAATTTTGTAAATTTAAATTAATCAAAGATTTTATTTCTACAGCCACCATTGGAAAGAACTTGTTTTAGTAGGTAAAAAGTAGAACAATTCCTTGCTAAATATAATAATTCGTTCAGGCCAAACACTCATCTGAAAATCTCGGTCGTCGAAAATGATTAATCAATGAGTATAACCCTGTAGGGTACTCTATGGGGTTAGGGTTTGCATTTATCAACTGTGCGGGACAAAAAATTCCCCTAACCAGATAGACAGCTTTAATTTTCTGATTAAATTTATGGATTAGCTTCTATACCAAGCTTCTATATTAGCCTGTTACGAAAACGAATTAGCGTTAGTTTTCCAGTTTTATTTAAATCCTGTAGAATAAACATAAAGGAATCCTTCATCTAATTAATTTTTTCGATAGCATCTGATAAATTAAAGAGTCATTGGTAACCAATTAACTTATATATTAATTTAACCGATTAAGCTTGGTTTAGTCGGTCTGGTTAAGCTGCAATTTTTCAAAAAAACTATTTCAGTCTAACAATATGAGTATTTAAAAAATGCTAGCTAAATTCAAATTTAGTTATTTCTTTTGAATCTTAGAATTGTAGAATAATCTTCGCGAATCTAGAATAATCCGCGAAATTTTTGCTGTATCTGGCCTATTAAATTACATACAAATCTCAAAGAATTAATTACAGAATCTCTTGTAATCTTAAAAACGTTGAATCATTTAATAAGCTGAAAACTACCCTTATCTGTCGATTGCAATATCGATAATCGATTAATCGATTAATCGCGATTGGTAATTTATCGGTAATTTTATTTACTATCCCGATAAATTCGATAAAAAATTTTTGTTTCGGTTGACCTTACCTCACAAATTTTACTATTTTGGTTTGTTTAAAGCTTTGGACAAAATGAAAATTTGAAAAGTTGGCCTAGGCCAATCTAGATCAGTATACTTCCCACACTTTCTTTTATGGCAGCCTCATTTTTAAATCGACAAATTTTCAAGCTGATCCAACCTTTTTTTCTGTAAATTTTATTCAAAAATCTAATATTTTATTACCTTTCATAACAAACAGTATATGTTATGAAAGGTAATAAAATATTCAGATCCGGCAGTAACGGAAATTTGCTTTTTAGAAGTATCCAGGAATCAATAATAACAAATATCACATTGACGTATAATTGGTGAAATGGCATATTCAGGATTCAATTTGTCAGTTCGACACCGTAAAATTATTTGGCGACCCCATGTTTCAGTCAGACACAAAAAAAAAAAATACTCAAATAAATGTACAGAATGATTAAGTCATTTAGTTTTAATATCGGAAGAGAATATAATAAATCAATTGAAAACGGAGAATGTAAAAAAACTATAAGAACTGTTAGCAAGTATTTGATACAGAAGCCGAATAGAAATTGGTACTCTAAAAAAAAATATAAAGGGCTGAAACCTCATAAGGTGATCAGAACTTCGGTCTTCCAATTCAAAATCATTTTAAAATCCAATTTCCAACCCACATGCCAAATTTCATCATATTCTGTTGATAAATAGGTCAGTTCCATCGTACTTGGCCATGTTCCAGAACTTCTTCCAAAAATCATACACATATGTGTATGTTGTAAATACATACAAACACTCAGTTATATAGATTGCTAAACCCCAATTCAAACCGCAAACGGCCCCCAACTCAACCCTCTACTCAAACGCAAACTCTCTTTCAATTCAACCCACAAACCAGCACATAAAAA
This sequence comes from Tipula vernalis, assembly GCA_958295665.1. Lineage (NCBI taxonomy): Eukaryota > Metazoa > Arthropoda > Insecta > Diptera > Tipulidae > Tipula > Tipula vernalis. Next base: position 98,740,039 of record OY282558.1, on the reverse strand, counting down.
AGTTAGCCAACCGATCACTATATCTTAATCCAACCCCAACTCAATTCCAACTCAACTCGCAAATTGACCTCGGACTTAACCTTCGACTCAACCCTAAACTCAATGCCCAACTCAACATTAAAACCAACATATATAAAAAATTGGTAAATATTTCTATAACCAGGTATTTTGGGTCAATTCGTATGGCAGGTACCCGACCCTCTTGATGCACAGTTTCCAAAAGTTTTTCAAATCTCGGCTTTGACCATAGAAACAGATTGGCAAAACTAAATTCTAAATCGAACAAGCCGTTCTCGAGATATCATGGGTACAGACCAAAAGACATCCAGACAGACGGGCGGACCTTTTTTTGTTTGCTTTTTTAGACTCAGGGACTTTCAAAACGTCGAGAAAAGTGTTTTTGGACCAACAAAAATTTGGATCATTTTTGATAGGATTTCAATACTTTGGTCTTTTCGTCCGATATGCTCGAAAGCTTCAACATTTCGAAATTCTCCCAAGTATGAAATCATCCGAATAATTCGAATGTTAACAATAGTCTCTATTTATAAACTAATTAAAAAAGAGAGCAGAAAACCTTTAATGCCAACCAACAGCTTATGTGCAAGTGTAATTTTGTATTTTGTATTTTTGTATCTGAATAACTATAAATTTAAAATAGAGTAACTAATAAAAAATCTTAAATACTAATCTCGAGGTTTTAGGATTCTTCCCCGGTTTCACAACACTATTCGTATCGTAAAGTTTAACTTCAATAAAATTGAGAACTGTTTATCCCTCGAAATTAATAAATTCAAACTCTGGATCAATGCCCAAACTCTCTAAGTAATTGTTTTGGATTTATGATTAGCATTATTTTAACATGGGTGACCACAAACTCCTATCCAATGGTGGCGATGTAGAATAAAAAATTTGAATAATTAAAATTTTTCAAAATTTTCGTTTTGTATTCAAAGTAAAATGTTTAGGCCTTTGAATGCGCTATCCTATTGCTATAAAAAAGGTGTACTGGCGTGTGTTTCAGCTAGTTATTACATAAAAAGATTTCAAATTTTAATTACTAGATAGCAGATTCTAAAATTACTAAATAAATATCTAATTTATTCTTAGTCCTTATAAAATTTATTGAAGTTTGAGTTTTGTAAAATTTTAAAATATTTTTAATCAAAATTTGTCAGAATTTCAAAATCTCTAAAACGTATACACATGGAGCATTAAACCAATGAATAGAACGAGAGCTTCATTATTTCCCTTTTTGTTTCATTTAAACGAAGTTACTGTCTAATCTTAAGGGATATAGGATGAAGTCGAACTGATACAAGCCTTTATTGATGATATTCGTAATCAGACTGAAATACAATATTACATTTTATGTATAATCTTTTTGTCATTATTTAACGAGAAACGTTAAGAAAGTTACAAGTAAAAATTCGGAAAAGCAGTTAACGGTGATAATATTTTCTGGGTACAATATAAAAATATTACAATAGACCCATTTACTGAGTTAGAATAAGTGGACATTATTCAATTATTTCCCATAAATATTGGAAAACGCCGCCGATTTCGCAAGCATTTGCGAGAATCGAAACAACCTAACGTTTGTTTCTCACTAATTTTTTTGCTATTTCAATGATCTATAGTGAAATATTTTATTGATATTTATTCAATGCAAAATATCATTTGTTTCACTTGTTTCACTAAGAAGTAGTCTTAACGGTGAAATCTCAGCAAGGACAACAAGGCTTGTTCATAGTCCCACAACTTATCAACTATTTTTTAAATTAAATTCTCATAAATCTAATAAATCTAATAGCGAACGACATTATCGAAAAAAATTAAGTTATGACTCTTCAAAGTTTTGAAAAATTGGTACGTAACATTCGTAAGCAATTCCCACCTGAAAATAAGGTGCTTACATTAAAACAAAGTTTGTTTAATTGTATTTAACTGATTTATTTTAATTGTTTAGTTGTAGCAACAAACTTTAGCGCTAAGCCCACAGGAACACGTAAAGAAAAATTACATTTAATATTTTTCGAAAGAGAAAATTTGTCTGTATTAAATCAATAAGATTATTTCGGCTTTTTATAAACAAAATATATTAAAAATAATGGCATTCACAACATTTCGACTTATTTTAATATATTTTGTCTATAAAAAGCCGAAAGAATCTTATTGATTTAATACAGACAAACTTTCTCTTTCTATTATTTGTGTGGGCATAAAACATACAGAAATGAGAATTTTCCTTGAGTTTTTTTGATTTGGTCAATTATACAATTCGCTAGGTCAATGCGTTCTTGCCTCATACGTAATACATTAAGTTGGAATTGTATTTTTGTAGTTTGGTCGTAGCTACCTGATGAGAAGACATTTTACTAACCAAACTACCACAGAGAAAGCTCAAAGAAAGTTTTCATTTTTGCAGTCGATACACTTTGTATTGACTTCGGGTTAAAGTACGGGGGAGATTTTTATATTTCTACCTTTTTTTTTTGGTGGATATATTTCTAAATGATTGGCCTCTTCATTTTTTCTGATTAGCAAGTCGAAAATGTTGTGAATGCCATTAATTTAATATATTTTGTCTATAAAAAGCCGCAAGAATCTTATTGATATTTTTCGACATACAGGTAAACCAGGCTTAACGAATCCTCGATGTTACGAATAGACATATTCTATACAAAACTTCTACAAACTTCGCAATTACGAATGTAATAAAAATGAGAACAAAAAAATTCTGTTAGACTTTAGGAAAAATTTTTAAAATAAAGCAATAATTTTAGAATTATGTCGAAAAAACTAAATGCAGATATTTTACGAAATATTAACCAATTATTATAGATTAAACGCTTCTTGAAAATAGGGGTAAACACCTACAAAATGTGACAGGTAAACACCAATTAAAATAACAAGAAAACTTAAAAAAAATCAATAAAATATATTAAAACGTTTCATTCAAATTATTTTTAAGTTTGTCTCATTTTAGTAAAGCTTAATTAATAATTAATTTTTTATTAATATATAAATTTTAAAAACTGTCCGAAATATTGTTTTTATAATTTCAGAAAAATGTTGAAACTTCTTGAATGTTTAATAAATTTGGAATTTTGAAAATTTTGATATTTTTTAAGTATTTCAAAGTTACAAGAAAATAGTGATCGTACACGGTGAAAGAATAATTTTAATGGAAGTGATCACGCATTGAAATAAAAATAAAGGAGAAAATCTCTACATTAAGACGTTTCGAGATTTATCTCAAATTTTATTAAACGTTGAAGAAGACTCTGATTTTTTATTAAATTTATTAATTTCTTTTAATTATTACTAACTATTTTATTTCATTCATGGAAAAACGGATGGTGGTCGGTTATATAACAAATACCTCTAAACTAAAGAAGGTGAGTGTATTTACAAACAGCAAAACAAAGCCAAATGAGAAGAAAAAGTCACGCCTTTAAATGGTTTTTCAGCCATCTTCAAGTGCCAGTAAGGTAATTAATTGTAGCAGTTCTAGAATGTAGATATTCAAATATGTAAAAAAAATACATTAAATAGAAAAAGGCTTAAACAGTCAAATTTGATGAAAATGATCAACAGTGGCTAATATATTACATCTCACGTTGGGAGACAATCGAATTTAAGTGGAAGAGTACATTTGTTTAAATGCGATAAAGATTGCGCTTGGGAGTTTGTTCGATATTTTCTTCTCGATGAATATACGAACTGGTACATTTAGACAGTTTGTTTAAAGTTAAAACTAAAACCAAAATACCATTTTTCATACGAAATCAGGTTCATTAAAATTTATAAACTGTATGAGGTCGGTAAACAAAAATAAAAATATTAAAGCTTATCCTAAAACGTCGAAATCTCGGGTTGGATTAACTACTACATTTAAGGCAAATTTTTATTTAACAGTGTAAAATTAACGGTGTAAATCGTGCAGCTCTTGTAAATGATCCACGTTTATTCTTACAAATATAAGCATAGTTTTGTACTCTATACTGTTTTTATCTTTTTAAAATAAGTTGAGCTTTTGGACTTACTTCGAGTCAATTTTCAAAAGCGTTATTTTTCAACAAAATGTTTCTTTATAAACAAACCCAAATAAATTAAAATTATTTGCGTAGAAACCAAAATTCCTGTGTCTAGACCAAAAGTATGTTTGCTCAGTTCATGCACTTTTATGTTGATACAACCGTTTTTCAATAAATTGTTTCGTTTGCCAAGTACACACAACATACATAGATAGACAACATCTAATTTTTCTTTAGAGTAACTGAATCCTTAAGTTTAGAAAACGGAGTTGTATTTTAATTCGATGCTGCGGTCTTCCCACCATTTCGAAACTATAATTTTTCAACAGGTGTTAAGGATAATGATTTTTAGTTAAAATGTATTTTAATGGAATAAAATTTGTATAATGGAATTTTTTATCCAAAACTTTTATAATTTTGTGAATAAAAATTTTGATTGTGTTAATTTTGTAAAAAAAAGTGGCAAAACTGATCAATAATCAACATTTTTTATTCCAATGCCGAAAGGAGAAAGTCTATTCAAAATCAAGAGAGTCTACAATATCAACAATGTAATTTTATAAGAAATTAGTTAAACAATTCAGTACATCAATTTCCACAAAACAAAATTTCGATGTATTAAAGAACGTATACCTGAACTCATATTTGTGAAGAATTTTTTCAACGATCAGCATAATTTCCATTTCAACAAAATAAAGGTAAGACAAATGGTCAAATTTGAAAATATTTGATTAAATTGTTTAAATGAATTTTGAAATAATTTGCGCTAACACTGTGGATAAATGGTTTGTTAACTTGATAAATATTGATCTTTTCCATCGAGGTAATAAATTCTGTCTGTAGTGTTGAACATTTCAAGATGGAAGCTACACAAATATGCTATAAAATATTATGAAAGTCCATTTGACATACAAGTAAAGAGAGTAGCTACTCCCCCTTTATTTAGCTAATTTTGTGCGGTGGTTGTTCCTCCTGTATCAAGCGGGGTTTAAATTTATTTATTTTTTTTTTTTTACAAACATTAGGATTAGATTCAAAGGGACTCAGACCCGATAAAACTGTGATGTCTTAGCTTCTTAGAATTTTTTTGTGACGCCTTGCTAACCAAATCAATTCTTAATTTTAAAGCTATTATAACATTTATTGCTCGATTTACCATTATCAAACTACAATTCATTATTAAGAATCCTTGTACCAGCCTACATCACTGTACAGTTACACCAAGAAGGGCAATTGTCTAATCCTCTTACCCTTTAATGTAAAACTCTTTAATTCAATAACCAAATAAGTCTCCGATACTGCGATGGAAATTGAAGACTTACTAAAATTAAATTAATCGCCAAAATTACATATAGGGATTTAAATTGTTATTTATTTATATTTATATTTATATTTATTTGCTTACAAAAAATTTGAATCAAACACCAACACCACACTTAACACAATCTATTTTGAGCTGGATGCTCATTCGTAACAAATTGTGAAAAGATAAGGTGTGGATTTACATAAAAATAGATTTTTAACAAAAGGTTCACAGTCTGGCCCTTCAAACCTATCCTGTAAAGCGGTAAGTCTGCTGCTTCGGATTTTTTTTTTATTTTGTAGGGTGGCTGAATTATCGATGTATTACATCCTTAGCAGAAACCAGTTTTAACCATTTCCTTATTCTTGAATCGTTCCAATTGACCTGATCATGAGTATTTGTTTCCGCTGAATCGAATGACATAATATCGATATTGGGAACCATTATTAGGAAACATGTTACAAATCCTTCCACGAGTTTTAACACGTTCAAAGCTACCCCACTAAGAGGATTTTATGCGATTTTCTGCATTATATGGTAACGCAATTTAAAATTACAAAAAAAAAAAAAAAAAAAAAAAAAAAAAAAAGTCAAATAAATATTTTTTTAGCACATTCGCCGAGTTGATGACTTATTTCATTATGAAAGTATTACGGAAATATATGAATTCCGAATATTGGAATATCGGATAAGAAACAACACATCATAATTTACCCGATGTGAAACCTTAATTCCAGTGGCAACAAATCATCAATGGAATTTAAAAAAATTCTAAATTTTTAAAATTTTCGTATTGCAAAATTAAATCAATAAAAAGGAAATTTGGAAAAGGCTGTAAAAAAGCGAGAAAAAATTGTAAAATTAAAACCCAAATGTGTCCTAAAACCTTCGACTAATTTCTTGACTTTCACCAGCTTTTAATTATAAACTTCAAAATTTGCATTAAAACTCGTCAAGTGAAATTAAATATTTTAATAATCAAATCTAAACCTTATCTTTTGATCCCGTTGAGAACTTTCTAAATATTATTAACAGTATAGTCTGAATTATGATTCTAGAATTTGTAAAACGTTCTTTCATATAAAATGGGAAATGAATTTCGAATTCTGGTCAGCCCGGAATTATGTAAAAAAAATTGTATTTCAACATTTTTTATAATATTCAATTAATTTTTTTAATTCTTGTTTTTGTAATTCATTTCACAAGTAAAATTATGCGTTCTAATTACAATCATAAACATGTAAAACTAGTAACGCTCGAAAATTTCTATTACATTAATTAATAATTAATTTTCAAAGAAGGTCAGAAGAATAAACATTTAATGGCCGAATAATCATATAGCTTTAATTTGAGAGAATTAGATCAAAAACATTACTTTTGCAATATTTTGTAAATTTGACCAAATATTAGTTTGTTTCAAATGTTTTATTAGTTTTCTTAATTCGTTAAATTAAATTGCAAGTATCTCACCAGAATAATAAAACCCAGCCATTTTCGATTTTGATTTTTTTTGGACGAACAAATTTTAGCAGATGTGATTGCGGTTTTATTGAACATTCTATATATTCTTACTGCTATAGAACCAATTTGAAATAAATCAACCTATGACGTTTAATAATTAAAACTACAAAAAAACTTTCAACCAGTAAAAAGTTTCCAATTTAAATCGGCTTATACAAAAAAAAAATGACGAAACAATGTTTTTATATTCCTGAAGGCCGGTATGGATTGTGAACCTTTTTCATATTTAATTCGAATATTTCTAAAAAACGAATCTTTTGATATTTACTAAAAACGTCAAACTTTAACCTTTTTAAAATATGGTGACCATGGTTTTGAATTAAAACAGAAGGTTTATTCTTTTCTGAAGAAATTGTTATCAATCCCGAAAATGGATTGTTGAACAATTTAAGTAATAAGAATTTCGTTCTTTTTGTATGTATAATGTAGTTGCAAATGTTTTCGATAAAAACAACAGGGTTTCTTAAAATGTTACAGTCCAAGGTCCGAACTGAAATCACGGTTAAATATGACACATTTTATTGAAATTATAGTTAAATCGAACTATTGCGTAATTGGTTTATGTCAGCAGGTGACTAGAATACCTAATTGAATGACATAAATCTAAAAAATTATCGTACTAATAAATTTGACATTAAATAGTTAAAATGTGGCAATGTTGATAAGAATTTTTCAAATTTTTCTGTATTTCTCAACGTCTTCTAATTCTGAATTTTTTTAAAATTATGAAAATTTTAAATTTGACCTCAATTGTTTCTAATGAAATTTAGTATCCACCGTTGTTGAAAAATCGTAACCAATCTAAAAATAAAAGTGAAGTTTTACCTTTTTACGGTTTTTATTCTGTTTACTTTTTCTCATCAACTGTAATGTGAAATACCATAAACCGGGGATAAAGCCAATTATTTTAATATTTTGTGAGATGAGTCGTGGTTTTCAAAGTTTTTAACCCGTGATTATAAAGGTCTAATCACAGTATAGATTTCAAGAATTTTATTGGAATCTCATTAAAATGTCGACAATCCATTTTTTTAAATTAAATATCACATTCTTGAAATATAATAACATCAAATTTCGCGGGAATTGTATTTTTGTTTTCTTAAGATTTGGATGCAAACCAGACTACAGCGAAATCATATAATTCAATAACTCTTTCACTTCACAAATTCTGAATGTTGTTCTTTTTTGAATTGTTGGCAAAGGAAAAATTTTCCACTTCTCTAATTTTAATGAGATAAACTTGAAAAAAAAAAACGTAACATTCGCTTACTCATTTGTAAAAGCTGAATCTAGAATCAAAAATTTACTCAACAGAAGATTTTATTATATAAATACATAAACGTTAATATCAGTTCGCGGAAACTCGTGAAAATAAATTTTTCCACTTAAGTGAATACAATTTATTGAAAATAAAAATTTTGTAGCCAAAAAATTCGCCGAACTCTCAACTCACATGTTATTTTTTGCTAAAACTTCACAAGCTACATTGTACTCCGTGATTAGTACTGAGAAACTTAGTTAATTCAATTTTGTAAATATGTACTCGTTGAACAAATTATTTATAATAAAACATTAAATTTATTTTTTTTTTGTTCCAAACAGTCTTTCAATACGTTCAACTATATTTCCCAACAGAATATACCTACATAAATTTAATTTGTAAATCAAAGTTTCAATAGAATGGTATAACAAACTCGGATATAATATCAAACAAAAAAAAACAAAAGTAATCTACTCTGGATTAAATAAATTCATGGAACTTAAAATCTTGATCTGAAATATTTTTCAAAGTAAAAAATTTAACAAACAATTTTCATTTAACAACAGGAAATCCTAGGTACATAATAAGTAGCCTACAAATATTCTGTAATTGTTTTTCTATTATGTACAAATAATGGAATGTCACTTTGTATAGAATCAAATTTCCAGAAATTATTACCAATTTGTTCTCCAAATAAATTATTCTATTCATTTTTTTGTACGTAAATTAAAATATTTTTGTTTGTTTTTTTGCTATATTACATTCTCATTATATTAATTTATAGCATCAATATCTATATGAACAAAATACCATCACATTAAATATTATATTATACCATCGAACTCCCACTGTGCCAAAAAAAAAAAAATAAAAATAAAAAAATCAGGTAGCAAAACATTTCTATTTTGATAACAATAACAGCATAGCCGAACAATAAGCTATCAACAAAATCCTTATAAACACAAAGCCACTTTGTGTATTATTTTCTGACTTATTTTTATAAACATTTCATCACTGCTTGTCGAAACAATCATAACAAAAAAATTAAATAAATCCAACAACCGAAAGACTCTTGAAATATCAAAAGGATATGATTGAAACAAAATTAACGAGCAAACAGACAAAATTTTTAAAATCGAAAATATAAACATAATTAATTAATTAAATACCTAAAATATTATTAGCGAGTAACGCAAATCCTGATAATAATCCGATAAGCTTAATGAAATAAAGTTCACTTTTTATCAAAAACATATTTTTTTTTTCTAATCTTTTAATATTTTAATTAAATAAAAAAACACTTAATATCTATTAAGTTATTCACAATAATAAATAAATTATGAATTAACGGTAATTTTTTTAATTTAGTTATTTATGAACCGTAAAATTTATTTATCATTTTTTTTTTGTTCACTTTAATTAAATAATTACACAGAATTCCTTTTTTTTTATTTCTATAAAACTGTCCGGAATTAATTAATTAAATAATTAGTTGAAACAATTTTCACTTTACACGTAATTAAATAAACACCAGTTTTTATTTTTTTATTTTTCACCAAAATAATTAGTACAAAATTAAATTAAATAAATATGTATTGTAAAAAATTTAATTTTTTTTCCGTTAAATAATCGCGTTAAATTTAAAATTCACTTTTTTTCAAATTAAATCAAATCCAAAATAATAATTCTCTACAATCGCTCTATTTTTTTTTATTTTATGTATGTGTTATCACATCGCAGTCAAATGACTGACTGAAAACATTGTGTGTTTATTTTTTTGTTATAGAGACGAGTACGTATACTAGAGGGATGGAAAATATAAAGAATACGAAAAATGAAAATAACACTCAAACAAAACAAATAAAAAATATCTCAAACATTAGCAACAACAACGACGACCACGATAGTAAAAGTTTTTCCGTTTGCTTTTCTCACCACCGTCGTCACTTTTCAAATAAAATAAAAATAAAACTGCATTGTAGTTTTTTTATACGTTGAAAAATGTGTGTTTGTGTACAGAATGTTATTGTGCCACACTATTGAGTGTAATTTTGTTGTTTGGTATATAAAAATTCTCTTATTTTTTACAACCAAATTATTAATTCGTCGACTTTTTGAAATAAGTACTAAAGACAAAACCATGTAAGTAATTTTTTTTAATTATGAATTCAAATTTTCGTATATCCTATGTATGTACGCAAAAACTTATTGAAAAATAAGCCTTCCTCCATTGTTTTCTTTTTAATAAAAATAAAGTTTTATTTAGACTTTACATTCCTTTTTAATATTCAAATTTTGTTTAAATACACGATACTGAACTCATCCCCTAAATTTTCATTTTTAATAATAAACCAAAACAGAGAAAAGTTATATCGTATGCCGCATGGCACATGAAGTGACATGCTGCATAAACAAACACTCAAACGTCGGTTGTTGAGTTAGAAATACAAAATAAATAAATTTAGGGTGAATCAACTATACATGAAACATAAACGAGTAAATTAGGGTGATTGAGATCCATGGTAATTGAGAAACGATTTTGTAATAATGTGTGGTCATTTGTTTTTTCTTTTTTTTTTTTTTTTTATATATACGCAGAGTGGTATAATGCTCTCCCCTTGAATATTTTTGTTTTATTGTCAGCCTCTTCATGTAACAGATCTATTGAATGATCATTTCGTAAAATTCAATTAATAAAAAGTTAGTAGTATGACAATTGTTATGGGAAAGTTTTGCTTTAACGCTTTAACCCTGAAAATGGTTTCAATCGTGCGAATTTAATTTAAATAAAAAATTGTCGGTATAATTTAATTTGTAAGAAACATGTACTGTATGGAAACAAAACAAAAACAAATTGAGTTCAAAATGTTTCTCAAACATTTCTCGGATTCCAATGAGTTTTTTAAGTTTTTTGAAAACAATTTTAAATTATTGATACATTATATAGCAAAGGTGTTCCACAATTCTTTGAGCCTTTAGTTTCAACAATCTTTTAAATCATTTAAAATTTATGACTTAACCATTCTATTTGGGGAAAGAAGCCAACAACTTATCTCGAGATTTTACCAAATTAATCATTTGAGAAGAAGTTTTCAATGGTTTTGATTTTGAGGTTAGTTGAAATTACTACAGATAATTCCAGTTTTTCGAAATTAAGAAGGTTACCTGTTCTGGTCTGGAGTTTCTTAGCCAGTAAATAACCTCAAAAGTTATTGATGCATAATCGGCTTATAGCTCAGGGCAAGCAAGAAAAAAAACTCAAAATACTAAAAATTGTTTTTTTAGTGTAAATGAATAGTTTCGTAATCAAAAACATTCATGCATTACTGGTTTTCAATTCATGAATCTAAGAAGCTTTTCAAAATACTTAAAAAACACAAGTTACAAACTTCAAATACCAAATCACAAATTCCAAATTGAAAATTAAAAAAAGTACCTAACCTAAATTCAACAATAACAATTTAAAAACAAATTACAAATAACAAACTAAACTTTAAAATTAAAAACAAAAAATTTAAAATATTCAATATTGAACAAATTAAAAGTGTAAAATACAAATTAAATAAATAATAATAATAAACACTTTTTACAAGCCACTGCTAGCCCGTACCGTGTCAACAATCTGACGCATTGTGTTCGATATTGAAACAGTTCTTCGTATTGTCCTAGAACGGAAGATGCCATATCGTTCTTTTAGGCTAGGAGCTATCATCGCCGACAATAATCTCACTTCTCCGATATATCGCTGCACTATCCACTATGGATTAGTACATTCTGTATGTAGAATTTGACCGAGCCAGGAATTCCCTTAACTGTTCTCGCGATTATACAAAACTCGGTATTTGCCATCATCATCGCGAATTGGGGCAAATATCACTGTGGCTTCTGTGGTTCCATCCCTTCTTTCGTAAAATCATACTACACATTGATGAAAGCATTAGATTACCATAACATTTCAGCCGGGATCCATAAAATCCTTTTGTATTGAAAATATCAACAAATTAAACAAAAAACTAAAAACTAAAAATTAAAAATTACAAGATCGATAGTTCAATTACAAATCACATTTTACTAGAATAAAATAAAATCTTCCCATATCTCTTACTTTTAATCCTCAGACAATTTTATTTCTTCGTTGTGTTACGGTGCCATGTAATAAGGTCAATGGAAATAGAGCCAACGAATATTTGGAAAGGAAGTCACTAACTTTAATAGTATTATTTATTAATTTTAATAGTAAAAACAAATAAAGTAATTGGAAGTAAAGTTAATTGATTTTATTTCCATTAACAATGCAGATAAACTCAACTGATACCAATTCTTTTACAAATAGAAACAAACCTACCTGAATTATTTCTAATTTAGTCTGAATCGCTAAGGAAGGAAGATTTAATTTTAAAATATTCTGGTGGTTATCGCTTCTTTTGATAGTACCGCAAATATAATTTGTTCTATAGAGGATGGAAGAACTACGCTTTTCAAGAATATTTTAAAATTAGGCCTCCCATTTTTAGAATTTGATCGGTATTTTAAAAAGAGCTGGAAAAAATCTATAATTTAGTCTTATTCTTTGAATTGAGAATATTTTTCCACCCGTTTCCGCAAGTTTTTGATTGCAGGACATTTCCTCGCACACATTTCCTCGCTCCCATTTCTTCGCACCCATTTTCTCGCACACATTTCCTCGCCGGATGTAAGGGAGCGCAGTGTTGTGCAATTACGCGTAAAAAATAATTTTTTACATACTTAACGTAAAAAATTGTAAAATACGGTAAAAATTGTAATTAATGTAAAATAGTGTAATAAATGTAAAAAATATTAAAAGTGATGCCATGTAAAAGAATTAAGAAATACTAGTACCACTCACATACTCAAACCTCTCTAAAAATTTTCAATCGATTTTAACGAAAATTATAATCAAAATAAAATAACATTGCACAATTTATAATTTCTTTAATAGAAATATGCACAAAAAATCATTGATTAATGATTTGCTTAATTATGCTTTACCAGATAATAATTATTGTAGTAGGTAGGTACACTAGAATATTCACACTAGAATTTATCGCAATGCCATCTGTGGTTAGTTTTAGCAAATAAATCAAAAAATATTTTTAAGAGTGGAATTGCTGTTTACTAAACCCGATGCAAATTTTTGTGAATATTGACACAAATTCGCTCGCTTCTGCTCAAAAGTATTTCGGATAATGAAAATTATTTCACAGAAATACGGGGATTATATTATGTTGGCCGCATGACATAACGATCTTGTGCAATTGTACTATTGCAATTGATTCGTGCATTTTTGCTTGATTTAACCGGATACATGATTTCCTAGAATCATTAAACTGCATAAAATACATAATCATTATTACTGACACTCTGACAGTGACAGTAAATAAGAAACGATGTAGCAGTGATAATATGGATGGAAGTGATTGTGATTGGAATTGGAATTACCTATTGTACATGAATAAAAATATTGTGCCGAAAGAGAATTTAAATCGGAAGGATCATACTCCCAAAAAGAATCCACAAATAGCGTGTGCCGAATTTCAATATTATAACGTATCCCGTTCCGATTATACGGCTTGCTTTATATTCCCGTAGTGTTTAGTATCAGAAAATAAACGTTTCTTCTACAACTTTCCGTGTTTCTTAACCGATTGAAGTGAAATTTAGTCTGCAAGTTTATATTGGCCCACAAATAGCGCCTACTAAATTTCAATATTATATCTTATCCCGTTTCGATTGTACGACTGGCTATATATTCCCGTAGTGTTTAGTATGAGAAAATAAACGTTACTTCTACAACTTCCCGTGTTTCTTAACCGATTGTAGTGAAATTTAGTATGCAAGTTTATATTGGCCTACAAATATCGTGTACTGAATTTCAATATTATAACGTATCCCGTTCCGATTATACGGCTGGCTATATATTCCCGTAGTATTTAGTATGAGAAAATAAACCGAATTGTGACCGAATTAATTTGTACGATTGCTTTCAAAGAACCGTACCAAAAACCAACTGGTTACCACAGTTATGATTGCATTTCGCTGCCCCTGCCATGATATTATTGTAACAAAGTTGAGCCTTAATAAAGAATGATGCGTGAACCAATTAAATTACTTATCGTTTTCGAGAACGTAGCTGTTAGAATACCAATTGCAAAATGGTGGCCATATATTTATAGACATTAGGAATCGATTACTTCTGACAAGCTCGCTTGGACTTGGAGTAGTTGCCGTAATTAATACCAACTGTGAATGCTATAGATTAGATAGTTTTAATAATTTACAAAATAAATTTTTTTGACAATCTAACATAATTGCGGTGGTGAAAGTTAAAAGTAAAACATACACAGTCAAATTTTATAAATCAAATAGTATGGTACCTATGTATGAGATGGCGCAGAATAAATTATAATTATTTGAACCATGTATGTAAATAGAGAAATTATTTTTTTAATAACATTTTCGAATAGATACAATTTTAATACATAAAAAACAGAATAAATTATTCCGTTTTTTGTTAAATAAAATGCGTTTGGTCAGCATATTTTAAACATTTTATTTAAAACACATAGTACAATCTACATTCAAAGTAATTTCAATAGATAGAGCTGTGAAATGGTTGTAATATCGACATAAAATTTTTTAATTCTGCTCTTTTCATTTAACTGTCATTTTTCGCACAGATGTCGCTAATTATTTACAATTTTTTACTTTGTAACGTAAAAAATTTCAGGTAAAAAATACAATTATTTAGACGTAAATAATAGTGTAAATTACGCAATGTAATTTACTTGCACAACACTGAGGGAGCGTTTCAAAATCACGGATTTCAAATTCTCGGTTTTAAAAACTCTCAGTTTTAATCTCGGTTTTTATTTATTTTATTTTAAAATTAAATTCCCCATTTCATCGAATTTACAAATTTTGGTTATAATCGTTCTAAAATTATAATTCTCATTTTCCAGAATTTATAAAAACCGAGATTTTGTAGGACCGAGATTTTGTAAACCGAACCGTGTCGGGAGGAAATTTTCCCGCGAGGAAATGAGTGGCGAGGAAATGTCCGCAGGAGGAAATGTTTGCGAGGAAATGTATAAGAGGAAATGTGACTGAGGAAATGTGCGCCAGGAAATGTTTTGGAATCAAAAATTTGGTTCGTAGTATAGAGGTTGAAAATTTGTATACGAACCAAGTCTAATTACAAGCAAAAGAGTTAATAGATGAATAAGTTTTTTCCAAATATCATTAACTCACTCCATATGTTGTTTCGCTACAGATTACGATAAGTACATTACGTCAATCTCTTTGATCAGCTCCAGGCTATATAAGTATTTTAATTTATTAATTTTGTTTTGATTTCTTTAATGTCAATGTTAGAGGAATAGCAAAGTAAAAATTAAAATATTTGGGTCGAAGTATAGAGATTAACAATTCTTATTTGAACGATGATTAATCGTAAGTGAATACAAAGAGTTAATAGAGGAACAAGTGTCTCGAAATTTTACAAAATCAGCTTTTATGAAATAGGTACCTATATAAATTTAAAACGCAAATTTGAATTTCGCTGCAATTTACTTTAATTTAAAAATCAAAAACTAGAAAAGAAATTATAATTTCAAATTTTCAAATTACAAGTAAAAATTATAAGAAAATTAGAATTTAAATATTAAAAATAAAAATCAGAAAATTAGAAATTAAGATTAAAACATTAGAAATTGCAATCTTGAATCACAGATTACAAATTTGAAATAGAAAATTTAAATTAAAAAAAATTAAAATTACATTATAAATTTGTGAATCCAATATATCACATTAAAACTTAATAACTAAAAAACTAAAATTGAAAAATATTAAAAATCATAAATGTATTGTTAAAAAAGAAACTTCAAATGAAAAATTATTAATTAAAAATTAATAACTAAAAATTAAAAATATTAAATATTAAAAATTAGAAAGTAGAAATTAATATTACAGATTAATACTAAAAATTACAAGTTACTAACTTAAATTACAAATATGAAAATTAAAATAATTATAAATTCAAAATCAAAAACTAAAAATTAAAATAACAAATTACAAATTAAAAACTGAAAATTAAAAATATCAAGAATTAAATTTAGAATAACAGTTACAAAATATAAAAAATATTAACGCTAAAAATCACAAGTTACAAATTATAAATACAAATTAATGATTATAAATTACAAATTAACAATATTAAGTATTAAATATAAAAAATTAAAATTTACAAGTTACTAACATTAATTACATATTGCAAAATTAAAACATAAGATCTAAAATAATTATATCATAAAACAAGATATAAACTCACAATTACAAATTAAAAATTAAAATAAAAAATTACAAATTAAAACCTGAAAATTAAAAAACATTTATTATTAAAATTACAAGTAAGAATTTCAATTACGAGTACATAATATGCACATTTAATTGAAAATATCTTTACTACAAGTTTTAAATAACAATTAAAAATGAGAAATTGTAAATCGCAAATTACAAGACAAAAATTATAAATCAACAAATATTAAGTATTACTAATAAAAGACAATTCACAAATTAAAACTGAAAACCATTAAATATTTAAATAATAAGATAAAAATTACAATTAGACTTACAAATTACATTCACAAATAATAAAAATTTTAAACTATAAGTAACAAACTATAAATTTAAATTAAAAATTATGAAACGCATATTACAAATAACAAATGAAAGATTTTTTTATTGGTCTTATTTCATTTAAATTATTAAAATCATAAATTACTAGGAAAAATAAGTTTAACAAGAAAATAGATATGAAGTGACCGTCTGATTCTTGACAATAAAACTTATAATTTCCAAAACTCCCTACTGCACCTGAATCAATGACTTAATATTCCACATGTGGAATCCAATCCCAATAAGTTAATCCATAATGTAGATGCGAGTCAACCAAAGCATAACAAAGGCATTTTAAAAACCCTGGGCTGCAAATATTATGCAAATAAAAAAAGAATCTTATCGAAGTTGTTCCTTTAAATAAGACACGTGACCTTTAAAGTTGTTTTGTGAATCCAATTTAGTCCTAAATATTTAAACGAGTACACAACAAATAAATCATTAGAGCTAGAGCATGATCGTAAATCACAGTTGAAATGAATTATTTTAGAGTTACAGTTCAAAATCATGACATTTACGTAAACCAGTTCTTTACTTAACTCATATCATATTTATTGGAACGTTTCATTGAATCTGTATCACAATTTGCATATAATAAAGTCATATCATCTGTAAATGCGACAATATTACCTTTTAATTTGAGATTAAACATTGAACTGCTATAAGTTAAAGATAATAATGCCGACAGTACAGATCCCTGTGGAACTCAAATATTCTCAAATTTTACTTCACTAAAATTCTAAGTTCTAAGTTTGTTTGAAGTAGGTTCAATAAAACGCCTGTGATACCAAGTGTAATACAAATATAAAGTTTAGCCAACAATAAACTACGTTAATCGTTTTTAATGCTTTTCAAATATTAATGAGAAGCACAGATTAATTTAATATATCATTAGAAGAAATAGTACAATAGGGCCAAATATGCAAGATGAACTTTTCTCGTTGACGATGTTTTTATAAACCTGAACTGCCCACAGTCAAGCACGCTAAACTTATTCCAAAAAATGTTATTCTTAGTTTAATTAAATGAAGTTTTCATTAACCTGAATATTATATTATTTCTTACTTCATTATCAATAAATACATTTTTTCGATTATTTTTAAGAATATCATACTTTGTTTGCGCAATAATGATAATTAAAATTATTTACAATTTTGTACGGGCCTGTTTGAATATTATTGGCGCCGACCAAAATTGACGTATAAAATTTGTGTTGGAATAGGTACCCATTATTTAATTTGCAACTTTTTACTTCCTTTTTAGACCACTGACAGAGTGAAGTGTGTGCCAATTGTTTCTGAATATATATCAGAAATATAAATAGGTCTAGTAGCAATTCAGTAGAAATCACATAATTCTCTTAAAAATATTTCAAGTTAAGAGAAGAATGTCTGTCTTCGGCTTTTTATAGACACAAATATATTAGTAAAAATTGCATTCACAAATCAAAATCAGCAAAATCAAAAGGCCAATAATTTGTAATATATCTACCCAAAAAAGTAAAAATATCAAACCCCACCTATACTTTTCCCCCAAATGTTATACTAAGTGTAACAACCCTGAACAAAAATTAAAACTTTCCTTGAGTTCAATGTATTGGTAGTTTGGTTTCGTACTGAAAAGTTTGGACTAATCATCAGGTACCTAGGTCCAAACTACAAAAATACAATTCATACTTAACACCGAGAGTATCAAGTATGAACGTAACGATCTAGCGAATTAAATTCATTAAATCAAAAAACAAACTCAAGGAAAACCCTCATCTGTGTGTGTATAATGCCCACACAAATAAATTTCAAGTTCAGAGAAGAATGTCCGTGTTAATGATGACAGCCTAAAAAATTCCTGCAAGATATCCGGTGTCTCAACCGTATCGCGAAACTAATCGCACATATTGAGAAGTTTGTTGCTGATATTAGTGGTGAAGAAACCATCGACAATGTGCGTATTAAAATCCAATTATTGTAAGACGAATGGGCAGGATTTAAATCACTTGAAAGCCGTATTAAACTTGACGATGATATCAACACTACAATGAATGTACTAGAAGACAAGTATTTTTCCTTAAAAGATAAATTAATAGATGAACGTGTCAAACACGGAATCTTCAGTGGAAGATTTACTTGCAACCCAGAAATCTCTCTTAGAAGAAGTAAAGTACATCAAGCGAGCTGGTGACGATGAAATACGTCTTCCGCGAATGAATATTCCTATATTCTCAGGAATCTATTCAGAATTTTAATCTTTTAAGGACCTATTTCAAGCATCAGTTGGACGAAAAGCTAATATAAGCGGAGCACAGAAACTTCAATATTTGAATGGACTGCTAATATAAGACGCTGCTGCTTTAGTAAGGCATATCGAGATCACTGATGCGAATTGTCACGAAGCCTGGGGAATTATACAACCGAGATATGATAACAAGCGATATGCCGTAACCAATCCATTAAAACGATTAACCGATCAACCCAGCATATCACAACCATCAGCGAAAGCATTACGCCACATGTCCGATGTAATGGAGGAAGTGTTGCGGGGGCTTAAAGTAGTAGGACCACCAGCCGAAACCAGAGATCCGTGGTTAATTTCCATTTTGGTGAATAAATTAGATATCGAATCCAAACAAGGTTGGGCTCTAAATATATGTGATGAAGACTTCCCAACAACTGATCAATTTAAAATATTTCTCAAAAGACGTGGCAATGCATTGGGCGATTGCAAAGTTTAAAGATCAAGCAACGTGAGCCAACCTCAGGTATCCAGAGCCAGAACAATAATGTACGTCATACCTAATGCTCAAATTTATCCAAAATGTAATTCCAACCATGGCTTATATATCTGCGATAAATTTTTAGAATTGGGCGTTACAAGTCGAAGAGGCTTCATTGCGGAACAAAAACTTTGTTTCAATTGTTTGAGAGCTAATCATCAGGCGGCAACATGCAAATCTCGATTTAGATGCAGCAAATGTAAGGCGAAGCACCACTCCACATTACACGTAGATGCAGCAGTAACAAACGAAACCAACAGTGAAGCAACATCCAGTTCAACGTCCAAAGAAAGCACAAACAACCAAACATCAACCAAAGTATTATTTGAAGACACACAAATCAATGCAAACACATCAATGACTAATAAATTCCAGGCACTCCTTCCCACAGCAATTGCGAGAATTTGCGAGAATTTTGGGTAGTATCAAAAATGCAGAATATTATTGGATTCTGGGGCTCAAGCATCATTTATTTATAAGCGAATTTATCTATAAGAGGTCTGACGCCAGGTACAACACACACCAAGGGAATGACTTCAATTACCCTATCATCATGTTATGACAAACAAGAATTGAAAATGAATGTTTTAATATTAAACAAATTACCGAACCGATTGCCAGGTCAACAGTTCAATCTTAACAATTGCGACAACATAAAACATTTGCAGCTTGCAGATCCCCGTTACAACAAACCGAATATAATTGATGTTATGATTGGTGCTGACAAATTTTTTAATATCTTACGAGAAGGCCACATCGAAAACATAGACAATACGTTGGTGGCACAAAATACCATGTTTGGATGGATATTATCAGGCGATTTAAACTACAGCAACGCAAATCAACTACAGATAAATTCTCAGAGTTATAATTTCCTTGTAAATGTAAAAAATGACGAAACTTTGCGAAAATTTTGGGAATTGTAGGAGATCCAAAAGTTCCAACCGTTCACAAATCAAGAAAAGGAATGCGAAGAACACTTTAACCCTTGTGTCTATACCCGGGCACCCGGGTGGCCATTTCGATTTAAAATGCTCGTAACTTTTTCAATTTCACAGTTAGACTATCCCTACTCCTTGACATCCAAGAACTACTTATTTTTTATTGATCTTTGAACAGAAGTTAACTAAAGATTATTGCTGAACTAAATTATTCGTTTACCAATATTATTACTCTTGTAGTCTATACCCGGCCACCCGGGTGGCCATTTAAAAAAAACACTGAATATGCTATTTGTATAACATTTTATTGTTTAAATCAACATTTCATCACAGAAAAAATCAAAAATTATCACATAAATAATTCAGTTGGTTATTAAAAATATGTTTACAAAATAAGAAATTCAATTTGGTAAAAATTTACAAAAAAAATTAAAACTATTAACACTTAGAACACTTTATTTGAGTGTTCGTATGTTCTACACATACTGGTCTTCTACAGATACTACAGGATTTCCGTGAATTTCGTCGTTTTTTGGGATCGGAAGACAAACAAATCCAGCATTTGCCAACTTGAGGAATTCGGCCATCGTTGTTGCGTAACACATTAGGTACTCCAGACGTTGTCAATTCCTGGTTTATTGGTACATAGAGCGGTTTGCCAAGTATGCATTCTATCCCTGAAGGTGAATTAAAATTTCTATATACATTTGGTATGGTTGATCGATCTGACACATGCGGTAGAGCTAATTGAAGCACAAGATCTTTCAAGAATTCTCGACGATTGTGTGTTTTGTTTGATCTAGCCGGGTTATTTTCTATGTAAATTTTGTAAGCCGCGACGCAAGCTACATAATTATATTGTAAAAAAATGCTACAGGCCATCTTTTCGTCCTTCGTTTGGTTGTATAATGAGTTACCAGTTTGTCCATAAAATCTACTCCACCTTTTTTTCCATTGTAATAATGAATGATTTCCGGTTTTTTTTTGTCTCCAATTACTGAATCCGTATAATGCTGCGTAGATAATAATAATACACTCTTATTTTTTTTGGGGACATACGAACAAAGTGTAATATTATCATCGCTGAATCCAAAAATTGACGAATAAATTTCCCGAGATCTGGACGGCAACATTTCTTTTGGAACATAGGGTTTATTTTTTTTTAATGTCCCGACTATTGATAAGTCCCAAGAGATCAATAAACGAGCAAGCGGCAATGTTGTAAAAAAATTGTCAGTTACTATATTTCTCCCAGACCCTTTGAAACGGGCGCATAGGTCCTTGACAACCCGCTCTCCTTGATTGATTTCCCTGCCTGATGGTTGCTTACCCGTATATATCTGCCCCGTTATTGGGTAAGAGTTAGCAGCATCGCAAACCCACCATACTTTGATCCCATATTTTGCCGGTTTGGACGGCATATACTGGGTGAATCTTGTTCGTCCTACACAAAAATTTTTTTTTTATACTGAATACTGAATACTGAATACTGAATACAGAATACAGAATACAGAATACAGAATACAGAATACAGAATACAGAATACAGAATACAGAATACAGAATATAGAATACAGAATACAGAATACTGAATACTGAATACTGAATACTGAATACTGAATACTGAATTCAGAATACAGAATACTGAATACTGAATACTGAATTCAGAATACAGAATACAGAATACAGAATACTGAATACTGAATACTGAATACTGAATACTGAATACTGAATACTGAATACTGAATACTGAATACTGAATACTGAATACTGAATACTGAATACTGAATACTGAATACTGAATACTGAATACTGAATTCAGAATACAGAATACTGAAAACTGAATACAGAATACAGAATACTGAATACTGAATACTGAATACTGAATACAGAATACTGAATACTGAATACAAAATACTGAATACTGAATACTGAATACTGAATACTGAATACTGAATACTGAATACAGAATACAGAATACTGAATACTGAATACAGAATACTGAATACTGAAATGTCAATAATTTCCAGATTTTCTGCGGTTTATCCCGATTTAGAATATTGTGTTCTGTGTATACTTCATTGGCCTTCCTGTTTGTGTGTCTAATGATTATTTCACACATGACGTCCGTAAATATACACTTGAAGGTATCTCTTACAGATAACATTTCGGTCGATCGCGATGGCCCACTTCGTTGACTCCTGAGAATATTGTGTCTCAATGTTTGCCTTTGAGGAGGATTTTGTCTCCATATCGATCCATCTTTTCCTTTTAGATAAGGCGAATTATTACAATTTGCACTTCCAGTTTCTCCTTCGTCTTCAACTTCACTATCGCTGAAAATTTCTTCATCAGACACTTCAATTTGGACTTCATGATCTTCATAAACGTCCTCTATGTCTGAATCTTCCACGTTTCTATCCGCTGCTGTAGGAAGCCACTCATCTTCTGAGCCGTCGTCAACAAAATCAAGCACTTCTTCGTCATCGTCACATTCCTCTAATAAACGATTTAGGTATGCTTGTTGATCTTCATACGACAAACTAGGGCAAAAATGTGTATGTAAATGTAAAAAAACCGAACGGATCATCCAAATAATAAATCTTACCGTCTAAACTCAGCATTTGAAATGTCTCTGTGGTCCGCCATTTTATCACTCACATATATATTTATTTACAAAAAAAATCACTTCCGCAATCAACCTTTCCATTTGAATACCACACCTACTCTAATTTCCTCAGCTCACCTAAACGATTCTTTTCTGTTTTGTTTTACTAGCATTAACCGGGGATTCCCCATTTTTTATTTATTTTTTTTGTTTTATAACATTTAAAATAGTATATTAAAATAAATAAAGGCCATAATACACTGGCAAATACAAAAATTTTCGATATTAACAAGAAAATACATGTGGCCACCCGGGTGGGTCGGGTATAGAATAGTGTATAATTTTTTGGGTATAGACACAACGGTTAAAGCTAATTATAAGCGCGACAAAGAAGGTAGGTGCATTGTAAAAATCCCATTTAAAGATTCTACACCCAAACTAGGAAATTCAGTTCATGTTGCCACAAAACGATTCCTGAACTTAGAGCGCAAATTAAATGCCAACGAGAATCTGGAATCCGAATACGTCCAAGTGAGTACATAGAGTTGGGACGTATGCGCGAAATACGTAACGAAGAAGCACGTATCGATGACAATGCAAGTTACTATCTACCAGATCATTGCGTAGTATAAGAGTCCAGTAAAACAACGAAGACCCGCGTAGTATTTGATAGATCTTGCAGAACAAGTAACGGATTATCTTTGAACGATAACATTCTAGTTGGACCCACAATTCAACCAACTCTATGGTCAACTTTAACTAGATTTCGTTATCATAAGATCGCTCTGGCTGAAGACATCGAAAAAATGTAGAGACAAGTGAGGGTCACAGATGTAGATCAAAATTACCAAAGAGTTCTATGGCGCGAACGAGACAACGGAAAGTTGAAATCTTATATAGCTACTCACCATGGTTACGTTTAGTTTAGCTAGCTCAACATTTCTAGCCATAAGAGCTCTACATCAAGCGGCGTTTGATATGGAAAAGGAATTTCCTTTTGTAGCCCATGTAATTAGAAATGACTTTTATGTTGATGATCTCCTTACAGGTGCAAATTAAGTCGAAAATGCCAAAACCCTAAAAGAAAAAATTCAATATGTTATTGGAAAATCAAAATTTAACTTGAGGAAATGGATGTCAAACTCAACAGAACTAGCAGACATAACGGATACAAAGGAAAGTGTGCTTGAGATCAAAGAAACTGAAAAAAACGTTACCATTTTTGGCATAAAATGGAATCCTTCAAAAGACATTTTCTCATTCACAGCAAAACTGCCTGAACATGCGATATCAACCAAGCAAAAAAAACGAAGATTATTGAAGCAAGGAACCGGTGATATATATAATATATATTTTAATTTTATTAAATATCAATAAAGAATAATAAATTATTGCGAATTTAAAATATAATTACTTTGAGCGTGTTTTTTTATTAGCTCCGGATAGCTGGTATCCGAAACCGCTAATTTTCTGTTATAAAACTTATGTTTAACAAGCTATTTATGCATATAAATAATTTATTTAAAACTAATCTATAATTTTTAATTCAACTTTTTAACTAAAAACCTAAAAAAAAATATTTAGCTCTACCTATTTATCTGGAGCTGCTATTCGGAGCAAAGGGAAATTTGAAATATTTTTGATTTTTGTACAACCCTAATTGTGGCAAACTTCATTTTGGTTTAAAAATTTTGATAGATATTAAATTCAAATGTCATATGGTTGTATGACATTTCTTCCAGATAAAAAATCATCGGGAGATTGATGAGGAATACGTTAAAGTAGAAGCTGCAAAAATATTTTTAAAAGCTGGAAAGCAAAACGATAATCGAGATGCATCATTGTCGGAGACATTGTTCTGAGATGCAGAATTACTGTACGTATTCTACGTATATGTGTAGACACAAATTTGAACCCCAATTCGGCATATTATGATCCAAAACACGTTCTATGAGGGATATTACTGATCCAAAATCACATCCTGGGGCCCTATTCTGGAATTCCACATCCATTTTCCACATGCGGACATCTGTAAAAATGCATCAAAACGTTCGGAAATTTTAATTCGTATATAAAACACTTGATACATGGCCATTTTCCTATATGGAGAATTTCTTCCACTTGCTTATACCCATTCGGAAATATTCCCTTAGTACCAAAAAAATTCAATTTTTATGAATTTTGACTGATGTCCACATGTGGAAAATGGATGTGGAATTCGAGAATAGGGCCCCTGAAAAGTAAATAATTTTTCTTCACTAAGTTTAGAATTAAATAAATTAATTAATTTTATTATTTTAGAGTTGAGTTGTGTACTGGAGACATGGAAATATATTCTAAAGCAGAACTATTTGCTTGGGAAGCTTATCGTAAAATATTCTCGAAGTGGAAAAATCATTAAAGGACAAGAGAAACAAATCATTCCGAGCCGATATGAAAAGATGTACATATGTATATGTATTTGAATAATCACTGAATATATTAAAAATAATCCAACATGTATTTATGCTTCTTAAAAAAATTTTGTCTTCCACGATTTGCAGTAAGGCTAATTTATTTTATTCAAAGATTCAGTTTTATTCAATTATAATTTGTATTACTCCTTCGAATATAACTTACAAACTTAAATCGACAGCAAATTAAAATTTTGTACAAGGTAATTCCGCTGCCGCTAGATAGTAAACATTTTACAGCAATCCGAGTAACAATCTTCGCCTGTTTCCCTTTACCTTCCACAAATTCTAGCCTTTTTCATATTTTTCATGGCATTTAATACTAATTATTTAAGAAATGGATACTCGATACTCAAAAAACGAAAAACAGCTGAAATGGATGGAATTTATTAAAAGTGGTGCGCCAAAATCATTGGCTTTGGTAGCTCGCGTTTTTGATCGGAGAAAATGTTCACCAAGGGATAGGTATTCAGGTCTTTTGAATCTAACTAAAAGGGACTCTCTATTTTTAGTAGTATTTTAAACCAATTGTATATATTGCAAATCCCGGTGCAGAATGGGCCTATCTAGGATCGGATAACGCCGCAGTTATGTCTGGCCAATTTAATGGGGTTCAAGCAAGATCAAAAAGGCTAGAGTTTTAAAAGGGGAAATAAGTGAAGATTGTTACTCGGATTACTGTAAAATGTTTACTACATAGCGGCAGCGGAATTACCTTGTACAAAATTTTAATTTGCGGTCATGTAACATGTCAAGATTGTTTAACGAACAGCAAGCAAACGATTTAAGTTTGAAAGTTATATTCGAAGGAGTATACAAATTGTGATTTAATAAAACTGAATCTTTGAATAAAATAAATTAGCCTTACTGCAAATCGTGGAAAATAAAAAATTTTAAGAAGCATAAATACATGTTGGATTATTTTTAATATATTCAGTGATTATTCATATATATGTACATCTTTTCATATCGGCTCGGAATGATTTGTTTCTCTTGTCATTTAATGATTTTTCCACTTGGAGAATATTTTTCCATAAGCTTCCCAAGCAAATAGTTCTGCTTTAGAATATTTTTCCATATCTCCAGTACACAACTCAACTCTAAAATAATAAAATTAATTAATTTATTTAATTCTAAACTTTGTGATCAAAAATTATTTACTCTTCAGGATTTGATTTTGGATCAGGAATATTCCTCATAGAACGTGTTTTGGATCATAATATGCCGAATTGGTGTTCAAATACGTACATTAATTCTTTGTTTTAAATCGACTTGACTTTTGTACCAGGCATGTCCATTTCATCAAAATATTATTTATCTTCGTCACCTTCCGATATTGATGCATCTCGATTATCCTTTTGCTTTCCAGTTTTAAAAATCTCTTTGCAGCTACTACATTTCCGGATTCCTCAACAATCTCCCGATGATTTTTAGATATTTTTAGTCCGATTTTTTATTCGGAAGAAATGTCATACAACTGCATGAAGTTAGGTAAAATTTTAGTTTTTTGTGTATTAGCGACACATGTGTATAATAGAACAACTTTCAATAGAAATTTTCCTTGTGCTCCCGATAGCTTCCTATCCGGAGCTAATAAAAAAACACGCTATTTGTGAGTTTTATATTTAAACGCGATTGGTGCATTTTTTTTATTATTCCTCCTGTTGCGACTTATTTCATATTAAAGTGCAACCCTATAGAGAACTGAAAATATGGGAACCATTTTTGCATTTAAAAAAAAAATATTATTTTTCAGTCTGTTTAAAATATCAAGCAAAATCAAGAGGCCAATCATTTGTAATTTATGTATCTATCCAAAAAATTAGAAAGGGTTGTTACACTTTGTATAACTCTTGGGGGTAAAGTATTAGGGGTTTGATATTTCTACTTTTTTGGGTAGATATATTACAAATGATTGGCCTCTTGATTTTGCTTATGATTAACCAAACGAACATCTTGTGAATGCCATTAATTAATAATATATGTGTATCTATAAAAAGCCAAAAAAAAAAATCATTTGATAAAAATATTTCAAACAAAACTCAAATAAAGCCACCATTAATGTTATCAATGTGCAAAGTCAATTTCTACCGTCGGCGGAAGTAAGCTTAGATAAAAATAACTCGAAATTTGTACACATAATCCGAATGTTTTGAATGATTAAACTACAATTCGAACAACTACCGTTCACCTTCTAAAAAATTTTTAAATTATGGCATTCAAATAAAGACTATTAAAAACATTTAAACTAAAAATTACAATTTACAAACTTTAATTACATATTACAAATTAAAATTAAAACATAAAATAAAAAATATTAAATATTAAAATTTACCAGCTACAATTACAAATTGAAAACCAAAAATAAAAAATTTAATGTGACAAACTGTAATTACAAATTATAAAATTAAAATAATTTTACATAAAACTGGAGATGAATTAATAGTTACGAGTTAAAAATTAAAAACGAAAAATTAGCAATATTTAACATTCAAAGTAGAATTAATAATTATAATTACAATTTACATTTACATTTAATAACAAATTTCAACAAAACATGAAAACTAAAAATATTTATAGTAAAAATGACCGGTTACAAATAACAATTACAAATTACAAATCACAAATTACAAATTACAATTTACAAACTTTAATTTCAAACAACAAATTTAGATTTTAAACTAAAAATTAATTTTAAAAATTAAATATTAAAAACAAAAGATAAATTACAAAATGCGATTTAAAAGTATTTAATGATAAAATTACCAAATTACGAAATAAAAATTAAAAATTAAAATTTAAAAATTACAAGTTACAGACAAATTACCAATAAACAATTCAAGATGCCTTTATCGAAGATTAGTTTTTCAGGAATCTTTGAGATGGTTGTCTCCAATAATGCGAGATAATTCGTGATTAATCAAAACTTTCGATTAATCTCGTAATTTTTGAAAATATTCAATATTTAACGAAGCAGTACAATATTGTAACTTAGCATAGATTTTCTTTAACCCTAAATTAAAACTAGAAAAGTTTAGCGCCGAATCTTTGATTTACTTCAAAGAGCTACTGGAAACTTTAGTTGCTATTTTATGGCTAAAATTAAATTTGTAAATTCAGACTACACATTCTCAACATTGGAAGAATTCAATGGCCACCCTACCAGGATACATATAATTTGTAATTGTAAATTATGATATGAATTCCTAGAATAAAGTGTTTATTTCTTCTAAATTTTTAGAGAAAAAACCATTTTTAAATATTATGAGACTCACTGAATTTAAAATAAAATTCTGAAACCAATCTTCAAATTCCAAATTATCAGCGCGCAATGCAATCAACTTTCATATAAATTTAACGATCAAACTAAAAACGTTGAATCTATTTATTGATAGTGAATGTATGGCGCACTGTAAAAATAAATAGCAAAACGAAAAGCCAATAAAATCGTATATAAATAAATGTATTTCGTTCTTAAGGGGATACTTGTATTACTATGGTCTAAGACATTACGGTGATTACAAATGTAAAGACAAATTTCATGAATACACGCCAACCACCTGCATTTAATCATTCAGTCATTTAAGTACCAAACAACTTTCTTTCACATCATAGTCTACAAATAAAATGTTTTATCTCACTTGTCCAGTCTAGACAAACAAAAGCAAGTTAAATTATACATATACATTAAATAAAGTCTTTATTTTTTTGCCAAAATTCCAAATCAACCAGACCTCGATTAGGGTTAACCTAACTAACATGCGATAAAAATATCTCTCTCACATATTTACAACAAAACACAATAACATTTTCTCATCCAGATCATGCGCACGCCAATGAAAACAATATATTTCCAAACCGAGAGTGTGGATAATATACATAAAAGATTTGCATTGTCAAAAGAAACATAACGTTAACAAAAAAAAAGATTTAAAAGCCAAGAAAATCGTAATCATCAAAAGTTTTTTTTTTTTTTATATATAATCACATCAAAGCGCATATAACAACAACAATATAACAATAACACAGAAATGCTATCGGGTTCGTGTACGATTGTGTGTTTTCATGGCAATAATCCAAACGTCAATTAAAAGTAATAAATACATGAGTAAATTGTGAAAAAGAGCTTTAAAAAGAATAAAAAGCTTTCTAAATGATTTGATTATAACGTTTATAATATGTAAGACATGATTCATTTAAACTTTAGTCGTTAAAAAAAAAAATTCGTGCTTACAAAACTTTATATTGCGGTACAACAGTTTGATATGTCAATTTGAATCGAATTTTCACGTGGCACTACACATTTACATTGTAATATATTGTGTGTTTGTGTGAGTGGCTTAATTAATAAAAACCAAAAAAATTCGTGTAACATTTTTTTTTAAGGTTATATCACATGTTGCGATACGTACCCTAAAATGCGCGTTAACTTAAGAACTCATAAAAATGTTAATTCATTCAAAACCCAAAATTGAAAAAAAAAATAAATAAAATTTAATTTCGGTTTAGGAGTGTCGCTTAAATTACTTTACACACTAACAAAAAATAAACTTTTAAAGAATATTAACACACAGCCAGAAATTTTTATAACGGTTATTGTGCCCCTCGCATACACATTATTATATAAGAGCTTTGGTATATTTATGTATATAAAAGGGCTTAATGTAATTGTATAATCCATCCGCGATTAACTTTATGATGATGTGCAAAGTTTTTTACATTTTTTTTCGTTTGTAATATATGTTTATATCCGCACAAAATACGTAAAATTTAAATATTTCGCGTTTTTAATGGTATAAGCTTATGGCAGAAAGTTCTTTTTTTTTTATTTTTTTTTTAATAAATACATTAAAAATTAAATAAAATATGTAGTATGTATATAAACAAAACAAATAAAAAGGGTTGGCTAATTAATGACTCTATACAAACAAAAAAAACACCAAAAACCTAAATTAACCTAATTCAGTATGACTTTGAAAATATTATTTAAATTTAATTCCTTTTTTTGGTTATTGATTTCTAATAATCATTTTGCTTTGTATCCGGCACGGATCGAACTATACGCCAAAAAATAAAAAAAATAAAAATAAAAATGGAAATTAAATTAAAATCCCTACGTAATAAATATAAATTGGTTCAGGATCATTGTAAATCTATATGGGTTTTTATCCAGTAATTTGAAATAATTAAGCTTAAAAAAAATCAGCGTGAATTGCGGGTGCGAAGGGAAAAAGGGAGGAAATAAATTTTTATAGCCGCGACATTTACGAGATGATAATATTATTTGACGGTGATTTATAATGATGGTGTTGTTGTTATTGTTATTGTCATTGTAATGGGTTTATCATTTATAAATTCACATTTTATTATCTAGATGAGCATACTCTATTTATTTACTATATAACAAAAATTTGATTTGGCTTTTTATGCGTAGTAAAATCAATAACACTGATTTAGAATGAGGTGTAGAAATTTTTCGGTAATACTACAAATTTATAGTAGAGTGATAATTTCCTAGCAAAATATCTTTACAATATTTGAACCCAGTTTATCAGGTGTAATTTGCATTATTTTACTGTGATGTGTTGCAACCTTTTTAACATTTCTAAGAGCTATTTATGACCAAATCATTTTTAAAGCATTAAATTCTGTAATTAATTGTGAACAGCTTTTGATTTTAAATAACACAAATATTTAATATCAAAAATATTTATAGAGTTAAAGGTTTGGTTTATGCCGGAGAATTTGGTTGTAATAAAGAACTAAAAATTAAAAAAGTTTTCCATCAGCTGGTCTTAATACATAATTTTAATACAATCAAAAATTTTACAGTTATTTTTTTAATATTAACTGTTAGAAATTATATATATATATATATATATATATATATATATATATATATATATATATATATATATATATATATATAAATATATATATATATATATATATATATATAATATGTAGGATCACCCTGTACGATCAACAATAAAAATCAAGAATTGTGTAATTTATGTAAATGAGACATACCAGACAACAATCCAGTACACCAGCCAACTAAGAACTCTAGGAGCTCAACAAAGTATAGGTCAAGGTGTTATAATTGTGGCGACAGGGGACATCAAGGAAAGCAGTGTAAAAATAAATCGAAGGGATCAAAATGTTTCAAATGTAACGAGTATGATCACGTGTCTTCAAATTGAACAAAAAAAGAAATTCCACGCAGGGAACTATAAAACACTCAAAAAACTGTGGCTGTTGTTTAAGAAGAAGCTTGCTTAACAGTCATAAAAAAAGGAAATCATTCATTGTTGTCTAAAACCGTGAAGAAAGTGTTGTTGTTTGGGAAAGAAATCTACGCATTAGTTGACAGTGGCAGCGATATTAATCTCATGTCACTTAAAAAATTCCAAAACGTTGGCGTCGAAAATCTAAGGGATGACAGAATATCATTTAATGGCGCTGGTGCTAAAGGAGTGTCAACGAAGGGAAAATTTGAGGCCCAATTAGTCATTAATGGTGAAATATATTCGACTATGATACACGTTGTGAAAGATGGAATATTGTCGGTAGACTTCATATTAGGAAAGGACTTGATCAAACAAACCATTACTATCCTCACACCAACCAGCATTATAATGAAAATGTTTTTCGCTGAAGGTTGTTCGTTTGTAGTTGAACAAGGTGATGTAATTCTCGATCTCGATCATATAGTAGACAGAAATATGCCGAGCTAGACCAGAAAAATGGTGATTAATTACAACCCAAACAGATGCAAGCCTGCATCAAATATAAAAATGCAAATAGTTGTACTTAATCGTTTTCCGATGCCTTTGATGGACGATCAAATAGATAAGCTTTAGGATGCCGAGTACTTTTCCACGCTCGATTTACGCAATGGATTTTTCCACGTTCCCGTTGAAGAAAGCTCGATAAAAATCCCTTTGAATTGTATGAGTTTCTTCGCGTACCATTTGGATTATGCAATAGTCCTTTAGTGTTTGTGCGCTACATTAACAACGTGTTCCAGAGTTTATGTGTCGAAGGAGTGGTCTGTATATACATTGATGATCTTGTGATACTAGCAAAAAACGAAAAAGACGCTTTGGAGAAATTGGAGAAACTTATAAGCGTAGCAGAGCTGAATGGATTAGACATAAAATGGACTAAGTGCCAATTCTTAAGAAAACAAATATCGAATTCCTTGGCTACGAGATCGAACATGGGCAGATTCGCCCAACAAAATTTAAGTCATTAGCCATTGCTAAGTTTCCAGAGCCGGATAGCGTCAAACAAATACAAAGATTTCGAGGATTGTCTGGAAATTTTCGGAAGTTTGTGAAGAGTTATGCTATTATAGAGCGACCCCTGACGGATTTACTGAGGAAAGGAGTGGCGTTCGTATTCGGCGATGTTAAAAAGCGAGCCTTTCATAGTCTGAAAGTTATATTGTACAGCCATCCGATCTCAACGTTATACTCGCCGAAGGCTCAAACTGAATTACATACTGACGCAAGCAAACTTGGAATTGGGGCAATTTTATTACAACAATGTGACGACGATCAACAAATGATTCCCGTAATGTACTACAGTAAGAATACATCTAAGTGTCAAGTAAATTAAAGTAGCTATGAACTGGAGGTTTTAGCTATAGTTACCGCGTTAAAAAAAATGCGAGTTTATCTATTGGGGACTATGGAACGAAAGGAACTAATGTCAAGAATTGCCAGATGGGCGTTGCAGCTGCAAGAATATAACTTTAAATTGAAACACCGCCCTGGTTATCGAATGAGACATGTAGATGCCCTAAGTAGAAGCCCAATTGTTTTACCAATAGATGCCAATATCGTTAATCGTGTTAAAACCGCTCAGAGAAGTGATCCTGATCTCCGACAGATTTACGAACTTCTTAAATTAGGTGAGTATGATGATTTCGTTATTAATTCTGATATTCTATTTAACAAACGGGACGGTGTACTGCTATTGGTGGTCCCAAAGAAGATGCAAGGTGAGCTCATCTAAATGTGCCACAACCAAGGCTATTTCAATAAAATTAAAACTGAGGAACTAACTCATCACACGCCAATTTTGTATTCCAAAGATGTCAGGGAAAGTTAGGAACTGCCTCAAAAACTGTGTTCCGTGTCTAATGGCAGAAAGGAAAGCAGGTAAGCAAGAAGGTTTTTTCAACCCTATTCCAATAGGCGATCTTCCATTGGTAACGTACCATATCGACCATTTGGGTACGTTGGCTTTCACCAGAAAGTAATACAAATATATTGTTGGTGTAATCGACGCATTTTTCAAATTCGTCTGGCTGTATCCAACCAAAACAACAAGCGCTAAAGAGGTTATACAGAAGCTTGAAGTGCAGAAATCTACTTTTGGAAATCCCAAGTATATCATATGTATATAAGGTTAATTCAGATCTGCAGATTTTCAAGAGTACTGTGCACGAGAGAAGATTATTCTATCCTTTATAACCACAGGTGTACTAACTGGAAATGGCCAAATCAAGAGGGTTTTTCGAATAGTGACTCTAGCCCTAACAAAACTATCAGCAGACAAACCAGATAGGTGGTTTAAGCACACTGATCCTTTACAGCGGTATCTGAATAATTCAATTCGACGGAGCATTGGTATGTCTCCATTCAAGCTATTAGTGGGCGTAGAAATGCGCTGTCCAGTCCAGAATACGTAAAAATCAGAGAAATTATTGACGAAGAATCGGACCTACAATAAAAAGAGGAACAAGTACAAAATTGGTGACTTCGCTTTAATCAAACGAACGCAATTCAATGGTGGTTCCAAATTGAATCCAAAATATATTGGGCCTTATAAAGTAGTAAAAGTGAAACAAACCGACCGTTATGATGAACATAAGATATCCCAAGGCGAAGGTCCAGTCTATACTTCAACTTCTGCTGAAAATATAAAACTATATTATGCCGGAGCGTCATCATTACCAGAAGAAGAAAAAGACGACGAAATAGAAATTGCCGAACAGAATGATCATTGTGTGAATAGGGTAACGGAAATTACCGAAGACGAGGGACAATCATCCGGGGTGGATGAATAATCAGGACGGCCGTGTAGGATCACCCTATACAATCAACAACAAAAATCAAAAATAGTGTAATTTATGTAAATGTTAAATAAAAGAATTTAGTATTGTTTGAATTTTTGTAGATACCAGGTAACTTCTAATTTGATTAACTGAACCCACATATATATGTACGAGTATATATATATATATATATATATATATATATATATATATATATATATATATATATATATATATATATATATATATATATATATATATATATATATATATATATATATATTATATATATATATATATATATATATATACATATATATATATATATATATATATATATATATATATATATATATATATATATATATATATATATATATATAACTCCATGGTGTGGTAAAAAGAAGCTTGCTTCTTGTACTGATGGTTGAGGAATTTGTTGCATATGACCGAGAGCCGAATATTCATTCATAAATTCTTTATAGAGGTTATAAAATTCGTCGTTTCGAAGAAATCGTCGTTCCATTCCCTTTAATCTCTGAATGGCCATGGTAAGCGACTTGCATAATTCGTTAGTGGATTTTTGGAAAGGCAATCGAACTTGGAACCTCCCGTCTGAGGTTCTTTGTACGTTTTCCATGAAACTTGCCTCATGCAATTTTTTCATCTGGTGACAGAAGTGAGACATCATTTGGAATTGACTCTAACTCCCAAATTCGTTCTAACGTAGAGTCTATGTTGTTTTGATCAATATTGGTAGTGAAACCAAATATGGAATCATATTTATTTGGATTTTGTTAAACATGCCACAATCCAACCAAATACTGTATTTTGCAGAACCGGTTCGTTTTGATCACTCTTAACCTGACCTTCGATTAATACATTAAAAAAATGATCAATGCCTATGAGTGTTGTTTCCCAATTCTTAAGGCTTGAAGCGCTGATATTCATTTGGGGCATTTTTGAGAGACTGAACCGGACCGAGTTTCGACTTGAATAGTGGCAGCCCCATTCGTAACACATGCTTTAAGTTGCCCAAGCCCTTTGATGGTAATTCGCCCATTTTTTCGTGAAATTCTAATATGTTGCAAGCATGACTCGGTCATGAAGCTAGTTTCCTACCCCGAATCTAATAGGGCACGGCATTTGGCAAAATTGATTGTATTGTGTTTAGTCGGCAATAATGCTTAGGAGAAGAATTTTAGGTGCTATTGACAAGTCCTTCTTTGCTCTTTGATGAAGCCGCTTCTTCCTGTGCTAAATAGAGAAAGGTGTGGTGTTTCCCTTTGCGTAATGGACAGCGTCGTCTGGACGGGCATTTAAAATTGGCATGTGTATTACTTAAACAGTTGAATCATCGTTTGGTGCTCAAAATCAGTTCACTTCGTTTTTGAACATTAATTCCATTGAATTCTGGACAATGATAAATGAAATGTCCATCTGACTTAAAAATAGGGTATTTGACATCCTGTGTAGCTATATGAGCTTGGTTGGGTTATGGCTTATTTGTAGAATTTACGCTACGTTTATTTTAGCCTCGCACTGATTCTAATGCATCACTACGCCGAAGTAGAAATTCAAATAAATAATAATAATAATCTTTTATTACTGAAAAATCATTGGTTGCCGTCTCTTGAGCCTATAAACTCTTCGATTCATCTTCTGATTTATTCACAAGTATGTACAGGAGCCATGGATTTCGGTCTTTACCATGTGGCCCCATCGCCTTGAATTCTCGGAGAACATCATCGGATGTATCAAGCAGTCGCTAATCGACGGTTTGTTCGATGAATGTTTGGATGAAAGCGTTCATGGTGTATCGCTTTCTGTCGGAGTGCTGCCTAAGCTTCTGAAGCGCTTCGATGTAGGTTTCTTCAGTTATGCTGAAATGCCACAAGAAATCCGCTGCTTCACCTCGAAGTATTCCCTTCAAATATTGAAATTTTTGAACAGGTGAGAGGGACGTCGAGTCTTGTATGGATGAGACATACAAGTAATAAAATGACTGCCACTCCATATATTCGCCTGAGAATGCTAGTATATTCAGTTTCGGTAATCTGAAGTCTGCTTTTGAGTGCTTCTCCTGAATTTCGTGTTACCAGTATCAACTCCGACCGGTAATAGCTTTATAGTAATTTTCCTCATATTCCATATCAAGATCTTGTGCTGGATCATGATCACTATTACCACAAAATATTGAAATCCTTTGAAAAATAACCAAAAATTTGGTTAGTTCAGAACCACTTGTCTCGACGTTTTGAAAGTCTTCATTCGGAATAAAAAAAAAATGCCCGGAAATCTTTCTGTATGTACCCGTAGTATCTCGGGAATGTTTGGAATTTTTTTTTTGCCAATCTGTTCCTTTTTATAATTTAAATGATTTTGGAAGCTGTTCGTCAAGAGGATAACGTCACGCCAGATGTATTGACCAAAAAATATGTGGTGATATTACCACGTTTACAAATTTTTTATATAAGCTGGTTGGAAGATTGCGTTGAGCGTTGAGTTTGCGCTGAATTAGGGTTGGATTAGGGTGTAGTAAGCGGTAGAGTAATTATTTATATAAGCTGATTGATGAACAATTGAGCACAAGTAAGCACACAGTTTTTGAGGCTGTGTTAATTTAGGGGTTGAATTGAGCGTATACCTTGAATTGATTTAAAGGCTGGGTTGCAGATCGAGTTAAGTTTGATTCGGGGTTGGATTACGGCTAAATTGCGGATGAGTTAGAGTAAAGCTGCGATTGAGTTGAATAGCAGTTAGCAGTTCAATTGGGAATTTATTTGGGTTGGGTTGAGCGTTCAGCTGGAAGTTAGCTTGAGTTGAGTTCATTATTTATTCGGAGAAATTTATTCGGAGCATGTGGATTTGGAGATTGAGTAGGGTAACTTCGGGGAAGTGCTAAAGGCTGTATTTGTGGTCGAGTTAAAGTAGACTATGGTTGGATTAAGATTTAAGTTCGAAGTTAGCTGGAATTTGTCTGAGTTGAGGGCGCTTGCGCATTCAGTTTTTCAAACGGTGTTGATTTGAGGATTGAGTTGAGTATTTGGTTGAGGGTGGCGTTAAGGGCTGGTTTGTTTTCAAGTGGGCTTTGAGATATGGAAATAGTTACCCCAAAACAGGGTTCAATTGGAGATATACTTGCGGGTTTAAACGGAGATTTAGGTGAAGATTAAGTAAAGTTGGGTTAGCAAATATATTGAAGGTTGTCAGATATATTTTGGAATTAGGTTTGAGCAGGGTTTGAGTTTAAGAGAGGTTACCAGCATCCAGATTGATTTCGGGGTTTTGTTGGCCTTTGATTGTGGAGTTGAATAGATAGAGAGTTGAGATTTGGTTCGAGCTAAGTTAAGTTGAAGTTCGGTTAGGGTTGAGGTAACTTTTTTGGAATTGGGGTTGAGTTAAATGTTGATTTAAAAGTTGATTGTTAAGGGAGGTTCGGGTGATTTTATCCCAAAAGCGGGAAAAAGATCCCCAGAGGAGATTAGGTCTTATAGACCTATTAGTCTCCCATCATTTTTACTGAAAACCATGGAGAAAGTTCTGAGACTTTGTATAAGATCCAACACTCTCCAAAGATACTATCTGGACTCTAGGCAGCATGCCTACAAAGCAGGGAAATCAACAGAAACGTCTCTACACGAGCTGCCATCGGAAATCGAAGATACGCTCCGGAATAAAGAAATATTACACGGAAAAAACACTTTAATAAGCACTGTTGTATTTTATGTACATTCGTTGTCATTTACATGAGAATATTTGCCCCCGTGCCAATTTATGAGAACCTTTCAAATGTAGCACAATAAAGGTTTTATAAAATTAATTGGTAATTGTCATCATTTATATTTCGAAAGTTCCTATTTCTATATGAATAGT
Source organism: Tipula vernalis (assembly GCA_958295665.1). NCBI lineage: Eukaryota > Metazoa > Arthropoda > Insecta > Diptera > Tipulidae > Tipula > Tipula vernalis. Next base: position 98,701,506 of record OY282558.1, on the reverse strand, counting down.
TGTAAAGCTGAACAATGGATTTCCAAATTAATATAAGAAACTGTATACAACATAGTTTAACAAATATTCTTATTATATTAAGAAAATTTATCATATGTGATATGAAAGTTTCTTATTCTAATTACAAAGAGTATCACATTTGTATCAAACCGTACCGTAAGCTTTAAGATACATTTTCTTATCAACCATAACAAAATGTGTAGCTTTTATAGGGATCTTTCTTATTTAAATAATAAAATTCATGTAATATGCATATTAAACAATGCTATTGGGGAATGCCTATCCAATTTTAAGCATTTCTTCACGTATCTTTTACAAAGCTTATTTGAATTATAAGAGAACCGTTGCAAAATATTTTAATAAAATTTCGTAAATTCTTGTTAGTGCTTTTAAATAAAACATCTTTTTTGTTAATTTTTAATTGTTGAATTTCATTTATTAATTTAGTTTATTTAAAGTTTGATTAAATCGTAAATAATTACAATTTGTCGAAGAATGGTCTAGATTTGTACACCATATCGAACATTAAGTTGATGAAATGCTGCTATCTTTCGTTCAACAAAGCGTACTTCAATAATTCGTCTGAAAGTAAAATTGGGAAATTAAAATCTATAATAACATGATTTAGAAGTAAATTCACATAATATGAATAAATACCTACGATTTTCAAACCAATTCCGAATTCAATGTTTCGTTTCAGCCTTTGGTATATGGATAATAACCTATTAAACAGAGAGAAAAAAAATTAAATTCATAAAATTGTACAGTAAATGATTGTTTTGTTGACATCAATGCATTAGATTTATTGACGTCATTTATTGTGCATTAGATACATTGATGTCCTTAAGTGTATAAGAGTTTGGTTTCTAGATTGCAAAATTTAGTCAATATCTGAACACTCATTTTAAAAATGCAATCCCTTTAAAAAATGAATGATCTATTTAAAACCAAATGATATAAAAACATAAAAGCCATTTGATTTGAATAAATAAATTGTTCTTATATTTTAAAAACTATTTAGACACAGTACACCAAAAACTCAAACACCAAATAAATAATCATAATGTAACCCACCACAAAAAATAAACATAACCACAAAAGAAAAAAACTTACCCATTCAATTTTTCAAACAGCTAGAAGGAAACACCGAATAGTTTTAAAATTAACAAATTTTATTTTTAAAATTGTAATTTAACACTTTTGTAAAATTTTAACTAAAAAATCACTTCCTAAATGCACACAACCAATGTTCGAGATTGATTGTTATTAACATAAAATACAAGCCGTGATATGTCAAAGTTGATAGAACAAAGAATTAAGATTATATGTATTTCAGATTGATAATGTTTACCATATATTTATTAAATAGTCACATTAAAAATAAAAAGACACTGACAATATTGATAGAAGCAATGCCGATATTCAGCCGAAAATCTTTTTTTTTTTGTTTTTTAACGATATTCGTAAAAATTGTTATATCACAGAAGAAGGTTTCAATTTCAGTATTATAAATCTTATCATATTGTTTATTAACGGTCACAATAATTTGTTAAAATTAAGTAAGCATGCATAAGAAACTATACTAAACTGGATCAGACAAAAATATTAAATTATATGATAATTCCTCTAAAGTTTTAATAGATCGGTTAATTTTAAAATGATGAACCATCTTTTATTCAAGAGACTTATTATTAAATTTTATATGCTATAAAAATAACAAACATTGCTATACATTTAATTATTGGGTGTCTTATAAAATATATTATCTGTAATAATTTAGGAATGGGTCTTTTGGTTTTTATTAGGAATTGCTAAATTTTCTTTCTGATGTACATGATATTGATTCATACGTACTTTTTTTCCGTGTACTATGCTCCTTCATTGATATACAGGGAGTTTTTGATAATACTAGTTTCGAGGTAATTCAGGAAAAATCACTAACAAGGAATATAGACCCCTCCACCGTAAGGTAGATTTGGAACACGCTAAAATACAGGAGGAATTAGGCCCCTTTTGGAGACTAAACCATCACCATAGCGGCCACCAAGGATTGTCCCCAGGGCGGTGTTCTCTTTCCCTTATAGTGGCTGATCGAGATCGAGATGGATCAATTACTTAACAGACTGAGAAATTTAGACTTCTCGAACATTACCTATGCAAACGACCTAGTTTTGATGGTTAGGGGCAGAATCGCAAATACAGTAGGGGGAAAATGCAACAAGCCCTAGAGGTAGTAAATGATTGGTGCACAGAGGTGGGCCTTACGGTTAATCCCAACAAGGTCAATTGCACCCTTTACTATCCGGGGGAAACTGTCCTCCCGCCGATAGCTATAGGGAGAGTAACTCTCCAACTGTCAACGGAGGTGAAATATCTGGGTGTCGTACTTGATCAGAAATTGACATGAAATCCCCACTTAAATCATATCACAAACAAGGCGAATAAGGACTACTTTACCTGCCAAAGAATGATTGGCAAAACGTGGGGACTGAGCCCACCAATGTTGGTTTGGCTCTACCGGGCCGCCATAAGACCTATGGTCTCTTACGTGGCGTGTGTGTGGTGGCCAACGACGGAGCAGACTGGTACACGGAGAATACTGAACAAGATTCAGAGATTAATTTGTGTGGGTGCAACTGGAGCAATGAGGACTTGTCCAACAGCTGCCCTTTAGAGAATACTAGGGCTCTCACCACTGCACCTATACATTAAAAAGTAGCCGGTTCAAGAGTTCTGAGCTCGAAAATTATAGCCAAAATTTAAACTATAAGGCCAGGAAGACACAACAGTATCCTACATAAATTAATCTTTAAGGAGGAATTGATCCAGCTATCGGATATGACGGTAAGGACAATAGACTATCGGGCGAATTATTAGTTTGCCTGATAGGCACTAGTAGAAAATATTATCTCCTCCCTCCCACGCCATGCTTCTGTATGGTATACAGATGAGTGAAAAACAGATGGGGTAACCAGTGCAGGGATAGTCGAGCCCGACCTAGAACTATGAATACCACTGTGTAGCACCCCTATAGTATTTAAGGCAGAGACCCTTGCTATTGAGGTGTGTGTGCTTCAATTTATTAAAAATAAATATAAGAAGACCGAGATCTATATAATCTGGGACAAGCAGGCAACCCTGCTAGTTTTAGGAGCTTCAGTGTTCAACTCGAAATTGATCTGCAGCTGCTACTGTAATTTATTAGAACTGGGTGAAGCAAACAAAGTCACCCTTTTGTGGTCTCCTGGCCACTCCACCTATAGAGGAAATGAGGCAGCAGTCCTAGTATTGCATTTTCCAAAACCCATTTGGCAGATGGTATAAGGGACTGGGAGCAGAACTATTGGAAATTACTCTGGGAGTTCTCCATTGGGAAGAGACAGGCCAACAAATTATTCAGCTATAATACTATACGTCTGGGAGAGGCACCGAGGATGGACCGCCAATCCCTAAGATCCCTTACCTGGTTTTTAACAAGGCACGGCCCTTTTAACTGCCATCTACCTAAAATGGGTAAGCCCCTTACGGACCATATGTCCCTTACGGATTCTGTGACTGCGGTAAGGAGACATCGGAACACCTACTATTCACATGCGATGCTTTCATCGAAAAAAAAGACTTAAGTTTTTCAATGCATACATAATCCAGTGGCCTAATGCCGACCCACTGAAATCGACCAAACAGAAGTTATATCTGAAATCGGCATTTGAAATAATCAAATGACAGTATTCTCTAAACATTTGCTTAAATAATGCTACTAAAAAGTATGCTAATTCACCATAACTCGTCTTCGGTGCTTTAAGTGAGCCAAAATTTGACGATTTATTAAAATTTTTTTAATTATCACTCGTTGATATTATGCTGTTATTTTATAGTTTCTGACTACGTTCATTGCAGTTGACTCTTTTAAACACATTATCCAGTAATATTACATTTCTTCTTAAAATGTTGTTATTTTTATTGTAGACAAAATCACATTCTATAGCAAAGGTCCGTCCTCGGCTTACATTCAATTAATTTTCTAACCATTTCGGAATATATTCCATTGATCTCTTCTATGTTTGTCATCTGCAATTTAAATGGAATATTCACGATTGTATATTAATTTAATGAAAATTATGTAACCGAAATGAATTCCTATTTCGTGGCTACTTGGTAAACAATTAAATCCTCACTTTCCCCGAAGTCTGGAAAAGAAATTTTTCAATCCATCTTGGTTGGTCTTTTGCGACGAGAATAGTACACATAAAAATTTGAATTTAAATATTATTTAACCATTAAGCATCAGATGCGGTTAGATTGTTATTTCAATGTCTTCGAAAAACTTAAAAAAAAATTCAGTTTCTGTTTTGTGCAACTAGCGAAGTTGAAGAAAAGTTTCTGGAATTTATGCAATTAAAAATATTATTAACTTATCTGCAGATATCGCGTTTTCCTAAAACATATTAACTTCTAATACTTCAGGGCAAGATTGTGTAGTAGTTTTAATGTACAACATACTGTGTTGCTTGACAGTTAAGCTGCCACCAATCCGTTGATTTTTTCAAAATTTGTTGGAAATATTTAATGTTTAGAGGTTAACAATTTTCCGTACCACATTTACATCGGCTGTTCCATAATCCGTAAGTAAATCGATCGAACCCCCCTCGAATTAACAAAAAAAATTTATTACCCAAATTTAAATATAGCTACTCCGCCAGGAGTAAGGTTCTGTGTCCGCAAGACCATCTAACGTTTGTTCAACGAGTCAGTGATTTTATCTTTGGAAAGGTTTAAGGCATCTACTGTTGAGTGGCCAGCTCTTAACCCAAATTAGGAATCAGGAGTAGTTGTGGGTCTTAATATTTATTGTCATTGAGGTTTGATATGATTATCTGTTCGAGTATCTTCCCCAAATTGTTGGTCAGGCTAATTGGTCTGTATTCCGCTCGCGATTGTTTGGCAATTGGTATTACTACTGCTTCCTTCCACTTGACGCGGAAGTAAGATTTATTAATGCTGTTATTAAATATTATTATTAGGGCTTTAATGAATTGATGTCGTAATTTTTTATCATATAGTTACTAATACCGTCTGGGCCTAAGGATTTTTTGCTGTTGAAGGATCTGATGGTTTCTTTGGCATTTGGAATATTTGTGAAGAAGTCGTTTTGGTTTGTGGGTGAGCTTGCTATATTCTTTCTGGAGAATGAAGATAAGTGTTATCATTTTACTTTTCCTATTTTATCCCTGAGGGTATCTACCGCTTACCGTATTAATAGTTTTTCATGTGAAACCATTTTTCAGTATAGTGTTTAGTAGAAGTAGGCAAATTGTAATGCTATTTCTTCGAGATTAAAAATTAATTTTTGGTCTGTCTTCATTATTTTTTCTGGTCTCGCCGGATTATTGCCGTTCCTGTTCTGTTATCAATCTCATCGCCGTCCTTATTATACGTATTACGTGTATTATTGCCTAGCATCTGTATTCCTTAACTGTTGTTTATACCAGTTTCTTGTGCTAATAAGATATTTGAACCTAATATTTCTATAATGTTCTCTAATTATAATTTATTTGAATTACATACAACAGATCTGCAGTTCAGAGTAATTAGTTTTAAGTTTTTTTCAGTAAAGCTGATTTCTTGTCTGAAATGCATGTACTTTATTTATTAGATCTACAAGATAGAACTTGAAATGAGTTTCACATTTATTAATTATTAAGTCAAAGAAAGACTGATTCACCCGATTTATCTTGGTGTTTGCTTGCTCCGTTTCTGGACCTCGATGTAAACATAGATTCTGGTACTGCTGCTCCCGCCACCGCATACAATACTCCTGGTTTCACGATAAGTGCGCTAGTTGCTCCTTTTATCTCCTTAGCCAATCTAACTTGCGGTTTGAGATTTTGGAGCACTTTACAGCTCTTGTAGTTAGCTGGATGCCTATGTTCAACACAATTAATGCAGAAAGGTTCCGATGTCTCATTTCCTTCAGTTTGAGCAGCCTTTTTTGGTGCTTCGCATTTATAGTTCATGATCACCGTTCAATTTAACACAATGATCACGGTACCCACAATTTGATGCTATGTGCGACCATGTCACTAACATCGTAGGCACTGTATACTATCTCGTTATCTCGTTTTTGAATTTTTTCCTTTACTTCGATGTCGCAGTGGCTAGTGATATTCTCATCTATTACATCCAGGATCACCGATACTTTTTTCTTTACGAAAGCTAAATACGGGTTTGTGCCCTTCCCTGGTCTTCACATCTTAAGGCTTAACTTTTCTTTCTCGTGATTTCTTTCCGTCTTTTAACAAGGCACCATGATTGGCAATACTTTGCTTTTCAGGTTTAGTTTGATCTCGATTTTTTTCTTGGGCTCCTTATTTAAAATTCCCTCAGTTTTGTTTTTGTTGTTTTTCCTTATGATTATACGGCTTTTTTGATCCATCCAGTTTAAAAGGGAACATCTGTTAGGAAGTTATGAAATTTTCCTCCAACTACTGAGTTAGGAAAACTTATCAGTCAAAGTTAGAGCTGTTTATAATCTTTTTCACAACTTGCTTCACAGTTGTTGTGAGTCCGGGTCTCTTTAGCTGCTGATCGGTCTTCTTGGGTATCACTGATTCGCTTATTATAGTTGCTAATAACGCATTTAATGTCACTGTCGCCACTACTATTGTTTGAACTGGTTCACCACATCCAGCAAACGTATTTAATCTGGCACTTATTGTGTTAAACCATTTTTTACCTGTTTATTAATTGATCAGTTCAAAAAATCGACCAGCCTGTCATCAAGGAATGACGAACCACCGACATTGCTTTGCCCTCATTTTTAACATTTTTTATCAATCACGGAACTTTTTCGAAGCATAGTTAAAATGTTAGTATATACCAACAATAGAGTTTGTGTAAATTTTTTATTTTATATATTAACAGCACCGATACATACGCACTTAAATACATATAGCGTGATCCATTTTAAAATACGCCATATACATAAAAATGGTTTGAATAAAACTGTCCAGGACAATGGGAGTTATTTATCTGTATTAATGCCCTGTATTTTCAAAGACATTTGAATGATAAGGTCATGCTTATGAATGCTTATGAAATCATAAGCAATATAACTAAATTATATTCCTTCAGGTGACTTTGGGGGGATTTCGCACTCTTTCGAATCCGGTGTAAAAGATATAGGTAACCATTTTTAAAAAATGACCATGACCTTCAAATGCGTTAAAAAATTGAATTGAAGGTGAATTGTCACATTTGACAATTTTTGCATTAATCATTTTTTTTTTTTGCAGCTTACATATTTTAGAAGATAGTTGGGTCCTTCGATTAAAGTGGCTCGCTCTCTATATTACGCACATATATGTTTACATATATGTATATATAGTACATATATTTTCCACTTATATAGTTTTTTAGCACTTTTAACTTTAATGTTTACTTTCTAACTTTTTGATTTGTACAAGTTATTCAAAGTTTACTTGTATTTCTCCCTGATCTGATCCACTGAGCTCATTTCCAGTGAGCTACCGACACTTCACATATACGTATTCCTACCCTGATAGGACAAACGACCGGTTGTGGCAGGTAAGATAGGCTACACAGTGTTCGTAGAAATAAATTTTTAAAAAGTGGAGTGAAGATTGAAATTGTTTGTATATTATATGAAAACTCGTCAATGTTAAGTGCAGTCCAATTACGTGAAAGTTAAAGGTGCTGGTAGGTTTAGTTTTAAAAAATTAATTTTAAGAAATTCTGTGATATTTTTATTTTATTTCAGAGTACAAACTGTGCGATTAATAATGAAAAACGACGCCGCTTACTGTTGACCATTCTTTTGACTAAATTTGAAATTGAAATTTCTATTTCGCAAAATCACATGTCTAGGAAATGTTGTGGCCAATACTAACTTGTATTGTTACTAAATAGTAATTTTTGTATAGTTCGACATATAATAAAATGGGCCTAATATAAAAGGACACCACTTGTTGAAACATCCATTAAATGATGTGTTTATTTGTAACACTAGACCTTGACAAAATAAATTATTCTTAACATTGCGATTTGTGGTGACTTTAGTGAAAACAAAAAATTAAATAAAAATCCAAAAATGTATCGATTTCGGGTGAGAAATGAAATAAGAGCCACAAAAATCCAGGCAAGTTTGCCAATTAAAATTATCAATGTAATGCAACTAAATTACATCATACAATCTCAAATATATTTAATTCAATAAAATCTCTTTATCTTAGTACACTTCAACAGACACAATAGAAAAATAACCCACATAGTACATACACTGAATTATGTTATTGATTTCGTTGATGTGACAGAGATATAGATGACAGATTTGTGAAACAGCTGGTTAACATAATGTAAACAATAATTACAAGTAAAAAAATTAGTTGTTGAAAAATATAATTAAGATGATCTCAGTTATGTGCTTGTAAGAACGATATTGTATTGTGACACAATCCATGTACAAACGCAATAAACGGGTAAAAAATATTTCGAGTGAACACCAACTTGAAATACTTTCAAACATTGTACAAACGTATTTGTTAGAGATTTTAGCAGCAATTCAGAGGGCATTGCTACAAGTCTCGAATCTTACGGCGTACAGAAATTGAGTGAAATATGTAGAAAACTGGTTCCAATTTTACAGATTCAATTTGAACAGAATAAATTCATAGTGTCTCGTTTGTAAACAGATAATCAAGTCTGGTTTAGCATTCAAATTTGAAAATTTCCAATTAATATTGATAACAGAAGAACGAAATTTAATCAAATAAATTTCGCTTTGTGCTCTAAAAAAGTTTTTAGTTTTTGAATAACCTTTGATGTGCTTAAGTGTTCGCGCCTCGTCTTAATTAAATGTAACAAAAAAAAATGTTCCGAACATTTAATTTTATTTGTCGATACTGTTTAAAAATACATCTAAACTTTAATACAACCACAATAAATAATGTTACTGATATACTGATAAATTGATCTTCTGGGTATTTGATTATAAACACTAAGACTTCACAATATAATGTAGACTATACAAGCATCTAACGAGATATTTACACTTTCTAATATTCTACATAGCATCTCGTCTCGTTACCAGAGTTTACATATTTTTCTAATAAACTATTTTGTGAATTGTGAGATATTCTTCATATTGCGTCTTAAGATAAATTGGTCATACACATCATACAGTATATTATATGGGTGTGTTATATGTATAAAAATGCACATGCTAAAATTTATTAACATACAAATTAATTTGATTACGTGTTAGTAATGAAAATATGTCATTTTATGTCAAAAAATAGTACAAATTATATTCGTTATCTTGTGTCGTATATATGTATAAGCATGTATAGTAATAGATAGGATCTCTTTTTATAAAAATAAAAGGATATTGATTTTTATTATATTAGTGTATATTACGTACGTATAGAAGACAGTTAATTAGATTTTTCCTCAAGCCAATGAACTCTTTTACGTATAATGTCTTTCGTTTTGAAATCAATATAATTCTTGATGTTATCATAATTAAGATTAAATTTATATGGAATCTTTAGTTGAAATATAAAACCGTGTCGAAAATAAATTCAATCACAATCGAGTTTTGGGGGTGGTATGGTTTTTGAGTTATAATTCGCTCTGAATTATTTGCTTCAATTTATTAAAACTCTGCCATGCGGTTTATGCTAATAATCGACAATAATTTAAGATTCAAAAACTGTTGCGTTCTGAAAATGTTGAGTTAAAAAATCGTATATCGTGTAATTCTAATTAACTTTTGAAAGCAATAATTAAAAATTGAGATGTGCCAACACACGACTTTCTTTTACAAACGACAATTTTTGGGAATCTTCTTAAACAAATTTCTTACAAATTTAAAATTATTATTTTTCAAATTTTTCATTTGTTTAGAGCTTAATAATTCCGGTTGGCTAATTTTCACTTAAATTCTACCTTCTTCCTTGTAGGCTTTCTTACTTAGGAAAAAAAATTAATGAAGTTTTACTTGAAATGGTTAAACCATCTGACTTGTAGAGGGGGCACAGACATATAGCCAATTTTTCGGATTCTGTGGACCACGAGATAGGTAAATCCCGAGTTATTCTTGTATTTGTATTTCTACATTGACCGAGTATATTTACAGTTTCCTCTGTTATGATTTTAAGAAAAATATTTAAAAACAATTTAGGTGCGCAATTCGTCTTGATCATCTTGATTTTACCGATTCCTTGTATTTGTTCCCCCGTTTGCTCAATAAAGAACCCTGTACAATCATTAATTTTGTCCTGTGTCCGCCTGATTTATACTACAATATGGTGTTACTTGTGTTGAATTGGTTTTTGATCTTATTTTTAGTGCGGTATGCTATTTTATATTTATACAAATTTTTATATTTTAACAAATTGTTTTCTTGAACATGCCTGTAAAAATTTCAAGTATTTTATACAGGTTATATTATAAATTAAATAATTTAAATTCAAAGTAAAAAAAGTGGTAATTAAAATTTGCTTACACAAATTAAAGGAGCCCTCCAATAATAATAATAATAATAATAAATTGATGTATAATGGTTATATTCATGAAATGCTTAAAGTTTAAATCGGATTATTTGCGGTGTTAATAAATACAATTAAATTGTGGTTTTGTTTAAGCTTTTTCTAAACTAAAAAGCTTTGTACAATGTTCTAGAATTAAACTGATATCATTGTTAATATCAAATATGACACGAAAAGTGAGGTTTAACCTGCAAAACCACAACTATTTGATCATTTAATAAATTTGACAACAACAATGTCTCATTTAGGATTTTGACCACAACAAAATCTCACACCGGTTTTATTAAATATTTGATGTATAATGATTATATTTATGAAATGTTTAAAGTTTAAATCGAACTATTTTCGGTGTTAATAAATACAATTAAATTGTGGTTTTGTTTAAGCTTTTTCTAAACTTAAAAGCTTTGTACAATGTTCTAGAATTAAACTGATATTATTGCTAATACCAAATATGACACGGAAAGTAAGGTTCAACCTGTAAAACCACAACTATTTGATTATTTAATAGATTTGACAACAAAAATGTCTCATTTAGGATTTTGACAACAACAAAATGTCACACGGGTTTTATTAAATGATGTATAATGGTTATATTCATGAAATGTTTAAAGTTTAAATCGAACTATTTGCGGTGTTAATAAATACAATTAAACTGTGGTTTTGTTTAAGCTTTTTCTAAACTTAAATGGTTTGCACAATGTTCCAAAATTAAACTGATATTATTGCTAATACCAAATATGTCACGAAAAGTGAGGTTCAACCTGTAAAACCACATTTATTTGATTATTTAATAGATTTGACAACAACAATAGCTCATTTTGGATTTTGACAACAACAAAATCCAGTGAAGGTGATAAAGAAAAATTGTAAGAAATTTGGCTATTTTAGTATAATTTGCTAATACAACCTTTAACAGACCAGTACACAGTACAGACTATGCATAGAATGTAAAATTGTGTTATAATCAGTCCAGTAGTCATATGGCCTGATAAGAGGATTGAATTTTCATCATCATCAGTACGAAACTGAATCAAATTTTCGGAAAAATATTAGCTTCATGATTAATTATTATCCTAAATCTAATTAAGATAAGCCTAATAAAAAAAAAAAAAAAAAAAAGACATTGGTAACCTACATTATAGAATTTTTGGACTGTTTTCCTCTTCACGATTTTCATGTTTTTAAAGTATGCAATTTGGAAGACCCTAAGAGTGGGGTGAAGAGAAAATACTCTTATAACCCCTCCCCTCAGACTCTGCTTCTGGTTCAGTGGTAACGAGCGGCTAGAGCCGCACTTTACTGGTCTAAACCGGCAAAGGTCTTTGATTCTCCCCAAAGAATTGTCTTTCCAATTTTAGTTTTCAAGCTTTATTATTAGCCGCAATTCATGACGTTTTATCTGATTTAGAATGGATCATATCTCATAAAACGGCCCCAAAATGCTTAAAGCTTCATACACGTATTGTATTCATAATAATCTTCGTCGCTTTTTTCCTCTACCAATTTGATACAACTTAACATACAGTGTATGTAAAAAAAAATTGGCAGAAGCGATTTCGAGGTGGCAATAAGAGATGAAGGATGGCATCATCTTCGACAACTTTTGCTACATGTTCATGGAGCGACAAGTTTTGAAGCAACTACAATAATCAATGGAGCTATTTATAACATGTTTAAAAAAGCACCATCTTGATATGGACTCATGGAGTCAAATGACGAAGGGAGACATTGCCTCACTAAAGCTGCAACTTTTCAGATACCAAAGCAATTGTAGGAGATATTTGCTTTCATCTGATGCCTTTATCAGCCATCGAGTTTAGCAATAAAATTGTCGAACATATTATATTGTGTTGAAAGTACAAAGTGCTATGAAAAATGGTTCGATGATTGGAAAAACGCTAGCATATGGGAATATCCACGAATAGGGATTCTATAAACTTAGTTCCCCTTAATTTTAACCTGCTCTAAAATACTATTTCAAATTGTGCAAATCGCAAATATCACCGAAGAGATTTTACGGAATCCTACAGTTGTGAGCTATATAAAGAATTGCAAATTAACATACGGAAGGTGAAAACCACGTGATTATTTCAAAAAATGTTCCACTAGCTGTAGAAGGGGGAGGAGGGGTGGTGATAGTACATAGAATGAAATTAGATAATTTGCGAAATTTCTTCAATAGGCCTCACATACTCGCAAAATTATAACTAGAGCCGGTATCTGCTTCACTCCTTTCCCAAGGAAAGAATCAAACTTGCTAGAAGATTGTCGTTGCACCCAAATTTACATAAGCTAATTGAGAAATTGTCAAATCTTAAAATCTAATGCACAACTTGGTTCAAGACGGCGTGATTACGTTCTTTGGTTCCCATAAGACAATCTTACTTGAAAGATTATAAATTAGTCGAAAGTTCATTAGTTTAGTATCAAATTTTGTAAATCTTTTTAAATCAGGTGGCAAAGAGAAAGCAACACTCTGGCTCCAGCTGTTGTTGAAATGAACTAATGAATATTATTATAAACGTTGCCATTAAGTTTTAGTAAACTCGAAATTTGCCCAACTGTTAGTCATTGAAAAGATAAATCGCTACTTGCAAATTTGTTCATTTAACATTAATTTTGTAGAGTGAGAAAATTTTGTAATAAAGAAAGTAATATTAATCCATAAAATACCGATTATCTAGTGTCTCCGATGTTTTTAATATCCTTTATGCGAAACAAAAGCAATGAAAGTAACAAAACGAAGTATTTAAATTGTTGACTTTCCTTTTAACTCATTGATCATAGTTAAAGCTGCTTTTTCTTAATCTTTTTTCCAAAGTATAATTTATTTAATCCGAAATAAACAAATAATTAAAAATGTTTTCACTTTATTCGATATACGAATACTATTTTGTTCTACTGCAAACAGAGTGAAATTATTATTTGAAAAAAGCAAAAACAGGAAAAAGGAAATTTTTGTAGAAAAATATATAAAATTTCCGTCGGAAAATAAATAAGATTGATATTTCTTTTATTTTATTTAAATCTAATTGGATAAAGAAAAATAATAAGAACAACTTAACAAATTGAAAAACTTTTTCCTTTTTTTTTTAATTTTTTTATTTGAGTGGCAAAGTTTTATTTTAATTTAATTTATTTTTTTACAGTTGATTTTAATGTTTTATATTTCATTGGTTTTAATTAGATTTTTAATGTTTTTTTCCACTCGTTTTTGTTGCAATTTAATTTTATAGGAAACAGTTTTCCGCTCGCGAACTGTGTTTGGCGTTTTTTGTTTTTTTTTGGTTTTGGGTGGGTGGTTACGCGAGTAAAGAAGGAAATACGCGAAAGTTTTTTTATTATTTATTTTTTAGTTTTATTTTGCAATTTTTATGAATGTTGTGAATTAATCATTACTGAAAAATATTAAAATTATGAAATAAAATTTAACGGCCAGTGTTACTTAAACATTTTTAAATTGTGTAACAGTAATTGTTAACTAAATGTTTTTTTCAAATTTAAAGAACTGAATTGTTATTATAAAATTTGAACGATGTTGAGTTCCAGTTTTTATGGTTATAGTTAAAAGGAAATGCATAGTATTGCCATAAAGAAAATATCGATGAAACTTAAAAATTTGTAAGAAAAATTGGAAAACTTATCATTAGACTTAATTTTTCTCTAAGATAAAGTTCGAGAGAATGGGGCTCCCACACTTTGTGGTATCCAATTCCAACAATGAATTAATCAGCGCAAGATCTTGAAAGATAAACTGAAAAAAATCAAATTAACAATCAAACAATCAATCTTTTCAAATCAAAATCAAAATCAAATTCAAAATCAAAATCAAAATCAAAATCAAAATCAAAATCAAAATCAAAATCAAAATCAAAATCAAAATCAAAATCAAAATCAAAATCAAAATCAAAATCAAAATCAAAATCAAAATCAAAATCAAAATCAAAATCAAAATCAAAATCAAAATCAAAATCAAAATCAAAATCAAAATCAAAATCAAAATCAAAATCAAAATCAAAATCAAAATCAAAATCAAAATCAAAATCAAAATCAAAATCAAAATCAAAATCAAAATCAAAATCAAAATCAAAATCAAAATCAAAATCAAAATCAAAATCAAAATCAAAATCAAAATCAAAATCAAAATCAAAATCAAAATCAAAATCAAAATCAAAATCAAAATCAAAATCAAAATCAAAATCAAAATCAAAATCAAAATCAAAATCAAAATCAAAATCAAAATCAAAATCAAAATCAAAATCAAAATCAAAATCAATATCAATATCAATATCAATATCAAAATCAAAATCAAAATCAAAATCAAAATCAAAATCAAAATCAAAATCGAAATCGAAATCAAAATCAAAATTAAAATTAAAATTAAAATTAAAATTAAAATGAAAATGAAAATGAAAATGAAAATGAAAATGAAAATGAAAATGAAAATGAAAATGAAAATGAAAATGAAAATGAAAATGAAAATGAAAATGAAAATGAAAATGAAAATGAAAATGAAAATGAAAATGAAAATGAAAATGAAAATTAAAATTAAAATTAAAATTAAAATTAAAATTAAAAATAAAATTAAAATTATGTCAATTGTATTTATTTTATATTTTACTTATTTTGTTTACAAAAAATATTAGGAAAATTAGTGAATACATTTTAAAAATACAAAGTCAGAAGCAGCTCTGTGGTAATAATTATAATAATAATAACAACACACAGGACACAGCTGGCTATTTCAAGTTCTGATAATATGGAATACATAAATGTATGTAATAGAAATGGATCCAGACATAATCAATTTTCTGAAATGTAATATGAAAACATGGAATATAATATAAAAATAGAGATTGAACCAATAACCTTATAACAGTAAACTAATCAAATTAACATCAATTATGGCATCCGCGCTTAATCCATTAAATAATATTCTGAAAGCAAGCGGTTTTGATTAAAATTTAAAATTAGATACCTGGCAGACCAAACTATGCCTTCTGTTGTTATGGATGATTTAAAAATATACTATCCACCGAACCAAATTTAATACAACTAATTAAAATAACAGCAATGTTTAACAAAGACATATTATAAAACCGAAATTCAAGCAATTAAAAGGAAAGTTAGAGCTAACTTCGTTATATACTAATTTCATCAACCAAAATCATGCTGCAAGGAAAATGGATGGGATCTACTATGAACTTTGTCGTGCTTTAAACAGCAACAGATGTACCAAAAAAAATCAAACCGGCAGCTGACGACAGCTAATCTAAATAGAAACTACAGAAAATACATAATCCAAATATTCAAACAGATATCTGTCGCAGATGCGAGGGCTAGTCTGGTTTTAGAGCATTCCCCCAAAACAGCGATATCCACCTTAACGCATGGCCTGTGTGATGTGTGATCGCAGTGAATTCATTTTTGTTAATTCCAGAATCAAAAGAAATTTTTAATTCCAATATACAGTCAAATTACTAGACTAATTTGTAACCTACTTATAGCCCCAAATATTTAATGCTAGAAACGGTGTCTATAAGCAAAAATGTGTTAAAATGTGGGTCATCCGTAGAACAATGCGTGGCCTTGATAAAATCAAATTTCTCAGAAATTTTAAATCTTGATTAATTTATTATGATTTTATTTACCACTAGGGAACCCCTGTGCAGCAAAAATTGTATTACTTAAAATAATGACAAGAAAATACTCTTCCACCCTGTTTAAATAAATTTCTTTTCAGGTGCTGATTATAACTCAAATAGACCAAATATTAGTGGAAATTTTAAAATTCAGCTAATCAATTAGTTGCTATGCGGTTATTACACTGCGATTAATCATTTGAATTTTCGCAACAGTTCTATAATACATCACCAGACAACGAACCAAATTGCTTCATTAGCAGTAAAGATGAAAATTAAGAAGTTGATTACTACTTTACTTCAATTTCTCGCTAAATTCTTTTCTATATAGGAAAAAATAGTACCGTCTGTATCGGAACAATGACGTTCCGCGGAACGCACATTAAGAATCGAAGTTTTTCGTTATATATTTATAATGTATATTATTAGGATGCAACTTTTATGTTTTTCTTAAGTGGTTGTAGCAGTATATAAAATATGAAATGTACCCAATATATAGCGTAGTATAGTTTAGATAAAGAATAAATTACGTTTTAACAGAATTAACTTTACATTATATAAAACTGTATTTTATTCACTGAGATTTAAGATTATTAGTTTTGGGTTTAAAAGAAAATTCAAACAATTTTCGAAATTCATTTATTTTCACAACTTGGTCGATATTATATTCGATTAAGTACTTTAAAAAAAAATGATGTAGATTTATGTTGGGAACTATATAACATATATTAGAAAGCTAGAATCCTTTTTCAATTTTTTATCACCAAAGATTGAATTCTTGTCGTTTGCTATTCCAAAACTCATCATTGTTTAAAAAAGAAAATGACATCAAAAAGTTGTGGTTTGGAATTTATTTTATGTATGCAAACTTTTTGATCCTTTTTTTTATTGACTTTAAATTTAAAGCTCTAAGTTTTATAGATTTTTATTTTTAAAGCACATAGTGATAAGAGAAATAAACAATCCCAAATTTAAAACATTTAATGATTCGATAATTCTTTTTATGTTCGTAATTACGATTTATTCGAAGAACATAATTCTCTTTACTTGTGTAGTTAATTAATTTGTGAACTGGTTTTTAAATGTCATAACTATCTACTGTTACTTGTTTATTGTTCGAGCTAACGGAAAATATTAATAAATTCGAATAGAACGAAAAAACAGACGCATCAATCACAGAGCTAAAATAGCCACTGATATCATCAGCCTAAAATTTGAGATGTATTGTCAACAAAGTCTTTTTGTTATAAAAGGAGTTTTATGGAAAGAAACAGAGGGGAAAGGAAAACATGGTTAGCAATTTTTTATATACTCTGAGGAATCGCGAAAGAAATCACTTCAATATTATGGATGGAAACAATTAGCGTTTGTGAGAGCCACCAATATGGTTATTCACCTTAATAAAACTAAAAAGGCTTTTTGCTCGATTTATATTAATTCAAAGCAATACGATTTCTAGATCCAATATTGCTGTAACAAGTGAATTTACGAACCAAACATCCTAGGAAAACGACCAACTTGGGAGAAAATCATCGACAATCGCCTACCAACAACCATCTATTGGTCATAATAGGAATCATACTACTATAAAATGACCTACTCAATTGAAAATTTGGGTCAGATCGGACCTCGTTCAACTTTTTTTGAGAAAACACAAATCGAGACAGATTTTTGTGATGCACACTGTGGGAAAACCTCGAGACACTTTGATCACCAAACAACGAATCGAAGAAAAATTTTTTTGGCTGGGTTTAGTGCGAGAGATTGAACGATTATACAGATCTTTTAGCCATCATGGACACTTCTCAACAACAAACGAAAAAAGTTTTTTGGTTAAATGTGTCTTAGTAAAGCAATATTTTCCTGTTTGGTTAAAATTAAAAAAAAAATGTTTGAATGATTCAGTGTAGTCTATTTTGCTACAGAATTTCTATTGTTCTAAGGCAACCTCACTTTTCCTTTTTTAACTTGTAGGTTTACAAAAAGTATTCTTAGAATTTTTTATGAACGTAAATATTTAACAATTAAAATTTCAAATTACAATAACCAAGTATATCATAAATACTGCGGTTTCATTTTATAATGAGCTTATATGAAGATTTTCTAATGTTTAAATTGTTTAATTGGTGTGAGATACTTTATGGATTTTCAAATAATTTCTTAATTTTAATTTGTGGTTAACAACATCTACTTTCTTTATATTGTATAAAGGTCCAAAATTCTCAAGGTCAAATAAATTTTCTCGAATGTCTGAAGTATGCACTTGAGTTAAAAATTATCAAATGGACGATCCTGAGGTTTGCCTTATAAATAACAAGAAAATGTTATGTTATATCTCCATACTTTACATACGATGTAGGGTTTATTAAAAGGATGGTTCCTCGGTAGGGCATATTAACAAACAATTTTTACACTTTGTAGATTTTGGAACTTTTGATTTTTTGTTGAACGTTTGATGTAAAAATTACTTTTGTTGAGTTATTTTTGATAAATTTCACAACTAATAGTCCCAAGAACATTTGAGATAAATCATCTGACATTAGCACTAATATTTTTTGTTCAACAAATTTCGTTGGTGGACATTTGTGCAATTTGTTATGAAAAAAATTGCTTGTTGTACTCAGAGGTCGGCCATTTACCCCAGGGACCGTCAAATTCATAATTAATACATCCTGTCATTGAGAAAAGTGACCTCACCTTAAGACATTTAATTTTTATGAAAAAATTTTTCGGCGAAACTTTGTAAAACATTAGATTCAAAAATATAGAACAATATTTATATACGGTCGACCCCAAGGATAGGCCCCATTTGACATTGCAATTTTTGAACAATATTGAACAAATATTGCCGCTTATTCTGTACGACAAAAAATTTCCTAAATCTATAATACTATTCTCGTATATTAACCAAAATTAATTTTCCGTTGGTCACTAGGTCGGGCCATATTAACAAACAAATTTACACTTTCTAGAATTTAGAACTTTTGATTTTTGTTGAAGCATCTTAGTCACTGGAGCTTTATTTAATATTCGACGTAAAAATTGCTTATTATTTACATGGCCGACACCAGAAACCGGCCATTTGATAAAGTTCACAATTAGTGTCACGCAAAAGATCTTGCATCATTTGATTTTTATAAAGAAATTTCATTGGTAGAACTTTTGAAAATACATATTTGATGCAGACATTGATTGATTGATTGATTGATATTAATGCACGGCCAAGCTTATGAAGCAAGAAATCCAGTGTTAGTGATGTGGTCATTAAACTGTCACACCAAATTTATAACACAGGTAAATACTTTCCCTACTGAAGATACCTAAGCACCATTACAACAAGGAGAGCACAAACAGTTGGCGATATCGTTCGGCAATATAAAAATGAAGGAAGGATTATTTTGAAGCAGCAAAAGGACCAATCTAAAAAATTAACAGAAAGTGATGAACGTTTGATAATAAGAAAAATTAAAAAAAAATCTACGTTTAAGTGAGCCGAAAATTGCGTCAGAGGTGTTGAAAGAACTGGGTAAAGCAGTACATCCACAAACCATCCGCAGAACATTAGAACGGCAAGGTTTTAAAGGCCCGCTTGGCCAGAAGAAAACATTAATAAACGAGCGAAACAGAAAAAAACGTATCTAGTTTGTCAAGGAATATATTGGAAAATATTCCAGTTTCTGGAAGGACGTAATATTTGCGGACGAGAGCAAATATAACGTATTGGGATCAGATGGACCAACTGTGGTGTGGTGTAGATGTAATGAGGAGTTAAAAGCGTCAAATATTACGCCAACTGTAAAGCATGGTGGTGAACATGTAATGGTGTGTGGATGTATTTCAGCTAATTCGGTTCAGGTGTTAGGTTTTATTAATGAAAATATGTATTTAGACATTCTAAGACAAAATCTATAAAAAAGGCGACAATCTGGGAATATTTCCCACTTTTAAATTTTACCTGGACACTGATCCTAAACATAAGTTCTATTTGGTTCGAAAATTGATATTATATTGCAAAAAAATTGTTGAGAATATGCCAAATCGCTGACGTCACGTTTTGAAGCAGAACGGATATCCCACAAAATAATAATTTAACATATTTTACTTTTAAAAACTGATTTTTTTGATTTTGACCGAATATTAAAGTAACGATGAAACAGTTGCATCTTTTGTCTTAATGTTAATAATAATGTCTTCGAAATGTTATTCAATATAAAAATATTCGAATTTTATTGATGATCAATAAAATCTAGACTTTTGAAAAAAAAAATTCATGCTTTCCTTATTTCAACAGCAAAAAGCCCTTGAAACCCAAAAACAATAGAAGAACCGAACATCAAAGTCACTCACCGTAAGTAATATTGACGCTTGCGTGTAAAAACCGCAACCTTAACCTCAACAAAATCCGTTAAGCCAACAACGAAGTACAACACATCCAGCCCCCCGAAATGTTTTTACATACAATTTCACTTTCTTCACAATCGTTTAATCGAAATTTGGCATGCGTCACTATATGTGTTGCAAACCAAATCACAACTCAACTCAAATCAACATTTCCAAATTAGTATTTTATTTATATGCTTTAGTAAAAAAAATAAAAAAATACAGGGTATTACAAAATTAATTAAATTTATTTAAGTCAATTTAATGCATTTTGTAATACCCTGTAAAAACAAATCATTCCTAGGCTGCGGTCGAATTCTCCGGTAAATCATTAACCATGGTAAATGTAGAATTTTTTGTGTTCGGTTTTTGTTAAATTACGCATTTTTTTTATTTTATGCTCGTTCAATTGTTATAACAATAAAGAATAAAGTATCTAAACGTGAAACGTTTACCATCTTTTATTTCGTTTTGCCTCCTTAAAAAAAGGTAAATGCATTTACCAAATTTGACGGATTTACCCAAGAATTCAACAAACAATTTTTTATGGATTATATAAGGCGGTTTCCAATTCGACTCAAACTTATTCGATTATACAAAGTATAAGAATCCTATTTGAGTCGAAAACACTAAAATTTAGATGTGCTTGTATAGATCATGTTTTATTAAGAACAATATGGTTGTTTCATTGATACAAAACCCGAAAGAAAGAAAACAACACCAAAACAAAAACCAGATTCTTATATACTAAACCACCAACACACATGGAAAGCAAATATTTTTCTGCAATCTTCCATGTGTGTAGTCAAAACCAACAAAAATGTTTATACAAGCCGTCTCGTTCGCTCCTTACATAGATCCTATTAAAAAAATGTACACTATATTTATTATGAATTTATCACTTATACTTATCTGTTTTGTGTATATATACTTTCTGATTTATTAACATGCATCACTAATACTACGCCTTAACGTACTTTTTTATATCTTACGTGTTTGGACTGTTTGGCTTGTATAAACATTTTTGTTGGTTTTGGTGTAGTACGAGATTTATCATGTTTTCATTATATTATATATGCATAACAAAACCCACACAAACGTCTCTCTGTTTTTGTTGTTGTTTAACTATTATATGACAAAAACCAATAATATGTAGTACATTTCCTTGATAGGATCTGTGTAAAGAGCGAACGAGACGGCCTGTATAAACATTTTGTTGGTTTTGCTATGTATCAAGCGTCAAGAATGTATTTTTGTCGATCGTACATAACATTAAACACAAGAACACATATAAATATGCGTAAAAATAAAATAAAATATGAAATTAACTACGACGTAGGTCAATTTACGTTCAAATCTATTTTAATACGATCCAATTATTAGATTTTCGTAATTAACACTTAACCGACGGGTTGATTTTCTCTATCTTTCTCTGTTTCCGGACATGTTAAATTAAATAAATTATAATTTAAATAGTTATAATATAATAATTATAATTATAATAATTATAATTATAATAATTATAAATTAAATAACTGTAACATAATAAATTAAATTAAAACGTATGTGTAAAAACTTATATAAATTTACGTTGTTCGTCTTTTGAAGTTAGAATGAAAAAGGTAGAATTTACCTGTCCCGTCGGTTAAGTGTTGAAATCCATGTATAATCACACAAAAGTTAAAATCATGCACTTAATCAAGAAATCAATAATTTTGATTTCTTTATCTATAAATATAAAACATTGCCTGATAATACCGGTGGATTGCATTTTCCAAAATTACACTTTAAATTATTTCACTTCCACTTTAATTATTATTTCACTAAAAACTGAATTAAATAGAATTAAAATTATAATTATAATTAAAATGTATATACTATACGTATGTATATAGAGTATACACATATGTACATAACACTACATAAACTACATAAATAAAACAAAAATAAAAAATAAATTAATTTTAAATTTTTGAAAAGGATAGAAAAAACACGTCCATCCTTTTGAAGAGAATTTGCTCACCCAATCAAATAAATATTTGATGCAGACATATGAATAAATTTGACATTGTGACTTTTGACTACTCTTGAACAAATTTTGACAATTGCTTCAGTTTTTCGAAGATACAAAAAATTGTCGCTTACTAACCCAACGATTTTTTATCATTTGGCACCAATTTCACGTAGGTCAATTTAAACAAATAAACATTAGACATGCCGCAAATGTGTCATTGTAGGTTGGAGTGGCTGCTTACACAAACTTAGACCGGTGACGGTCTATTGTGATAGTGTGTCATTGTAAGAAAACTAAATTTCATTTTTTAGTTTTATTTATTTGTTATTTACAAAAACAAACTTCATTACGAATCTTATCTTACCTCCAAAAAACAGCTCCCTATTTTTTCCCAGTATACTTTTGGCGTCCTAAGACCACAGCCGTATTTAACCGGATGACCAGTAGCCCCCCCCCCATTACAAATAAAACTTATTATTTTAAGGATAAACGAAAAGAAATGAAACCCTTACCATAATTTTTTATTCATAATTAAAATAAAAAAATGTGCCATTGTTATAAATCGAAAATTATTTCCGTTTTCCTGGGAAAATACAAATCACACCTTAGAAATTGATTTACAGTAATTCGATCGAACATTTACTATCTATAAAAATTGAAAAGATTTTCAAATTAATAATTTCACAAAATTTACGATTTTTAAATTTCATAAAATTTATAGAAAATAAAATTTGAAATGTTAAAAATTCAACAAACAAAATATTAGAGTTTTGATTTTGAGGCTCTCAAGAATATTAAGAATTTCATAAAAAAGTTTAATATTTTCAAAGTTAATCTCGCTAAATGTCAAAAATCCGGAAAAAGTTGAATATTCGATTAAAAAATGTAAATTTAAGAGTTTTAATAACACCCTAAAACTGATCTGAAAATTGTTATTGCTGTTCATTTACTAATTTAGAATCTTTTGAATACAATGAATTAAAAAAAATTTGAAAATTAGAAAATTTAAGGATTTTTAGCAAATCAAAATGAGTTGAAAAAGCTCTCAAAGAGCTTTTCTAATTTTAAAAAAGCTTTTAAACTTACTGCTAAAAGCTTAATATGGAGATCAAAAAAACTTATTGTATCGAACTGAACTTGTAAAAGACACCTTTCAAATTTTAAAACTTCATAAAGCTGTAAAGTTCGAGAGAGCAAAATAGATTTATCCGTTCATTATCAACCAAGGTCACCAATCCGTTCTTTATTTTAACTTTTAATCATTTTTCAGGATTTTTTTAAAAATGATAGTTTCCTAACAAGCAGCTTTTTCTCAACTGGACGCAAGGGATTTTATGGAAAATAATTTCAAGTTAGCCCACAGTTTTAAACAGTGTGAAATCTGCACTAACTTTTCTTTTAGATGATATAAGGTTACTGTCATACTGATCTGAATACCTATAATTTCGTATGAATATTTTTAAAAGTTTTGACATCATTCAAAATTCAAATGGCGTTTATGTACGTAATTGAATAGAACCCCTATTGTGAGCGTTAACCACGGAAAAAAAAAATACGCGCGTGTCGCTTACATAAAAATTAGATAGCATACCTTTATCAATTGCGGTCTTCTCAAAACAAAACAAAAAAAAAAATTTGTAACAAAAGAACAAAGCGACGAATCTTACATTCATAAATCGTATATGTAGGTATACTATGTATAAATTCCAGTGTAAATCAAAATTTCGGCCTTGTACCAGCACCCCTACCCAGAAAAAAAAAAAAACAATCCTACTGTCAGGCATTTTATTTAGAATTATATAATACTTGTTTGTGTCTCCGGTTAATTTGGAAAACTTTTTTTTAATCCAAAACCATTTTGTTGTTGGAAAAAGTTTAATCTTGTATCTCATGTTTTTTTGAATTTAAAAACTTTTGAATTCATTAAATATTTTGTTGGGATAAACCTTTGTACTATACACATAAAATACGGTAATGTATTAATTAATACCAACCACCATTCTCAGTACATATATTCATTCCCTTATTTACCAAAAAAATGTTTTTTTCCTAATTAAATCAAAAACTCAAAACTTTATCACCACATGGAATCGAAAACCACAAATTTTCGTGACCAAAGGTTTTTAAGCACAATTGTGCACTCAAATATTTTGTATTTTTAGGTTATTTGTGTGGGCTTTTGATCAGACCAATTCATGTATAAATTATAACAATTTTTTTGTATATTTTTTTTAATTTATTATGTAGGCAATAAATTTATTATGAAATAACACAATTCCTAAAAACAAGATTATTATTTACATGACACATAATCGTTAACAATTTTTCGTTTATACAACTGCATTGTGTGTGTGTGTGTGTGTGTGCACAGGAAAATTGCACATATAATTTTTCCTGTGTGCTTTAAACCGCACACCATTTAAATGATTGTTCAGTGTATATCGGTGGTATGAAGAACAACGTTTCAATAAATTTATTGAGGAAATGAATGCATACAAAAGTCCTTTGTTTTTTTATTTGTGACAATTACACTTAGGTGAATAACGTTATATGTACAAATTACGAGTACACGAGAACGATAACCACGAGATAATTTTTCATTTTTATTGTTTCAATTATATGTACATACAAATACGGAACAAACAAAACAATTTGTTTTTATTTATCTATTGTGAATTTTAATTGGTCTATGACTGACAACAAGCACAAATCAACAACAATAATATCGCATATTATTTCCGCTTAACTAAATTCAATAAAGCTAAATAATATTATTACTAAATTAGGGAGGAGGTGGGCAAATAATAAATGGAAATGGAAAATTGCTAAATTAACTCAAATAAATAATAATCATAAACATTAATCCGTTTTCTATTTAAAATTTTAAGTCTAATAAATTTATTGTGGTTTGATTTATTTATCAGATGCAATAAAATTGCATTTTGTTTTAAAATTTACTACCTCAATGTGTGCCTGATCGATTATCTGGTTCTTGTTCGTAAAATTTATTAGCCGATTTTTAAAGAAGTTTTTTTTATAGATTATGTTATTGATCATATAGCTATAATGCAGAACATAACCTCTTCAGAACTGAGTTTTAACTATACTTACTCTCCACAATTTTTAAACTTTTAGTTTTGAGATAAAATAATTTACTCTTTGAATTTCACCTCATCCTTTCAAAATATTTCAAATTGACCCAAATTAGAAATTTTGAATGTAAGCTGCTCTTAATAACTATCTTATTGGTGTGACAAATAATTAATGTTGATGGATTTGTATTGTCTAATATTTCTGGTTTTTTCTCCTTTGTAATCTGTAATTGTGCCCTAAACTATAGAAATAGAATTTTTATTATTATACGTATTATTATCAGTTAACACATTTATTATATTAAATATTTATTAATGTCAAAATCAATTATTTTAAATACTTTAAGTCAATAATCATTGTAAACAAACATTGTCAATCATACTGTCATGTTTTTGGTAAATCACAATGGAATAGATCAAGCGGTTCAAATCGGTCAGTTCACAACCTCACGAAACTTGCTATAAAGCTTCAAAAATGGTTTACTATAAAATATGATAACCATGATGAAAAGCAAAAAAATTATAAAAAATTTTGTCGATTCAATCATAAGCTGGCGATGAAGAAAGAACCTTAAAATATTAAAAAATCATATTAAACAGTGTGTTATTAAAAGTTTAAAATAAAATAAAATTAGTTAACAGTTTGGCTACAAAGATTTTTATTTTATTACAATATACAACAAGCAGTTCAACAGTGGGATTTTTGTCACCATCGTACAATTTTTATGTACATACTCGTTCCATAATCATTTTTTGGTGCCGAAACCCGGGAATTCGCAGATAAGTATACAAAACTCTACATACTTTATTCAATTCTGTCTGAGATATTAAAATAAGTTTAAATAATATATTACAAAACAAAGCGTGTTTGGTTAATTTTTCTAAGTGACGATTTGTAACCGCGTGGTCATAATATTGTGTCCAGTGCCTGGTCAAAATGGCTCATAATTTCCAAAAATTATTGAAGTTACGGGATTTAGCCCATACGCAAATCAAAATAATTTTGCGAATTGCCAAAACCATAAATGATCAAACTAATTTTGAAGCAATAACAGTTCGTCGCGATTTGCTTGAAACTCGATATCGCACCTTCAGTGAACTTGAACACCAGCTATTTGATGATAACAATTATGTGTCGATCAGTGAAGTGGTTGATGAAATTTATTGTGAAGCACAAGGACCACTAACGCGGGCCTGCGCTGGACGTGAAACACAGGAACAAACTAATCCACATAACTTAAACATTACACTGGAGCAATTCGTAGAGCAACAAAAGTCGTTTTATGAGGGAGTGAACAATATTTCACACAACGTGCGCCTAAAGAGATGTACTTCGAATGTTTCAGATGAATCTGTGGAGAAAATGGGAGAGTGAATTTAACGAGAAAAGTCTAACGAAAGGAATGAAGTACAGAGTGCTCCGTGGTACTCCTTTGAGAATTCAGTTCTTTAAGGAGCTCAAAGGAGATACGCGAATGTTGCGAACGGTTGAGAGAATCAGGCTGAACCATGGAAACTGGAAGGAATGCTTGTGGAAACGTCATTTGAGTGAGGACAAAGATTGTGAGTTGTGTGGAAGTGTGGAGGATGTTGAACATCTCATATTGGCTTGTCCCAGATATAGCTAATATAGATCAAAGTTAAACATCCTTCGGAATGCAAGAAATCTAAGTGAATTAATGAATGAGGGTGACTTTTTGGCTTACAAGGAAATGTATGAATTTATTAGGATGAGTGGAATAACAATTTAATACGAAATAAATATTTACTAGCCGATAGAATATGTGAGGGGATAATCCGGTTCTTTTTAAGAGTGAGGAAAATATTATTAAAAATGTAAATTGAATTATAATATGTAAACAGAGAATTATAAATATGATTTTTGGCGATATGGTTTTTTTTTATGTAGGAGCCAAGCCTAATAAAAAAAAAAAAAAAAAAAAAAAAACGTGCGCCTACCGAAAATTCATATTGAACCATTTTCCGGCGACTATAAAAGTTGGGCCTCATTTCATGATTTATTCAAATCATCAATTCACGACAATCCAAAAATTAGTAACGTGCATAAACTACAAATGCTTAAAGGATGTGTTAACGGGGGAAGCTGCTGCCTTAATACGACACATACCAATGTGGACACACAACCGATATGTGTTACTCAGAAGCATGGGAGAAGTTGTGCAACCGATATGATAAAAAGACACCTATTATTTCATCACTCATCCATTCATTTTTTGATCAAAAACCATGTGCAAATGTCAACGGAAGAGAGTTACGCCGTATTTGTGAAACTGGTGACGAGATAATTCGCGGACTGCGTGCATTGGGGCCAGAAGCGGAAACACGTGATCTATGGCTAATTCATATTATGTTAGGAAAAATTGACCATCAATCTAAACAGCTGTGGGCAACCGACTATCCTACGTGGAATAATTTAGTAGAGTTTTTGAATAAGCGGTGCGACACATTAGAAATTTGTGACGCAACGAACAGGAAGTGCACGACAAAATCCATTACAAATCTTTTCTGGCTGCACATTCAAATTCGACCTTGGAATGTGTACTCTGTAGACAACCACATCCATTATTCAGATGTCCAGAGTTCAAAAATAAGCATATAGAAGCTAGACTGAAATAAGCAACGGAGAAGAATTTGTGCCACAATTGTTTGAAGAGAGGACATTTAGGTGCATCATGTTTGAACAGGGCCTCTTGTTTAATATGCAATAAGCGTCATCACACCTTACTTCATCAAAGTCAGAGCGAGCGTCAACTAGATTCCAGTAAAATGTCATCAAGTCATCATGTTTCCGTTAACCAAAACTCAGATGATGAACTTTCAAAATCGAATAGCCAACCCACCATTGAACCAAGACGATCATGTGATAGCCAAACTAACACCGTACTACACACACACGAATCATCGACATCAACGGTACTACCAACAGCAATTATTTATATTAAGGGACGTACCGGTGAACGCCAGCCATGCAGAGCGTTACTAGATTCAGGATCCCAAATATCCTTTGTCACTGAATCTTGCGCACAACGCCTAGGTCTACACCGAGATCATGCATCCATAACCATTTACGGCCTAGCATCTTGCCAAGCTGGACAAACCAAAGGCAAAATCGATATGACCATATACTCACGTTTAGATAAAAATTATAAGCTCACCGTCACGGCTCATATCATAAGTAAAATAGCCAGCTTATTGCCAACAAAGCCAGTCACTTTTTCTACACCAATTAAAGGCTTGGAATTAGCCGACGCAACATTCTTCCAGCCAAATAAAATCGACGTGCTGGTTGGAGCGGATGTATTCTTTGAAATACTCAATCCCGAAAAACGAATAATCAAAGGACTTCCACCACTACAATCATCAAAATTTGGGTGGTTGATTGCCGGCACAATAGCAAGTCAGTGTTCAAATGTCATCAATATGCACACTACCACTGAGCAATATATTCATCCAAGTCACGATGATCTACAACATGAGCTAAGACGATTTTGGGAAATAGAAGAAACCGTGTCTGAACCTAATCCACAGGTTCCCGCAAACGAATGCGAAACTTTTTACCAACAAACAACATCGAGAAATGCCGGTGGACAATTTATTGTTAAGCTTCCGTTTAAAGCATGGTTTCCACGATGGCGAGGCGAAAAAACTAGTCAAACTAAAAAGAGAAAGCAAAAATTCACCAATAGTACGATAGAGAGAAAATACCATTTTTACAGAAAAATTGGGACGTCCAATTTTAAAAATTTTAATTCAGCACTCCGAAATAGGACGTCTAATCCGAAAAAAAAGATTAGACGCATCATCTTTATTCGGATTAGCCGCTGATTTTCGGATTTCATATTGTCAATTTAAAGAAAATTTTATTTTTATTTTATTATTAAATATATATATTTTTTTTTGATTTGAGGAACACATTTTTCATCGCCAGAATCACTCTCAGTGCTACTTGAAAACATAACGGCAAATATTGCCATTAGTTACTCAATAGTACCCATTTTTAACAAAATTTACTTTTAATAATTGAAACGTCAAAACTAAATAAATAAAAATTCGGAGTAACGACTTGTTGCAGTTTCATTCACTCTTATGTTTTTTTTTTTTTTTATTCCTTCCTCTTTTTAATTTGACTAATTTTTTCGTCTCGCCATCGTGGAAACCATGCTTAAGAAATCCCGACCAGTATTAGGCAGTTCATTGGAGGCAGCACGACAACGATTATTCGCTGTGAAAAGGAAATTTTTGAAATCACCCGAATTTTGTGCCGAGTACAAAGCGTTCATAAATGAGTACATTGCATTAGGACATATGACGCATTTACCATCAATTCTGATTCCAGAAAACAATGACGAAAAATACTATTTACCACATCACGCAGTAGTAAAGCCAACGAGTAGTACCACCAAGTTAAGAGTCGTTTTTGACGCATCAAGTAAGACCACTACTCAAATATCACTAAATGATGTACTACAAACGGGGCCAAATATTCAGGCTGATCTTTCCGCCATCATCTTGAAATTTAGAAAACACGTAATTGCTCTGGTAGCAGATATAGAGAAAATGTATAGGCAGATTATTGTAAGTCCTGAAGATACAAACTTTCAAATGGTTTTGTGGCATGAACATCCACATGAACCAATACACACGTATAAGCTAAATACAGTCACGTATGGAACCGCTTGTGCACCGTACCTCGCGATCAAATCATTAAAAGAGTCAGCTGAAAGTTTTCATCGATATAGTTATCCAAAGGCAGGCCATGTTATCCAAAATGACTTTTACATAGACGATCTGCTAACCGGGAGTGACAGCATTCAAGACGACATATCATTAAAGGAACAAATAAGTAATATTTTACGTGAGAGCGGATTTAGCTTACTTAAATGGAAGTCGAACACGCAAGAATTTCTGGATTCATTCTCTCAACTGGAAGTACAAAACGTTCCAAAACTGATCGAAGAAGATACCATGGTTAAAACGCTAGGAATTATGTGGAATGCAGAAACGGACGAGTTCTCTTTCAAGGTCCATCGAGAAGACAATGACACGGTTTGGACCAAGAGAAAGATTCTTTCAACAGCATCTAGGGCATATGATCCACTGGGGTGGCTTGCACCATCAGTTGTCCTTTTTAAGCTCTTGTTCCAAAAGTTATGGCTGCTTAAGGTAGTGTGGGACGGGAATTTACCAAATAACATAATCCAATTATGGATAAGTATTTATAATGCACTACCAGAACTGGAAACCATCCGCATTCCGAGACGATTGACCGCATTAACAACCGCAAACCAACTTCAAATGCACGCATTTTGTGACGCGTCAGAAGCAGCATATGGCAGTGTTGTCTATCTACGAGCGACTAATGGTAGTGGGGACATCACAGTAAATATTATCTACGCTAAAAGTAAGGTCGCGTTACTCAAACAAATTTCACTATCAAGATTAGAGCTGTGCGGAGCGGTGTTATAGTGCAAGCTAGTGAAATTTTGCATCGAATCTTTAACCTACAACAATATAGAGATTTGCACGCATGGACTGACTCCACGATCGTGCTACTTTGGCTGTTAGATGTTCCACGAAGATGGAAAACCTTTGTGGGTAACCGAACAGCAACAATTCTCGACACCATTCCTCGAAACAACTGGCATCATGTCGACTTTAAATCCAATCCCGCTGATGTAATCTCTAGATGAGTTAAACCCGAAGCGTTATCAAAACTAGATCTCTGGTGGCACGGGCCTGCATGGCTAAACGAGCCTGAATGCAACTGGCCAAAATCAACGATTTCCACAAAAATAGACGGTGCAAACGCAGACGCAGAAGCAAGGTCAAGATATTTCCACGTAATGACCGAGACTACGAGTACCGATGATACAACACAAAATTTAGTAACAAAGTTTTCGTCGTGGTTCAAAATTCGAAAGATCATGGCGTATACCCTCGTTTTTGGAAGCCCGAGAAGAAGATTACGGTTTCAGAGTCAAAATAAGCAAATTACTACAGTCGATATGCATGATGCAGAAACTGTGTTGCTTCGAAACGTGCAACGGTCTGAATTTAAGGCAGAATTCTTAATTATCAGCAAACGAACACCATTATCTCCTAAGCATCCACTATCGTCACTTGATCCATTTGTTGACGCTGATGGAATCCTCCGAGTCGGCGGGAGGTTAAGCAGATCATCATTACCGTATACTGAGAAACACCCTATTAAACCTCCCAAAAACCACAAAATGTGTGAGTTAATAGTGCGTGACATTCACTTCAACCACTTGCATGCAGGAAATTCACTAACATTAAGCGTCGTACGACAGCGCTATTGGATTATTGGAGCAAGGTACGTCATCAAACGATGTATCAAAGAATGTACGGTTTGTATCCGTTACCGAGTGGCCAAAAGCGAACAGAAGATGGCCGATTTACCGGCAGTTCGATGCAACCAGAGTCGACCATTTTTAAGAACAGGGCTAGACTATGCCGGGCCATTATACATCAAAACCATCCAACGTAAAAATGCCCCAGTGGGAAAGGCGTATGTGGCAGTATTTGTATGTCTTGCAATAAAGGCCGTACACTTAGAAGTAGTGAGTAGTTTGGACACCGAAACATTTTTGGCAGCACAAACATTTTTGGCAGCACTCAGGCGTTTTATTGCACGTCGAGGAAGCCTAGAGCAGATATGGTGCGATAATAAATCTAACTTCATTGGAGCCAACAGAGAATTGACACAACTTAAACACCAGATAATAAAGCAGTCAAACAATTCATTAACCTCTGAATTTTTCTTGCAGAAAGGTATTGTTTTCCATTTCAACCCACCTCAGACTCCACATTTTGGCGGATTGTGGGAGTCATCAGTGAAGTCCTTCAAGTATCACTTGAAACGAGTACCGAACACCAACCTGAATTTTGAGGAAATGACAACACTGATATCACAAATTGAATCACTACTCAATTCGAGACCGCTATGCAGCATTAGCGACGACCCTACCGATGTACAAATTTTAACACCTGCGCATTTCCTAGTTGGAGAACCTTTAACCGTCATCCCGGAACCAAGCCTCGACCATATTCTCCTAAACAAGTTATCAAGATGGCAGAATTTGCAACAACGGCTACAAGGGTTCTGGAATCGGTGGCACAGAGACTACCTTACATCACTACAGCAAAGGCACAAGTGGAAGTCAAAATCTACTCAACTTGAAGTCAACGATGTGGTTCTAATCAAAGAGGACAATTTATATCCGAGCCAATGGGCTCTTGGCAAAATCACAGCACTTCATCCAGGTGAGATGGTATTACACGAATAGTAACACTTAAGACGTCCAAAAGCGAAGTGAAACCGATACATAAATTAATTAAATTACTTGTTAGGCAATAAAATTCCTTAAGGTGGAGTATGTTGATGGATTTGTAGTGTCTAATATTTCTGGTTTTTTCTCCTTTGTAATCTGTAATTGTGCCCTAAACTATAGAAATAGAATTTTTATTATTATACGTATTATTATCAGTTAACACGATTATCATATTAAATATTTATTAATGTTAAAATCAATTATTTTAAATACTTTAAGTCAATAATCATTGTAAACAAACTTTGTCAATCATACTGTCATGTTTTTGGTAAATCACAATGGAATAGATCAAGTGGTTCAAATCGGTCAATTCACAACCTCACGAAGCTTGCTATAAAGCTTCAAAAATGGTTTACTATAAAATATGATAACCATGATGAAAAGCAAAAAAATTATAAAAAATTTTGTCGATTCAATCATAAGCTGGCGATGAAGAAAGAACCTTAAAATATTAAAAAATCATATTAAACAGTGTGTTATTAAAAGTTTAAAATAAAATAAAATTAGTTAACAGTTTGGCTACAAAGATTTTTATTTTATTTCAATACACAACAAGCAGTTCAACAGTGGGATTTTTGTCATCATCGTACAATTTTTATGTACATACTCGTTCCATAATCAATTAAAACTAATTTTGAGCAATAAATATAGTTAATAAATTAACTTGAGCCTATGGACTAACACAACCCAAACAACATTCCACTGTTGTTATTGACTTAATTATTCGAACGCCTACGAGGATAATTTTATTAAGAAGGTTTTTAAAATTTCAAAGTTTCAAATATTCAAAAGTTTTTTTATTATTTTGATTAATAACGTAATGTTTCATTTAGCATCAGCATTAATTAATGATGATACGGGCTTAGCAGTTAATAGCTAGTAGGTACTGATTTGTTTATTTAAATCTTTCTAACATGCGAGTGTTTTGTCGTGCTGGTCAAAAAATTAGGAAAATTTAATTCAGTACAGATACACAGTTTAATTAGTTTATCTAAAAGTATGGTTAATTGACCTTGATGTTTAATTTCAAGGTTATCAAAATAATTTGTTCAGGATTCAGATTTTGCACTTAAACATTTTATTCCACAAAGCGTAGTTTTTAAGATATATAGTTGGATCAATGTAAATGGCTTACCCGTTATTAATTAGCACAAGATAAACGTGTAAAGCTTGAAAATTTAATATAAAATAAAAATGTTAATTACAAAAAAAAAATACTCAGTCGTAAGAAAGACCTACATCACAAAAAATGTTGGTACGTAGTTTCCAAACAGTAGCAGAATTATTTATATGAGGTAAAATAATTAAATTAAAAAGTTGCGCATCCCATTTACACATGAATAATTACAAATCAGAAATTATCATGTATGTATACCGACATTCTACCATACAACACAAATACATAGTTGGTAATCCATTCAAATTTTATAGGTATAGTTAAGTATTTTGATGTGCTGTAAAATACAAGATAAAATAATTAAATTAAATTAAATAAGAAAGCGCACAAAAATTAGTACATTGAATTATTCGTGCACAATAAAAATTGTATTTGTGTATACAAGAGAAGTTGATATAAATTTAGCCGCAATGAAGTTTCTGTTAAACAGACACATGTAAAAACAAACGTACATATATAACGTTTATGTTTGTACATAAAATCATAAATCTACTTTAATTCGTTTTCGTAAGGATTTTCTTATACGAATATTTTTTTTTTTATTCACCATACGTTATTCTTTCTATAATACACAAACATTATAACAGATAAGACGAAATATAAGGAATTTACTTTTCACAGTTTTGATATTTTTGGCGTTTTTTCCTTTTTTGTCAAACAGTAGATTTTCAGTTGTAGCATATAATCCGCACACTAAAAATTCTAACGTACTCATATATTACTCGTATACGAGTACATTCAAATTATGTTATGCGAGGATATAATATATGTATACATAACTACATACATACAGCATAAAGTACTGTACAAGAGAGTAAAGTTTTTCGTGAAAAATAAAATTATTATAAAAAAAGCACATCTGTTTTAAAATAAACAAGAGAAAATTATTTCATAAAATTTTCATAATGCATATGCAAGAATTATTTTTTTTTCGTTCGTTTTTATGAAAAACTGGAAAAATATATTATTTGTGCTGTTATTTAATTTTCCTTGATGTGCAGATTTATATGTACGGATGTGCATGTACATAGAGAGAAGTACTTTTCTTATACACAATACTAGACTCCATTTCTAGAAAAATTATAAACAATTTTCGCTATATGATCCATGTACATATGTATGTACTCGTACTTAAGCGTTTAAATGCGATGTAGGTTAAATAAATATAAACTCGGTTCTTTATATATTTTTTGAGCTTTTATGATAAAAATTGTAAATACTTACTTTGTCTATTGTATATGTTTATAAAACACCTGGCAACCACTTATGACGCCTTTAACGAAATATTTATTTAGGGGAAATGTATGTAACACTTGTTATGATGTGATTCAAATTGTATGCCTACACATGTGACAAAACATATTCAATTGTAAATTATGATTGGTTTTGGCTTCGCTCTGATTCCAAGATTACGAGGAATTTATATAAAGATATAAAATTCCTGCTTTCCGTTTTAATTTTACAAATTAATTTTTCCACGTGCGTGACAGACTTCCGAAACGCGCAATCCTTGAACTTCGGATTATCCAATATCAAAAGGTTTTGTTACACGGATTTAATAACTTTAGAGGCGATTCCATCCGTCATCACAAAAATATTACAGGTAAATTTAGAAAGCTAAGCTAGTTTTCGACGCTATAAGCAAAATATTTTTGATACTTTGAAGAGTGATCCTCATCAAAATATGTTTTTTAATTCTGATATGCAGAAGTTGGGATCGAGTTTCTAAATAAAAATGTTCCTTTCACACAATTTACGAAAATGGTTTATGTCGAAAATCGATGTTGTCTTGTCAGAATACATGTTGTCAAAACTGAGTTTTGCTTAAAGTTCTAGAAAATTGTGACGAACACACGTCTTCTTGCGAGTTGAAAAACAGAAAAATATCATCGTTTTAGGTCAACAGTTATTCGTCACATTCGAAGCTTCTATCTAAACTCAAGGTAAATATATTATTGTCTGGCTTAAACCAGGATGTCTTATATAATAGTTGCGTTCTATTAAACTTCAATAGAATGAGTTGTAATAACTATAACAGCTATATTCAACCCTTAGTCTGCAGCTCTATGTAGCTTGCATTTTAAAGGGTCCGTGAACAAATTTGTATGAAGCTCCACTATTATAAGCCCATATTAAGCGAAATAATGGAAGCTGAATTTCTTAATATTTCTGTCAAATTCAATTCATCGCAACGTGGGTGGATATTGTCCTAAATCTGTCCTAAAAATAAAAAAACATGTTGTGTGTACATGTCCTAGAAAAGATCAGAATGTCTCGTTATTATGAATTTTACTTTTGGGTAATAAACATTGAAATTATTTCAAAGACTTTTAAATAATAAACCTTAGTAGATAGAAAAAATAAATTTAAATATCTCATTCTTTCCGAGAAATATTTTTGGAAAAAATATGGGTATATAGTTTAGTTTTTCCAATTTTCTTCAAAAAATCCTAGAAGGCTGACTTGAAAATGAGTACAATAAAAGTTGGTACAGAAAATTGATTTGAATAGCCTAAACTATTGTGAACTTTGTGTATAGGCCATTTTTTAATCAGTTTCCTAGGATTTTCTCACGTCATTATTTATGGGAAAATTATTTATTCATAATATTAAATATTGTGTGGGATCGTTTTAAATTTAATTGTTCTAAGCACCCTGATTCCCTATCTTTTTCAAAATTGAAAATTGTTCTGATGCCATATGCGAGCTTTGTAGATACTCCATTTTGGTTTCAGCTTAAATAATATAGAAAATAAAAATGGTGACGTACTACTTAAACATTGATTGATTGATTGATTTCAATGTACGATCACGCATTAAGCAAGTCTCCCATATTATAAATGCGAATACCACACCAATATACCCATGTTACAACACGACACTATAACTCTCCCTCACCAAGGAAATATGTACCATCATACTCAGCTTTTCATGAAGCCAAACATAGTAATATTCACCCCGTAAAGAAGGGCGCCACATCGATAACCAAATAAGTATAATAGAGTGATATCCGCCCCTGGCCAGGCAGGCATCGTACACCTTTTTACATGTAACAAAATTGAGGAATGTGAAAGGAATGTTAGTGAGGACAGACTCGGCCCGGTTACAGACACCTAATAAAGCCGATAGTTAGTGTTTTATGACAGAACAATGACAACACAATTAAAATATTAATAATAAAACGTTGGAACCTGATCGATCTGAAATAATATCTTAAACTAGAGTTTATATTTATATAATACTCCAAACTTCCGATTAACAAAATTGATGATAAAATATATTTCGATGTTCTTCTGAAACTAAAAAACAAATTAGTTGTTTATTTCTACTCTCACCTAGTCCAACCGCTATATAATTTAAAATATTTAAGTATAATCTTTCAACAATTAAGAGAAATATTAAAACAACAATAAATATAATATAATCTAAATTCAAATGTAAGGATGTTCCTATCCCTAAAAATAACTAGATTAAGGTATTAATTACAATAAGGATCAATTATATTAAATTCTTCTTCCTCCAGCATACCCTATCTGAAATAAAATTTGAACCATAAGTACACTCCAACTAGTTCTAATAGATGTCTCTCCGCTCATTATTGATGAAATTTGTTAGTTGTTACAATATTTTTTTTTTTTATAAGACAATACATCGGCTATAGCTTTGGTTTCTGTAATTAGGATTAAAATTAATTCCTCTAAGAATAATTAATTATGAGACAAATTAAATTATTCCTTAATATACTTAAAAATTAGATCCCTGCAATTCCAGAAGTTTTGTTCCTGTTTATCTGAAAAACTTAAATTACTAATTGAATTAGTTAATTTTATTTATTCTTTTGCTGTTAAAATAATTAACTTAAATTAGGAATTGAGGGCTAATTCCAGGAATAAATTATAAATCAATAGTTGTATAGGTATATCAATTAATCAAGAAATTTTAAATTGAAGTTAAAAATCTTAAGTTAATAATTTTATAATTTAAGCCCGCCTCGAATCCTCAAAGTTGAAAAAATTCTAAGTTTATTAGAATTAAGTAAATCCTTAAATAAATTATAAAATTTTAACTAGCCAATGTCATATCAAAATTAAAGTTAAAAATAATTAATTTATCAGGCAATAATCAAATCCCAAGTTCACCATAATCCAATGCTGTTTACGTCCTGTATCAAAGTACAGCATGCCTAAAAAATAGTTTTTTGTATTATATGTATATCTAAATATCAATATAATATTATAAGTAGTTAATTTGTATGCTAGTGAGCGCAAATCTCAAAAGCTACTAGATCAATTTCCACCAAATTTCATTGTTGGCTTCCTTTTAGCCTCGGGATACCACCTTCCTTCTATTGACCTGATAAAATGTTTAAGTTAAATTCAAGTTTAATTCATCTAATTACAGACACTTACAACTAAACAGGCAATTTTAAATTAAAATTAAGAATCTAAAGTTAATAATTTAAACCCACCTCGAAACTTCAAACTGAAAAACTATAAGTTATAGTTAATCAAAGTAAAATCCTTAAATAAATTATAAATTTAACTAACCAATGTCAATTCAAAATCAAAATTAAGATTAAAAATAATTAATTTATAATGAAATAATCAAATTATATACAAAAATCAGTTGCGCATAGAAACAAATAACTAAAGATTAACTTGGTCAAGGACACTGTGTAAATAAAATGTTCCCTTGTCTAGTCAAAAATAACATTTATTGTTGTTGTGAAAAATAATTTTGTATATGTACAATTGCTATGCAAACACTTTTACCGCTGCCTACATATTCCAACCCCCATCAACAACTGCAACAACTTCCTAGTTCCGAGCAATTTCCCGGCCACCGCAAAAATGGCCCAAAGAAACGAAAACCCGGCAGAAACCTGCATGTAGAAATGAGAGACCCCTAATAAAAATAACCTACCAAAAAATAGAGCAAATTGATCCATAATTCATCCCAAAATACAAGAAATATAACAGACCTACTAAAAAAATAATTAATAATATAGTAAAAATTTAGTAAAAATAAGTGTGCATAGGACAGCAAAATTTTTAACTATTGGCTCAATTTCCGCTACTCTGTGTCTCTTGATGCCAGTTCCAACTAAACTAAAATTTTAATTAAAATTAAAATAGAGAATTTATACTGAACCACCACCTTCCTTCTATTAACCTGATAAAATTAGAATTTAAATTTATATTTAATTCTTGAATTCAATTATAAATTAGTATTTAAGTAATATAATTAGTTTCGACACTTTCGTGTTGTTAATTATAGATACCCTCCACTATATTGGATATTTTATGATATTCATATACGGATGAATACAACTATTTCTGTTCACCACAAAAATTTTTAATGTGATTGACCATTTTCTGCTTACCATTTGCGGCCTACCTCCCCCCCCCCTCCCCCCTCACTGTGTGCGTCACTAATTCCATTGACAGCATCCAAACTTCTTTCAAATCCCACAAATAAACATGAAATTTCCAAATTATAAATTTAATCTTCTAGAATTTTAGAGTAGGTAAGATTTTGAAAAAAGAAATTGCAAAATAATTGACTAAGCGAAGCAAAATAATTGATTGAACCCGAATTGAGCGTAACATGATTAAATTATTTGATTTATTACAATTTTCACCGATAATGCACATGGCTGATATATTGAATAGAAAATGAAAAAATGTATACATATTTTTGCAAGCATTATAGCAAGTCTCCCGGACTCCCGGGCACACACCGTACACCCGTTTACACACAACAAAACCGAAGGATAGGATAGGATTATTAGTTGGGACAGACTC
Source organism: Tipula vernalis (assembly GCA_958295665.1). Lineage (NCBI taxonomy): Eukaryota > Metazoa > Arthropoda > Insecta > Diptera > Tipulidae > Tipula > Tipula vernalis. The sequence goes on along the minus strand of OY282558.1, from coordinate 98,661,456 downwards.
GATCCGGTTACAGACACCAATGCGATCGATAGTTAGTAAATTAACGGCACAAAAGTCAACACAATCTAACTACATTTTTAGACGATCATTTCTCTGGAATCCAGGGCCATATACTCAGGTCTCCCTAAACCTAAATTAAAAATTATTAATGTTGTAATTTCCCCCTTATCCGTCTTTTATTAATTTACCTGATAAAATATTTAATACAAATTTAAAATAACGACGCTTATTTCCTTATTAATGGTCCTTTTATATCCAATTAAAAATTATTACTTACTGCAACAAGAATTAAGAAAATATATAATTGTATGTTAAGTAGTTGTATATTAAGAATCAACAAATAAAATTAACATACAAATTCCCAGACAACTCTGAAAACTAAATTTAATTAATAAACATCATACTAACAAATTTTATTACTTAAATGAATAATTATTATAACCGGATTTTCAGTATTCCCGAGCACACATCGTACACCCATTTATACATCCCCAGCCGAAAGATAAGAGTAAATTGTTAGTAATTATATAGTAAAAATAGTTAGCACAGGACAACACAATTTCTAAACTACAGCTTATTCACTACTTGTTAATTCTGGAGGGTTGACTCAAACCAAAATTTAAATTTGAAATTCGAGATTAATTTTGATCCTTAAATAATGATTAATTCTAGAACTATGTTTATTCTGAAAATTGGATCATTTATTAGTAAATTAAAAAAGAGATCCCTTTAAGTATTTTAAAACTAAATTAATTAAAATATATTAATGGACAAAACAGAATATATTACACATTACAAAAATTAACATTTCAATGATTGATTGATTGAGAGTGTACGGCCAAGCATTATGGCAGGATCTCCCGGCCTCCCGGGCACACACAGTACATCCATATACATATAACAAAACCGAAGGATAGGATAGGATTATTAGTTGGGCCAGACCCGACCCGGTTACATACACCAATGTGATCGATAGTTAGTAAATTATTAGTACAATATACTATAAATAGATTAGCACAAGACAGCACAATCTAACTACATTATTAGATGATCATATCTCTGGAATCCAGGGCCGGATACTCAAGACTCCCTAAATGTAAATTAGGACTTAAAAAATTATTAATGTTGTAATTTCCCCTGTCCGCCTTTCATTAATTTAACTGATAAAATATTTAAGAAAAATTAAAATTACTAAGCTAAGATTACAAAAACAGCGCTTATTTCATTTTTCATGGTTCTTCTATATCTAATTAATTAATTATTACGTACTGCAACATGAATTAGAATAAACGTTAAAAAACATTTTAAACATAAAATTTTACTTAAAACTAATCAGAAATTTCCTACCGATCAAGAAAAAGAGAATAAATAATTAAAAATTCAATTATTTTATAAAATTTATAGTAAATAAATTAAAAATGATAATGTTACAGCACCACAACAGCCTCAAATCATCAATAATTCAGTTAGGTATTTACTATAAGTATATCAAGAATCAACAAATAAAATCAATATATAATTTCCCAGGCACTCTGAAAATTAATTTTTGATTTATAAATCACCATAATATCAAAGTCAAATCAAATTCTGAAATTAAGGATTAATTTAATCCCCATATTAAAGATTGATTCTGGAACTATGTTATATTCTGAAAATTGAATTATTTATTAGCAAATTAAGAAAGAGAAACCTTTAAATATTTTTAAACTAAATTAATTAATATATATTAATGAGCAAAACACAATATATTACATACAAATATTACAAAAATTAACATTTTATGAAATTGCCTATATAAACTATCCCACTTCTAAGCTAAAATTGTAAAAGAATGTTTAAAAATTTTAAATTGTTAAGTTATATTTAAATTTACAGCACTTGTTCCATTAGTTACCATTCTCCTGTAAATAGTTAATTAATTGTTTACCTACTGCAACTAGATTTAAAAATAAAAAGTTGAAAATATATATTTAACCATACTATTAAATTTAAATTAATCGGCAATTTCCTACAAATCTAGAAAAATAGAAATTAATAATGTTCAAATTAATTATTTATTTATAAAAGTATATAATATAATTTAAATGCCAGAACTCAGGATTTTATAAATCTAAATGAGGACATCAAAAAATTATTATTATTATTGATGTTTTAATTTACTAATCTAGTTGACAAAATTAAAATAAAACAAAAAATCAAAAACTACGAAATTTATTATTTATTATAAAACTTTTACTCCGTTTATGGACATATTACCCTGCAAAATAAAACCTGCATAGTAAGTAAAATAATAAATCCATGAAATAAAATTGAAACATTGACGTTTACGTGTAAAAAACTGCAACCTAAAACTTCAATCATATTCTATTAAGTTAATAATTAAGTTCAATACATTTAGCCTTTCGAAAATGTTTTCACATAATTCCACCTCGTTCACCATGTTTTAATCGAAATTTGGCATGCATAAATGAGTACGTCATTATGTGATGCAAACCAAAATCACAACTCAACTCAAATCAACACTTCCAAGTTGGCATTTTATTTATATGGTTTAGTTAATTTATAGCCTTTTCACATTAATTAAATAATTTTAATAATTTAATGCATTTTATAATACCCTGTAAAAAAATAAAATAACTCATATCTAAAATAAATCCATTCTATATGAATTATATAAGGCGGATTCCAATTCGACTCAAAACTTATTTGATTATACAAAAATATAAAAAACCTATTTGAGTCGAATACCCTAAAATTTCGTTGTATTTGTACAGTTCATGTTTTACTAAGAACATTATAGTTGTAACATGAATACAAAAACAAAAAGAGGGGAAATAACAAAATAGAATAAAAACAACAGATTCTTATATACTAAACCATCAACACGCATTAAAAGCAAATATCTTTACAATCTTCCATGTGCGTAGCAAAAGACTTATCATGTTTTCATTATTTTATATACAGCCAAAGACAAAAAGTCTCTCCTTTTGTTGTTGTTGCTTAGCTAATACATAGCAAAACCCAATAATAAATAGTCCATTTTCTTAATAGGATGTAAAGAGCGAACGAGGCGGCCCGTACAAACATTTCGTTGGCTTTGTCATGTATCAATTTTCAAGAATGTATTACTGTCTATTATACTTTGAACATAACATAAAAACCAAGAACCAAAACCATACCAAAAACCACAAAAATGTTTATACGTATGTATGTATAAACACCATTGTTTGACTTGCAAGAACGCATTCAATTATGCGTAAATATAAAATCGAATATGAAATTAACTACGACGTATGTTAATTTACGTTAAAAACTATTTTGATACGACCCAATTATTAGGTTGTAGTAATAAAATCATGTACAATCCAATCATACACACGTTAAAACATGCACCCAATAGAAATCAATAATTTTCATTTCTTTATCTATAAATATAAAACATTGCCTGATAAATGTATCCCGGTGGATTGCACTTTCCAACATTACACTTTAAATTATTTCACTTCCATTTTAATTATTATTTCACTAAAAACTGAATTAAATAGAATTAAAATTATAATTATAATTAAACTTTATATACTACATAAACTACATAAATAAAACCAAATAAAAATTAAATTAAATTAAATTTTTGAAGAGGATAGAAAAAACACGTCTATCCTCTTTGGCGAACATTCGCTCCCCCCCAATGAAAAAATGTTAACATATTTTTGGCACAAAAATATTTACCTTAAAAATCACACTCAAACATTATACCAATGCAAAACTGTATATCAAAAATCAATACTTTACTGACCTCAATGCCTAAATCAATACTTTACTGACCTAAAGGCATAAAAACGCTAAAACAAATTACAGTTATGTTGCCATTTTATAATTTAACCTTTCATTGTACCATGCGACACAAAAATATGTTTACACAAAAGCTTTTTAATTATCATCGTTTAATACTCTTACCTATGAATTGGCGAAGCCCCCGTTGATAAATGCTGCTGGTATGTGTTGGGGTACAGCCATGAACAATAGAAAATATTAATTTCTAATTTGTTCCAATGAACAGCTGGCACTTTAATCCCAAGTTAATTTGTTGAAATATTTTTCTTAGTAGTTAGAATAAATGAAAAACTCGTTTCCCAAACACTCGACTTATAATTCACAATATTTTATTTGCTGTTATGATTTGGCTTTACAAATATTTAAGTTTTTAGGCTTTGATGTTACTATATTGAAATATGACAAAAGATTGAATTCAGAAAGGAAAATTATTATTCTAATTAAAATTAAAAAATGTCAACCTCGAAAAAACCATTAGGATTGCCTTGTTCGAAATTATGGCCTAATAATGGGTTTTTCGATTGTCATGTAAACATAGCTTAAGTTGCTATAAGATTAAAGTAAACTGTACTAATTATACAAATAATATGGATTTGGATTATTCTACTGTATACTGTAATAAACAACAATAACAATAATTGAAATGACATTTCGTATAAAATTAAATTGTGTTTACAATGGTGATATTATTGTTATTCACTAATTATTATAATAAATTAAATTAAAAATATGGATTCTTCAACTGAAGTTAAGTACAATACATAAGTGTTTTCTATCTTATAACTAATTGTGTTTAATTCTTTTTCAGCTGCTGAACATACACCCGCCCTTGAACTGGCAAGTTCAATGATGTCTTCAAATCAGAGATGAAAATTTGATTGCTGATTATTAACTAATGTTTGGTGTAAAGTAAATATGGAAACTGTGGTGCTATTTGTTTTAATCCTCGAGAGAATTTTCTCTGGAAATTGGCAGTAAGCATAGCTTGTGTATTGGACGTTTGACCTCGGAGTTGCGTGTTTTTAGTGTAACCACTCTGACTAGACCATCCGAACCGGGATGAAGCTCTATGACCTTGCCCAGCAGCCATTGATTAACTGGCAGGTTTTGATCTTTAATCATGACGATGTCATTAATTTGTAGTGAAGGTTTCCTACTTCTCCATTTGGTTCGTTGCTGTAAAGATGTTAGATATTCAACGTACCACCTCTTCCAAAACTGTTGACTCATTTGTTGAACCATTTGCCACCGGTTAAGATATGATACTTTCAAGTGAGTTATATCAAACTCAGGAACCTTGGTGTATGGATGCCCGATTAGAAAATGGGAAGGCGTGAGTGGATCGACCTCTGTATCATTTATGACACACAAAGGTCTAGAATTTAGAATTCCCTCGATTTCTGCAAGTAACGTGTTTATTTCCTCCAGCGTTAGAATATTCTTACCAATGACTCTCTTAATGTGGAATTTGGTTGATTTTATGGCCGCTTCCCACAATCCACCAAAATGCGGTGAGTTGAGAGGAATGAAATTCCATGTGATTCGACATCTGGAAAAGTAATCAGATATATTATTGGAACATTTAATAATTTTAGCAAACACTTCTTGTAGTTTGCTGTCAGAACCGATGAAATTGCTGCCGTTATCGCTATAAAGTTCACGACAGACTCCCCTTCGTGCAGTGAATCTTTTCAGAGCCGCTAAGAAGGCGTCACTGGATAGATCGCTTACGAGCTCCAAGTGGACGGCTTTTGTGCTTAAACATATAAACAAGCATATGTAAGCTTTATATGTTTTTTGCCCACGTCCTTTTGCCAGGTGAATCGAAATGGGCCCTGCGTAGTCTACACCAGTTTTCAGGAAAGGCCGTATTAATTCGACTCGCGAAGTAGGTAAACTGCCCATCAATTGTTGTTGGAATTCAGCTTTAAATTTCGTACAAACGACGCATTTTCGAATCACCTCCTTCGCCTTGGTTTTTCCATTAGGTATCCAATATTCTTGTCTCGTAATGGCTAAAAGAAGAGATGGCCCTGCGTGTTTATTATCTAAATGGGCGTCACGAAGAATTAGCAGCGTAATTGTGGACTTTGGATGTAGTATGATTGGATGTTTCGTAGAATATGGAACTGGACTATTTTGCAGCCTTCCTCCAACTCGAAGTAATCCAAAATCATCTAGAAATGGATCTAACGACTTCAGAATGCTAGTTCGACTGATTTCTCGTTTAGCTTGCAGTGCTAATATCTCGTCCTGGTAAAATTGTCTTTGTTCGTATTGACATATTATGTACAAGATGTGAAATAATTCCTCTCGACGGAGATAGACACCACTTGCTCTGGAAACTTTAAGTTTTCTGGCATTACCAATAAATCGTAATACGTAACCCATGACCCTCTGCAGTCTGCGAAATGATGAGTATTTACGAATTATGTCGTCGAACCACTTATTTAACTTGGTGCAAGTAATTGTAAACGCGGTTGTTTTATTTGACCTTTCTTCTTCATGACCATAATTTCTTAACTGAATTGGCCAAGTTTCTGGAGGTAGAGATAACCAATTTGGTCCATTCCACCAAAGTGCATGTGAGTTAAGTTCACCTGGAGATAAACCACGAGAAGCACAATCAGCTGGATTATCGAGCGCCGGAACATGCTTCCAATTTTTTCTGGATAACGTAGATAGTATCTCGGAGGTGCGATTACCCACAAAGGTGCTCCAGCGCCTTGGGTGACTTCCGAGCCAATCCAGCACAATCTGGGAATCAGTCCATGCATGTAATTGATCAATACTTTGATTTGATTCCCTTTTAACAACATCGATAAGATTTCCGAGTAAAACCGCTGCACATAGTTCTAATCGTGGAAGAGTTTGCTGTTTGATCGGTGCCACCTTTGTCTTAGCAGAAACCAATTTTACGTGAATTTTGCCATCTGGGCTGATTATTCGGAAGTATACAACAGCTGCATAAGCTGACTGACTTGCATCGCAGAAGCCATGTATGTCAGTTCTGGAACCCTTTGTTGTTTGGATAAATCTAGGAATAGAAATTTCATTAACGCATTTGAGGTTGTTTCTTAGCTGATTCCACAGCGCATGTTTGTCAGTTGGAAGCGGATCGTCCCACTCTAGATTGGCTCCCCACAACATTTGCAGGAAAATTTTGAATGCTATAACCACAGGTGACAACCAACCTAGAGGATCAAATAATCTGCTGGCCTCGGATAGCACGGTCCTTTTCGTGAACGTGGTGTAATCAGGAACCTGGGCGGTAAATGTAAAGCTATCTGTTTTGGGATTCCAATTAATTCCTAATACTTTAACGGATTCTGCGAGCAGTTGACTATTGTCTTGAATTTCCTTATTGTTGGATTCTTGCAGTTCGTCTGGAATGTTTTGCAATATTCTAGTACTGTTGGATTTCCACTTCCTGAGGTGGAACCCGTAGTCGATTAAAATTTCAGCGACCTTTTCCTTTAGTTGCAGCGCCTCGTCTTCATTATCCGCTCCCGTCATAAGGTCGTCGACGTAAATATCCTTTGATATGACATGAGAAGCTTCTACTGCTGAATTTTTGTTTTCGTCTGCCACCTTCTTTAAGGCTCTAGTGGCCAGAAATGCTGCTGACGCTAGACCATATGTAACTGTTTGTAATTCAAAATGGCGAATAGGTTGTGATGGATCAGGCCGCCAGACAATTCTTTGATATTTGGTGTCTTCTGGTGATACGGTGACCTGACGATACATCTTTTCGACGTCCGCAGAAAATGCCACTTTGTGTTCCCTAAATCGCAGAATGATTGCGTATAAACCTGATTGTACCGTAGGACCGACCGCTAAGCAATCATTTAATGAGATACCCGTGCTGGATTTTGATGAGCCGTCGAATACGACTCTCATTTTAGTTGTGTTGTTTGAAGTTTTAAGTACCCCATGATGAGGTAAGTAAAACTGACTTTCATTTGGCTTGGGTGGAGATACTTCTACCATGTGATTTAATTGTTGATACTCTGCCATAAAATCACGATACATCTTTGCAAATGTAGGATCCCGAGTAAAGCGGCGCTCAACACCCCTGAGCCTCTGAACTGCAGATGACAACGACTCTCCTAAATGGTTGGCTGACTTCTTAAACGGGAGTTTTACGATGAATCGCCCTTGAGAACTCCTTGTTGTATTTTCTATAAAATGGTTCTCGCAAATGGCTTCTTCTGGGGAGAGTATCTTTTCTTGGTTGTTTAATGATTCAAGCTCCCAAAATCTTCGTAGACTTCGATCGATGTCCACCACATCATTTTGTTGGTTTGATATAGCAAACATTGATACCAAGTTATTGTTTCTGGAATGCCCGGGTTGCCCTGAAACTATCCAACCAAAAACAGTATTCTGAAGAATAGGTTCATTGGGGCCTGACTTGACTTGCCCATTTTGAAGGAGATTGAAAAAATGATCAGCTCCAATAAGGATATCAATATTTCCTGTTTCGTGAAAGTGCGGATCGGCTAACTTTAGTCCGGCATAGGATTTGACGTTGACATCTAAGCTCTCTGTGGGAATCTTGCCTGCAATTTTGGACATCACAAGAGCTTCAATGGTTATTTCGGGGAAAAGTTTAGGCTTAAGTATTATAGTGACTAAGCCTTTCGAAGTTCCAGAGCTTGCTTGCCCCAATCCACTAACTGAGATCCGTGCGTTTCTTCTTACTAGACGAAGGCGTTGGACACAGGATTCAGTTATAAAACTGGCTTGTGATCCGGAATCTAATAGCGCTCTGCATGGCATTGTGTTTCCTGAATAATCGACAGTGTCTACCAATGCAGTTGGAAGTATTGCAAATATGCCTGTATTTTGAGAATGACCATTAAAAACTTCTGATGATGTAGCCTGTGGACCTTGCGCTGAATCACTTGCGGTTTCCTCTTGATGTAGCAGTGTGTTATGTTTTTTACCGCATCTTTGACATCTATATTTGGAGGTGCATCTAAATATGGGATGGTTACTGCTTAGGCAATTGAAACACCGATTGGTACGTTTAGCAAACTGTTTTCGTGTATTTGCGTCCATCGCCTGAAACTCGCTACATTGAAATATAGAATGGCCTTTATCTTGACACATGGCACATTGATAGGTGGTTGATTTAGCTGCAGCATAACCACTAACTTCTCCATCGGTATTCTCAGAAGCAAAATGACCTTTAATTTCCGTTTTTGGGTTGGATCGCTTGGACGTTGATATTAATGACTCCAGAGTATCAATACGTCGACTGAGAAATTTGAGAAATTCGGAAAATTCCGGATTTACTGTGTCTGCTGAATGTTCTGCCCATGTTGCCTTTGATTTGTCATCTAGCTTCTGGAGTAACAGATAGATCAGCCAAGGATCTCGTGTATCACCTACTTCTCCAAGTGCTTTTAACCCTCGTATTACTTCATCGGAAGTGTCCATTACACGTTTAATGTTCGCTGCATTTGGATGGTGAATTGAGGGCTGCTCAACGAAAGTTCGGATGAATGTGTTGATGATGTGTTTTTTCCTATCGTAACGCTCCTTTAACTTGTTGAGCGCTCCGATATAATTTCCTTCAGTCACTGTAATGTGGCGTAACAATATTGCAGCTTCACCTCGAAGAAGCCCCTTTAGATATTGAAACTTCTGGACTGCATTCAAACTAGGTGACTCATGTATGGTAGTAGTATACATATCAAAAAAAGATTGCCACTCTGAGTAGTCTCCAGAAAACGACGGTATGTGAATTTTTGGCAACTTAACTTGTGAGTGTTCACCCATTTGTGTGTCGTTGTTAGAGGTATCCAAATTAATCACTCCTTGGTTAAGGCTTCTAGCTCGAATCCATTTATTTAACGAAGCAATGGCCGTATAATAATTCTCCTCGTATGTCAGATCACTTTCCTCATTTGGATCGGCAGTAAAAATACGTAGCTCAAGCTCAGTGAATTCTTCCATTAGTTTTTCCACGCGGTGTAAACGCGTGGTTAATTCAACTAACTCGGTGTGAGCGTGATCTTGTTTAGCGAACTTCACTAGGTTCGTCAATTTGGCCTTATTAGTACTACGTTGCTTTTTGAGTGCTGCGAGAATTGACTCAGACATATCGAATTGTTTCACTTGCACTAATAACCGGTTACGAAATAATATTTGTTGCTCTTTGCTGAGAGCTTTGAAAATGAGGTTAAAATGATGAATTAATATACACACGCGGTAGCAGTTTTTCAATACACTTTCACTTTAACACTGATTTTTAATATGAGTTCAAAAACAAAAATGTCAGGCAAAATGATCTTATTTAATTTCAACAAGTAAATTGTAAATTCAATAAAATGTCCAATAAATGTTCTTTTAATTTTACTTGCTTTATTTTATATGTAAATTAATCAAAAATGGCTACTTATCTTTGAGCACGCGGTGGTAAACTCGTGTCGACATGCGGCAATGTCTTCCGATCTCAACAATGGCTGCTATGTAATCAGCGTTGATTTCCGGTTGACTTGTTTTTATTACAGCACTCGGTTGAATGACGAATTTGTTTTGATGATGTTGTACGGATGATTCTCAAACCGATCCGGCTCGAAGGACCAGTATGTTGGGGTACAGCCATGAACAATAGAAAATATTAATTTCTAATTTGTTCCAATGAACAGCTGGCACTTTAATCCCAAGTTAATTTGTTGAAATATTTTTCTTAGTAGTTAGAATAAATGAAAAACTCGTTTCCCAAACACTCGACTTATAATTCACAATATTTTATTTGCTGTTATGATTTGGCTTTACAAATATTTAAGTTTTTAGGCTTTGATGTTACTATATTGAAATATGACAAAAGATTGAATTCAGAAAGGAAAATTATTATTCTAATTAAAATTAAAAAATGTCAACCTCGAAAAAACCATTAGGATTGCCTTGTTCGAAATTATGGCCTAATAATGGGTTTTTCGATTGTCATGTAAACATAGCTTAAGTTGCTATAAGATTAAAGTAAACTGTACTAATTATACAAATAATATGGATTTGGATTATTCTACTGTATACTGTAATAAACAACAATAACAATAATTGAAATGACATTTCGTATAAAATTAAATTGTGTTTACAATGGTGATATTATTGTTATTCACTAATTATTATAATAAATTAAATTAAAAATATGGATTCTTCAACTGAAGTTAAGTACAATACATAAGTGTTTTCTATCTTATAACTAATTGTGTTTAATTCTTTTTCAGCTGCTGAACAGTATGTACCAATCGTCGAATTTTGCTGGGGGGAGGGGCCTGTATCATTTCTTTGGCCAGGTGGCCCAACCTGAACTGAATGTACTGCCGCTTCCATTTCATTCCGGCGTTATCATTTTATAGATATTTTATTATAGCTTATTATATAAATTAAATAAAAAACAGAATATTTAATCACAACACATTTTTCATAAACTGATTTTTCATTTTTATTTTTTTTGTAACACACTTGATTTTTACACATATAGACTATATATTTCTTTATTTCACTTTTTATCACTAAAAATATATTAAATAAAAAGCCCCGGCAATTAATTTTTTTTTTTTTTTTGTATTTTTTAGGCTTGGCTCCTACATAAAAAAGGAGCCATATTGCCGAAACTCCAAATTAACAATTTTCTGTGTACATTTTTATAAATTCAAAATTCAATTTAACTAATATTTTCCTTACTCTTAAAAAGAATCGGATAATCACGTTTTTCTGTCTGTCTGGATGTCCGGATCTCTGTATGCCTGAGTATCCATGCGGTAAATGGTAGCTTGGACAAGGTCGTCCGACTTTACATTTTTTTTCATAATCGGTTTCTATTGACTAGGGAAAAGCAGAGAATTCAAAAACTTTTGGAAGCTGTTGGGTAAAAGGATGAATATTCACCAATATTTTAATATTAGTTGGTTTGAGGATTGAGTCGACCGTTGAATTCAATAGAATGAGTTGTAATAACTAATTTAGTAAAAGTAAAAAATCAAAATCGCTGTTTGCTTTTTCGCAAGTAGGTGCCTACTGAAAAGGGAAATTTTTTCGCTAAACAAAATATTAAGGGCTGCAGGAAATAACTCTCCATGCAAAGTCCCTCCGCCATTAGGAAATGGGAATAATTCCTAAAAAAAAATTAAATAAATCCCCAAACTTTTATTATACTCGTATTTCGTTACTCCATAAAGTTATATTTTTAAAATGAAAGTTTAATTTTAAAATTAGAATGGAAATATTCATTTTCCAGAAGATTACATAATTAAATCTTCCTTTTCCAGAAAACTAAACAATGGAATAGTTACAAATAATTCTTCGGCTGTTACATACCTAATGAAATAAGTTTCAAACCAATAAAATGCATTAACTCTAAAAAAATGCATACCCCCAAAATTTCCATTTAGTAAATTTAAACTTCCATAGTAATATTGCGGATTTTATTAATGTATGGTTTGGGAGTTATTAGCATATGTATAAATAACTATTAAGGAGAAAATTATTTAATTCTCTGTAATTCCGTATAATAATATTGAATTCACAGAATGCATGAGTAGTATTCTAGGCAAACCAATTTTATTGTCGAATCATGATAAGCATTTACAAAATTAAAAATCATGAACTTAGCTTTTCTATAAAATAATTAAAATCACATGACTTAAAATTTATAAAGTTTTTACAATTTAATAAATTGGGTTCCCTAGAAAATTCGATCAATATTGTAATACTTATAAAGCGTTTTTATAAGATTCCAATGAATTTTATTGTACCACAGTATAGAGAAAGCTTAAAAGCAGAAAAAGAAATCACATACATTAGATACGTATTATAAAAGTTCGTAAAATCATTTTATAAATTTAGAATAAAAGAGTTCTATAGATGTTACCAAAGGTAAGTATGTACTGTGGCGTTCATATGTTTCAAAAGAATAACGAGGTATAAAAATTAAAATTTTATTTTAAAAAAATCAAAAAACAAAAACTTAAAACTTTTTTCATTTTTTTCTGTGCAAGCAAGATAAAATAGAATTTCATAAAATTGATACTCAGAACAAGAATGAACTATTTCGAAAAATGTTAAATTGATTTTCGTTTATACAATGGGATAATCATGGTTCCATGATAAAAAAAAAACTCAAATAATGCATACAAGCAAATCTCTCCGAGATTAAATGAAAAATAGTTTTTAGAGCTTTTTTGTACAAAGTCCCACTATTCAATTAAATTAAGCTACATTATTTTATCGTACGAATTAACTAAACAATTTTTGTTAATTAAATTACAGTAAATCAACGAACACCATAATTAAATAAACAAAAATATGTTTATTTATAATTAAATCCTAATTAGTTATGGAAAACAGTGGTTAACCATAAAAATATTTAATCAAATTTAAACAAAAAATCCAATAATCATTGATTATTACGACTATTGCGTTATCGTTATCATCATCGTATAACATCAATGTAGCGTATTAAATGGGAAAATCATATCATGTCGAATGAAAATTTTATTGATTTAATTTTTTATATTTCTTTAATTTTTTTTTTTTTTTTTTTGTGCCATAAAGCCAAAATTGAATTTCTAATTTTATTTTTGCTTTTCTGTTCCATATTCAAATGTGTGGCGTGTGTTTTACTTTTTTCAAACGGCGCGGCGCGGAATGGTAAAAAAACATAACATAACATATATAGGTATCTCAGGTGGTAATATAACAACAACGACAAATTTTTGTTTGTGTGTGCTTGTATATTTACTTTGAATAAATAAAATATGTAGACATATATGTAAGTACCATACATGTACATAGTATACATAAATATTATTTTCGGTGTTGTATGGCAAATTGGTATACGTATATGGTATGTTGTTACATTATCAAATAACGAGAGAAAATACTCGATTTAAGTTCTAGTGAATTATTTCGGTTTTTTTTTATTCATTTATTTTTCCCATTTTCCTAAGGGTACAATTACATTCTTGTTAAAAATCGTATGTACATTCCTATATAACTATAAATAAATATACCGCCACCACCTCATGTAAAACCCGAAAGAGAAGTTGTTAAACATTTTTTGGTCGATTTCTAATTTTTTTTATTTAATTAGATTTGGTATAGATTTAATTCTTCTAAATGTTCATATTGCCATTGTAGCAAAACTTAATCAATTCTGATGTTTATTGTTAATAAAACAGATGTGCATTTCCCGAATTATAGTAGGTTAAGAAATTATAACTTTAGAAAGCTATTATAAATTACTAAGTAAATTATTAAAATATGAAACTAATGAAGCTTACGAATATTTATAGAATTCGAGTTCATAAATGCCAACAATATTTTTTTAACACCCTTTCTAGCACCCAATATCGATTAACTTCACTATTCACTCTTTTATCAAAAATCAAGGCATAAATACTAATTCCTTGCATTTTATGTGGATGAATATTTAAAGTAAGAAGTTAGACGGCGACATATATCGCATGTCTATGAAACCTCACTCAAGAATCTCAATAAAATATAAACAATAAACCACTGGTCGTATTAGTTTAAGGTAAAATTTATCAAAGAAGAAGCTAAATCAAAAGACAGCCTCAACCAGTGTCCGTTAGGGCTAAAAACGTGGCGGTAGAGGTAGGTCAAAAATCGAAACAATAAGTTTCTGTTATGGAAAACACAAACTATACCGAAGTGAGGGAAATATCAAAGCTATGAATTATGGTAAGTTTCGCAGACCACTTCATGGTAAGAATACTACTCGAACAGCTGCATTAATCAGACAGATATTCAATCACCGGAAAAAAATGCAAGAGAACTGAATTAATCAAAGCATGGATCTAAAAAACTTTGAGGTCCCGGATCTCAAGTTACTGAAACAATGAACGGTCGAACCCAAATGCAAATTTATTTAGTAGAGCAACTAAAAGCTAAATGGTTGGGAAACATCCTTGGAATATAAAATGATAAATTCAACCATACATTCCATAATAAAATTAATTGTGCATAGCAAAAATTTAACAATTCACTCGATTAAATTTAAAATTATGACCCAAAAATTAACCTAAATTAAAAAATAATTCATTTGTTATTCGAAATGACATTTATTCTGTATTTCATAAAAAAAAATTAAAAAAATATTCAATATTTCATTTGTGCATGATTATTTTACCACAAAATTATATTTGTGCATAGTACAAATAATCAATTAAATTGACTAAATGTCGAGGAATAATGATTACTTTCAAATTAAGTCAATATGAAGTATTCCCACCATTGTTTGCAATCACTTCATGAAGACGCTACGAAATGAAATTCACGAGATTTTCTAGCATTTGCGTTGGAATTCGATCCCAGATATTTTTTACCACAGCAAAAGTTTCATTTGGCTGCCTTCCATTTTCTACCGCCATTTTTTGCTTTAAATAATTCCATATATTCTCAATTGGATTTAAATTCGGACTTTGAGGTGGCCTATCAAGTTTTTGTCAATCCAAATCTCTTAGAAACTTCGTGATGAATTTACTTTTGTGAATTGGAGCGTTGTCTTGCTGCAATATAAAATGCTGGTCTATTAATTCACAACCAGAAACTAAAGCGTGCTCATTTAACACTTCCAAGTACGTACTTGAAGTTACCTTTTCATGTAGCACTATGAGATATCCAACACCATTGTAACTAAAACACCCCATACCATCATTTTATCGCCACCACTATGGCGAGTGGGCATAATAACGGTGCGATTTTTTTTTGTTCGGAAGTGGAAACCTCCTGGTTATACTGCGGCAATTTTTCCCATCGCCTATTGACAAGGGGGTAGGTTGTCATCTTTCAATAGAACAAGCTCGCCAATTTTAAAATTGTCGCTGTTTTGCTGCGCCTTGTTTCGTTGTTGGAGATTATTTAAGTATTCAACGTGATATCTTCGCTAAAACATTTTCACACGTTGTTGAATTTTGTCCCAGTAATTGATTGGATTTTCGTCTTCAATAGCGTAACGCCCATCAGGAATATGTAAAATTGGTTCCCCAACCAAGAAATGTGCTGGCGTGAGGGCAACATCTGAGGAGTCATCAGCTGACATTGGACACAGAGGACGTGAATTTAAAATAGCTTCTATTTGACAAAGCAGCGTAGATAACTCTTCCATGGTGAGATGCATTTTACCGGCTTCTCTAACTAGGTGTTTCTTTACAGATTTCACGGCTGCTTCCCACAATCCGCCGAAATGATGAGTAACTGGAGGATTGAAATGCCAAGTTGTGCCGTTTTGCGATAAGAACTCTGCTACGTCTCTTAGAAACTCGGAATTCGTCACCAGTTTGCCAATTTCATCCAATTTTACTGCTGCTTTGTTTGCTAACCTTTTCAATTTGTTTTCAGCTCCAACAAAATTTATGCCGTTATCACTGTAGATATTCTTGGGAATTCCTCTTTTTGCGATAAACCATCTGAGAGCTGCAATAAATGCTTCTGATGTACAGTCTCCCACTAACTCTAAATGTAACGCCTTTGTGGAAAAACAGACAAAAATGGATATGTAGCTTTTAATCAATTTTGCGCCTCTCCCCCTCTTTATTGCCATCATAATCGGACCTGCATAGTCAATTCCAACATTTGAAACGGTCTAGATGTACATACACGCTCCCTTGGTAGATCTCCCATTTTCTGATTGTGTTAATTTGCTGCTTTATACCTCACACAAACGACGCATTGATTCAGTAGCTTCTTGATGGAGTTACGGCTATTTATAATCCAAAATTGTTGCCTTAGTAGAAAGGAAGTTAAGGATGGCCCAGGATGAAGGAATTTATTATGTGTATATAGGATAATTAGTTTGCCAAGTGGAGAAGTTTTTGACAAAATATAAGGGTGCTTTGTGTTATAAGCACAATCTGAATTGGTTAGACGACCTCCTACTCTCATTAAGCCGTCGTCATCAACAAATGGGCATAGTTTTTTCAGCTTGCTGCGGCTATTTACAGGGGATTGTTTTTTGAATCTCTTTAAATCGTCATCGAAGTCGCGTTCTTGGTCCCATTTTATACATAACAGCCGTGATCTTTTAAGTTCTTTAGCTGTTAGGAATGTGTAGTTTATTCGGTCTCGCCCTTTTGATATATTATGTATTAATCGATTCACGTATCCTAGGATTCTCGTTATCTTCGTGTAGCTTGAAAAGTTATTTATCAAATAGTCGTAAATGTTGCTGCAATTTACAGAGTCCTCCGTTGTCAAACCAATTTGAAGTAGTTGTGTGGTTTTGCTTCGAACTTCTTCAGTAGTAGTTGTTGTTTTTATTTGTGATGGCCAATCTGATTCCGGTAAGTGTAGCCACTTTGGCCCCTTCCACCACAGATATTCATCGAGTAATTTCGACGATGAGATGCCTCTAATGGCCAAATCTGCAGGATTTTCAGCTGATTTGACATGGTTCCATCTGTCACGAGGTACTAACGATAAAATCTCCGACGTCATGTTGCCGACAAATGTTTTCCATTTACTTGGATGACTGCTTAACCATGCTAAAACTATTGTCGAATCTGTCCAAGTAAATAGTTCATAATCAGTGTAACCTATAGTTTGTGTATTCAAAACTATATTTAATTTATAATAAAATTCCAAATTTTTATTCACAAAATTTACTTTGCTATTTTACAAATTTTATTATTTAAACAAATTTATTATTTTACAAAATTTATTATTTTAACAAATTTTATTATTTTAGAAACTTATTATTTAAACAAATTTTATTTTTAGAAATTTATTATTAAACAAATTTTATTTTTAGAAATTTATTAAACGCCACCATTTGTTAATTTTTATTTAAAAAAAACAAATCGACTTTACTAGTCGATGATCTGAACGCAATTACAATTTTTGTTCCTTTTTGTTTCCAAAAAAACAAAACATACATTGTATATGTATATATAAAAAAAAACCGCGTCAAACTTGTTGTACGCGCGCACAGTGTGGCAAAACGAAACGACCGTATCAAAAATATTTTAAATAAATACTTGTGTTAGAAACACCAAGTATATGAAAGGTGTAGTCAATACAACAAAAGAAAATAGCACTCACACATGAAAAGCTTTACTAAGTACTAATAAACGTAAACTGTGAGAAAACATAGACTAAAAATGTATAGCAATTGTAATAAAATAATACACATCTGCAGTAAACTGCGTAAACTAAAATGGTTCCAATCTCCACTAATTAATAGTGTAGTTAGAAACATAAAATAAGATTCAAATTGCTATCGTTAATTCGTAGCGCGATTTAAAAATGTTATTTATGAATATATAAATATTTAATTTACATTTTAGATCGGCCGCTACAGTACTCCCCTCCTAGTTGTGTTCCAGTAAGACTTGAACACTAACGAGAAAAATGCACAGCTGTTTGGTTTCGAGATGAAAGTATAATATCAACCGAATTAATTATACCAAAAGCGGGTTTTAATCTATCAATCGAGATATTACAATTCTTATCCCGAATCAAGATAACAAAATGTTTACGAAGGCGCCTAACTACTTTAAATGGTCCTTCGTAAGGAGGAGTAAGTCCAACACGAACCTTGTCAGACCTTACAAAAACAAAATCACAGTTGTCCAAAGTTTTCGGGACAAATATGTCATCTTGTTTAGCTTTACGCGTAGGTGATGGTATAAGGTTCCTCATTGCATTACGCAATTGGTCGATAACTGTGTCGCTACAAGGCAAAAGTGAAAGAGGCTTCTCAATAAAAAATTCACCGGGAAGTTTAATGGTTTGCCCATAAACCATCTCGGCTGGAGAGCACTTTAAATCTTCTTTCACGGTAGCCCGGATTCCTAATAAAATAATTGGAATCTCAGAACTCCAATGAATTGAATCGCCTCTGGCCATAAGAGCAGCTTTAAGCTGCCTATGGAAGCGTTCAACCATGCCATTCGCTTTAGGATTATAAGCCGTAGTACGTATCCTATGAGCGCCTAAAAGAATTGTTAGCTCATTAAACAGTTTTGATTCAAACTGTGATCCCTGATCCGTAGTAATCTGAGAAGGAACGCCAAAGCGTGACACGTAATTATTGACAAAAGAAGTGGCAATGGTTGCAGCTGTCATGTTTGCTAAGCAGTACGCTTCAGGCCAGCGAGTAAATCGATCGACACATGTAAGTATATATGAACATCCATTCGAAATAGGCAAAGGCCCAACAATATCCAAATGTATATGTTCAAAACGACCAGGTGGAATATCAAATTGTCCGTGGGGTGAAATAGTGTGCCGTTGAACTTTAGCACGTTGGCAGGATAAACAAGAACTAGCCCAATGGTTTACGTCCTTGTTAATACTAGGCCAAAAATAACGAGCCGTAATCAACTTACGAGTGGCTCGGACACCAGCATGCGCTATATTATGTAAAGAGTCGAACACAAGTCGACGTAAAGAATCTGCGATGTATGGGCGATTATTACCCGTCGAAGTTTCGCAGTAGACTTCAAGGCCAGGCAATTTAAATAACTCAAGCTTCATAGAAGCTGAGCGACAAACGGTACCAGAAAGTAACTGCTGTAGTTCTTCATCCGATTGTTGTGCCTTAATAATATCTACATAATCAAAAAAAATTTCATTTGTGGCCGAGTCAATATTAGTGGTTCGAGACAGTGTGTCTGCGACAACATTGTCGGAACCAAGTACATGCTGAATATCTGAGGTAAATTGACTAATATAATCCAAATGGCGTGATTGCCTTGGATTTCTTTCAGTTTTAGACTGAAGGGCTCTAGTCAAAGGCTTATGGTCAGTATAAATCGTGAAATCACGACCCTCAACAAAATATCTAAAATGCTTAATTGCCAGATATATTGCGAGAAGTTCTCTATCGAATGCAGAATATTTAATTTCAGCAGTCGTTAATTTTTTTGAGAAAAATCCTAAAGGTTCCCACTTCTTCTTATTATACTGTTGCAGGACAGCGCCAACGGCGGTGTTCGATGCATCAGTAGTAATACTAAATTTCGCATTTCCTAAAGGATGCGACAGAAGAGTGACATTTGCCAATTCATTATTTAAAGAAATGAATGCATCATTGCATTCTTCAGGCCAAGAAAAATTCTTGGGTGTCTTAGGCAACTTAAGCAGTGCTGACAAATGCGAATGAATTGGACTTAGAAATTCAGCCAACTTTGGTATAAATCGATGATAGTAATTAACCATCCCGATATACCGCTGAATGTGTTTAATGGAACTAGGAGTAGGAAAATCCCTGATGACACGTATTCGTTCCTCAGAAGGTTGAATACCATCTAGGGAAATCTTGTGGCTTAAAAAATCAAGCGAAGCTACGCCAAAAACACATTTCGGTGTCTTTATATGGACGTCAAAATCAACCAGTCTCTGAAACAACTGTTCTAAATGAACCAAATGTTGCTCTTCTGACTGGGATGCCACCAAGATATCATCAATACAAACAAAAACGAAGTCAAGTCCGCGGACAACTTCGTTAATAAAACGCTGGAATGTCTGCGCTGCGTTACGCAAGCCAAATGGCATTCGCGTAAATTCAAATAAACCGAAAGGTGTTGTGATAGCCGTCTTATGCACGTCTTCCTCAGCGACTGGAATTAAATGATAAGCCCTGACCAAATCAATCTTGGAGAAAATGGTACAACCATGCAAATTCATGGAAAAATTTTGAATGTGGGAAATCGGATATCTATCCGGTACTGTGACCGAATTTAATCTTCGATAATCACCACATGGTCTCCAATCTAAATCCTTTTTTCTAACCATATGTAAAGGACTTGAAACACAGGATGCCGGATGCGGACGACAAATCCCTAATTCCACCATATGTTGGAATTCTAATAAAGAGGCTTTATGCCGATCCGGATCTAGCCTGCGAGGTCTCGCCACAGGTAAATGTCCGTTTGTAACAATATGATGTACAACAGAATGGCGGACAGGCAAATTAAAATTGGGCAACGCTGTAAGTGTAGGAAACTTATTAAGGAGCGTGCCATAACCATTGTCAATTGAAAAATGCACAGGAGTCGGAGTTTCAAAACTCTTCACCATCGCATCCACTGACAATTTAGTGGTCGAATCTATCAATTGTTTATGCTTCAGATCCACTAAAAGACCAAATTTTGCCAAAAAATCAGCACCAATGATTGGCCTATCCACAGAAGCTATTATAAAAGCATGTGGAAAATCTCGTTTTAAACCGAGATTGACCTTAATCAACCTTGTACCATAGGTACGAATGGTTGATCCATTTGCTGCTGTCAGAACTAGATCACTTGAGAAACTGTTTACGTTAATATGAAAAAATTTAACTGGTATCACTGAAATATCAGCGCCAGTATCGATCAAAAAAGTTAAATTAATATTGCTGTCGTGTATAAAGAGTCGACTGGTTGGGTTTCTAATAAAATTAGTCGACTCGACCCTGTGCGGCCCTACTCGTTTTTTGTATTTTCAAACGATTTATCCGAATTATCTAGCTTAGACTGCTTGTCACGATAATATGAGCAAGGTTGCTTACAGAAATGTGCCTTTGGGCCAAAAAGACGGTGTAACTTGCACCACGGATTATCGGGTGTCAGCTTATTGTTACTATCAGTCTTATTTTGTCGAGAATTGTCAAAAGACGAATTTCGACGATAGTACCTTGAGTTCCTTGAAGTGCTCCGAGACCTGCCCATATCATTATAAAGATTATTCATACGGGCTTCTAACGAATTCAATCGAGATTCGATGGTTTTTAATGTCGTCGGCGCGTCTCGCCCATTCGACTTGGCTGGAGTCTTTTTTGACATAGCAGCAAAATTTGAAATATTCGACAAATTGGTTGGTTTGGAGGTTGAACTCGAAGGTTTGTTTAAAGTCGCTAATCTGGGAGTTCGATTCATGGCTTCATGAATCTTATCCGCTGTCTTAGCGAGATCATCGGGGGTTAATGTATCGGGTTGTGCTACAAGTGCCAACATTACGACTTCTGGTAAACGGCGAATCCATAAAGCCTTAATGACTTGGTCGCTAATGGAACTACCCGCGAGTGATCGAATATGCCTAAGTAATTCGGAGGGACGTCTGTCGCCTATATCTAACCCGCTCAAAAGTTTCCATAATTGGGCTTCACTCGAAGGTGAGAGGCGGTCTAGCAAATTTTTTTTAATTGTTTCGTAGTAATTATCCTTCGGTGGTGTTCGTAGCAAATCTGAAATCAGATCGCTGGTCTCTGGCGACAGAGAAGCCAACACGTGCAAAAATTTTGCCTTGTCACCTTTTATTTTCAAAAAATCAAACTGCAGTTCAGCCGCATGAAACCAGTTCTCCGGGCTCGTAACCCAAAAAGGCTGCAATTTGATATTAATAGAGGCTGCATTGCCTGGTGCCTGTGGCATTTCGACATCTGTAGGTTCCAATTGTTTTGTTGGGTCAGCGTCTGCTTGCGCGGACGTTCCCGGTTTATTATCAGGCATTTTGTACCAAAAACTAATTGGAATCTATAAAACTTGACTATTATTATCTAGAACGATTTTTCTTAGATAACTGGCAAATTGTCAGTGTTAAATTCGAGCTAAATAGTTGTGACAAGTCAAAATAAAGAACAGTACGGCGAACACTATCTGCTCGTACTGTTAAAATAAATATAAATTGATTCTACTGCGAGATGCCCTCGAATATCGTTGGGTGCTAGCGTCCAACACAGAAATTGGAGGGGCTCGGCTAGTTCAATTGGTGCAATGTGAAAATGTTACGTGGGAACAGTCGGAACGATATTGTTGTAATTGGTTAATTAATTAATTAGAGAACGTTTTCTTCATATACCGGGGAATTAAAAAATAAAAAAAAAATAAAAATATGTAAATGAGTCACTACAAAATTCTAGCGTTCATTAATATTTTGTACCGTTACGAAATTTTGGTTTTTGATTAAATTATCGCAAAAATTAATGTAAAATTAATTAAATAAATGGCGTTAAATTTACATTTACTTGAAGCTACGTTAAAATTTATAAAGAAAAACTAAAAATTTTAATTTTATATATGAAATTAAGTGTTTGCAATAAAAAACTCTTTATTTGTTTAAGAAAAAACTGTTAAACACTTAGCTGATTTTAGTTCAATTGTATAACTTAGATGTATCGGTTTAATCCTCGCTGGACCGGGTAATGTCACGGTATAATGTCCCACGCTGAACCGTTCACTGTCTACAGTATAACTGTCCCACGATGCACCTGGTAATATTCTGGTGTTGAATTATCTCAAGGTTACCACACGGTAATATCCAGTAAAATTATTGTCCAAAATTGTTTGATTTTCGGGAAACGGTACTGTAATGTGTTCCCGTTTAAAAAGGTGTGTACTCCAATGTATAATATCGACAAAACTTTTAATGCGATGAATTCCGGAAATATTTAAAATGTAATTTGAAGAAAAAAAATTTTAGTATTCATTAAATTACGGCTTATATATTATACACTGCTATATATCTAATCAACGACACGTACCTTTTTCTTGATACGGTGGGCCGTATCAAGATTCCAAAACCAAAACTTTTAAAATCGTTCAATTCCGCGTTGTTGCGTATTCTACGCATATATTATGCTTGAAAAATTATCCGCGGTTGCGGATTTGCCCTAAACAGGGACTTTCGGGGTCACCACTTATAGTTTGTGTATTCAAAACTATATTTAATTTATAATAAAATTCCAAATTTTTATTCACAAAATTTACTTTGCTATTTTACAAATTTTATTATTTAAACAAATTTATTATTTTACAAAATTTATTATTTTAACAAATTTTATTATTTTAGAAACTTATTATTTAAACAAATTTTATTTTTAGAAATTTATTATTAAACAAATTTTATTTTTAGAAATTTATTAAACGCCACCATTTGTTAATTTTTATTTAAAAAAAACAAATCGACTTTACTAGTCGATGATCTGAACGCAATTACAATTTTTGTTCCTTTTTGTTTCCAAAAAAACAAAACATACATTGTATATGTATATATAAAAAAAACCGCGTCAAACTTGTTGTACGCGCGCACAGTGTGGCAAAACGAAACGACAGTATCAAAAATATTTTAAATAAATACTTGTGTTAGAAACACCAAGTATATGAAAGGTGTAGTCAACACAACAAAAGAAAATAGCACTCACACATGAAAAGCTTTACTGAGTACTAATAAACGTAAACTGTGAGAAAACATAGACTAAAAATGTATAGCAATTGTAATAAAATAATACACATCTGCAGTAAACTGCGTAAACTAAAATGGTTCCAATCTCCACTAATTAATAGTGTAGTTAGAAACATAAAATAAGATTCAAATTGCTATCGTTAATTCGTAGCGCGATTTAAAAATGTTATTTATGAATATATAAATATTTAATTTACATTTTAGATCGGCCGCTACAAACCCATGGATTTTGACCCCTTTTAAATCAATTTTGCGAGTAATTGAGCTGCGCACAATTCCAACTTGGGAAGAGATACTTGCTTGATTGGTACTACCTTTGTTTTGCACGTTATTAAGTTTACCTGGGTAACATCAAGATAAGTTGATTTACAATAAATGACTGCTGAATAAGCTTGTTCACTGGCATCCGCAAAACCATGAAATTCTATTAATCCAGCGTGAGGTACATAACGTGGAGTTCTTAAATTCTCAAACACGATGATATCATTTCGAAATTTATTCCAAATATTAGCTATTTATAAATTAATTGGCTCGTCCCATGAAAGTTTTTGCAGCCATAGCCTTTGCAGTAAAATTTTGGAGATTATGATTGAAGGTGCTAACCATCCCAGTGGGTCGAAAATGCGAGATATTTCAGATAGCATTTTCCGTTTTGTAACTTCTTGACCTGGTTCTATGTTCACTTTAAAGCTAAAACTATCTGAAACTGGATTCCACTGTATCCCTAAAATTTTGATAACATCTGGATCTGATGAATCGATTTCTACCTCTCCTGGATCATGTGCAATGCCACTATTGGCTACCCATTTTCTCAAGGAAAACCCAGCAGATAATAGTATAGTGTTTATCCTAGTTTTAATATTTAAGAGTTCATGGACAGTTTCTGCTCCCGTCAAAAGGTCATCCACATAAAAATCATTGGTGATAATTTTTTGCAATTTTTGGTTCGGTATCTCGTACATCATACCCAAGCTGATTCAAGCATATCGTGGCTAAAAAGGCGCTGAAGCAGTCCCGTAAGTGACTGTAGCTAGCTCATAATGTCGAATATTTTCTTTTTGATGCTCACGCCACACAATTCGCTGACACTTTCTATCTTCCCTGGCTACAAAAATCGGCCGATACATCTTTTCGATGTCAGCGGTTATTGCATACCTATGTGATCGGAAACGCACCAATATCTCCCATAGTGTTGGTTGGATCGTCGACCATTAACATATTATTTAGAGATATGCTACTAGAATTACGGCATGACCCATCAAAGACTATATACGTACCTTGGTTGTTGAACTGCTCTTCTTTATCACGGCATGATGTGGTAAATAAAAACCATATGAATTTGGAATTTCTGGTGTTACCATTTCCATATATCCTAAATTATCGTATTCCTTTAGAAATTTGCAATACTCCGTATTTAAGTTTTGGTTGGACAAAAATCGTCCCTCCACAGTCATTAACCGCTTAATTGAACAATTCACCGACTCTCTCATCACTGCGTCCTGTCTCTTCATAGGTAATTTTACTATAAATCGTCCATCACTATCTCTGGTAACATTTTTCTGGAAATAACGCTCGATCTCTAGCTCTTCATTGGATTGTATTGTTTCTCCCTTAATTTCCTCTAATTCCCAAAATTTCTCGAGCACTATATCCACGCTTTCTTAAAGAATTACATTCAAGTTTTGAATCCCAATGTCTCGTCTACCGCTTCCAGCAAGGATGTATCCAAATAAGGTGTTTTGTGCTGTAAAATTAGGAAATTGTATGCGCCCGTGTTGCAAAATTTTGAAAAGTACATCTGATCCTAACAAGATATCGATTTTTGTGTTAACAGTAAACGTTGGGTCCGCCAGGTTTAGTTATGTGACCTTATTGAGTTCATCGGGATGAGCACTTATTGGTTGAAGATTAATTGGTAATTTTGGTAAGATGAATGCGTCTGTTGAGATAACGTTTCCGTCTCTAGAGAATAGCTTGAGAGTCGTAATATCCTTCGTCACAATATTAGCTGTTGCGAGTCCACTTACTACCACACGAGCAGCCCTCCGGCCGAGATTAAGTTTCCTCACGACCGTTTCATCAACGAACGACGCTTCTGATCCGGTATCCAACAGTGCCTTGCATTTATAAAGTTTTCCAAATCCATCTTTTAGATACACCAAAGTTTTAGGTAGCATAACTCTCTCGATTGCTCTCTCTTCACGGATAGTATTGGTTTCTTCTCCTAGCTTAGTATTAAAATTTTGAAATTCTTCATTTTTAGCATCTAAGTTGGTCTCTCCATCCTTTATAGTTGCACTCTCGTTTGAGTGTAATAATATATTGTGTTTCCGCTTACAATGACCACATCGATGCCTTGAACGACATTGATAAGCGCTGTGACAAGACTTCATGCAGACAAAACACAATTGCTTTTCAGCAACAAATGTTCGGCGGTCTTTCTAAATCATTTTTATAAACTTATTACAATTAAATAAGTAATGATCAGAGGAGCAACAGGGACAACTGATATTACCTTGCAAATCTTCCCTGCTAATTTGTAAGTTTAAAGGTTTTTGTTTGCTGCTTGAGGATCCGGTGTCACTACGACTTGGCTTAGACCTTTCTAATGCGAAACTTCGATTGGTTAAAAAATTCAGGAACTGTTCTATTGTTTTAAAGGTTCCGTCACAAGTTTCCAAGGCCCAAGTTTGTCGAGTTTTGTCATCACACCTATCCAACAGCATATAGATAAGCCATACGTCCTTCTTTTCTGCAACTCCGCCCAAAGCCTTTAAAGCACGCAAAATTTCATCGGTAATATCAGCCAACAAACGTAACTTTCTGGGATCCCCTTTTGAATGGGGTTGTGTAAAAAATTTGTCCAATAACGTAGTTGAAATGTGTGTTACATTGTCGTATCGCTTGCATATTTTCTCCCAAGCATCCTTGTAATTCGCACTGGTTAATGGAATATTGGTAATCAATGAAGCAGCTTCACCGGTCAGCAATCCTCTTAAATATTTAAACTTATGGACATCAGATATGGGTGTTTTATGAATCGATACTTCATAGAGATCTTTGAATGTTGGAAATTGTGAGAAATCGCCCGAAAACGGTGGTATATTAATTTTGGGAAGCTTAACCTCGTCCCTTAGTTTTTGATTGAAACTGGTATTGTGCAGTTCATCCACCAATTCCTTTTGATGTTCCGTTAATTTGCCGATAGAAAAATTTAACTGTTCTTGATTTTTTCGGTCCGTGATGTTTTTTACCGCGCCTCGGAATTTGCCTTTAACATCAAAATACAGTCTCTCAAAATCGCTCAACTCAGAAGGTGCACCATGTGCTTCAATGTCGCCGTCTAGGTCAGAAAAACTGTTGAATATTTTTTCTAAACATTCCAGACGTATATTTAAATCAACAACAGTAACTGACTCGTCGGTCTTCATTGCTCCTATCGATCCTTCCAAACGCGTTAACGCAGCCTTTGCTGAACCACGCCGGCGCACCAAATATGCCAATTCTTCCGCCATTTAGTTTTTATCACTTAACCACTTTATTTTTTCTTTTAATTAGGTTTTTTACTATTTTATAGAGTTTATTTCACTAGATCACTAATATGCCTTTGAACTTATTTTTATTTTGTTTTTTAGAATAAAAAATTAACCAATTTTTTTTTAGAGTTAAATATTCACCAAATAAAAGTTATTCACAATCACAAAGTTAATGGAAAATATTATGGAAATGAAATTCACTTAATAGTTCTTCAAAAAAAAAAAAAAATCTTACAATTCCAAAAAAGATCAAAATGGATGTAGATCCGGCTCGAAGGACCATGTAAAAAATGATGCTTATAAAGCAATAAATATAAGCTCACTTAATATATTTGTTTATTTTAATTAAAAAAAAAACTCAAATAGCATGTTTAACTCACAAAGTTATATTGTTTTTGTTTTATTTTACAAAATTGAATTTATTCCGATTCACAAATTGAATTACAAAAAGGATATTTAATAAATTTTAATTTTTACCCTGTATAAATTGATGGTGTGTCCAATCTCTTCGCAAAAAATGGAATGACCGAGCAAAAGCCCAAAAAAACTCCAAATGCCCGTTGTATTAAATTCCTCTTTCTGTTACTCAGCTCCATCTATTATATATTGTATGTATGTGTATACATAGTACCTCAATTGGTTCGAATACAAATTAATAATTACAGGTAATTTACTTAATTAAGGTAATACTAAATTAAACTGAATACAGTAAAATCACACAAATGATTCTCAATAATATCAATGAACTATCATCGATACAAAACAAAGCTAAGTATAAATATAGTATTTAATTTAATTTAAATTTCTCTTTTAGGAAATAATATCTAATTTAATTTTGATTTCAGGAATTCATCTAATTCAACACTGAGGTTTGTGTTTAAGGAGTTTCACTTCCTGTTATCTTCTTTTGCGGTTGTAGCTCATTTTCGTCCTCTCCTTTGCACATTTCTCAAGCTACTAAAAGGTCCACCCGTAACATTTTTTGTTAAAACATTAAAAAGAATTTTTTCTTGCTATGCACAAATAATCTTGTGAGAGAATCACGATGCACAAATAATTTTGTGATTTTCTTTTGCGTTTGTTTTGAATGAAATAATGAATATTATTTTTATTTTTTTTAATCAAATATAGAATAAATATCATTTCGAATAACAAATGAATTATTTTTTTATTTAAGTAAAGTTTTAGATCAAAATTTTAAATATAATTGAGCGATATGTTAAATTTTTGCGATGCACAAATAATTTTGGTAAAGTTTGTATATCAATATTTACTTGAAGCAAACGCATTAGATAAAGAAGGACACTCTATAATACATGCAAAACAAAAAATCCACAGAAAAAAATTAAGGTGTGGCAAACATACGACTTAGTTTTACGAATAGGGAATTTTGAGAAACTCATCACGCAAATCTTAGCCATCTTACAAACTTAAATTTTTTTCAAACTTAACACAGAAATTCGTACTCAATCTTAATGTCCAAAGTCTCAGTCAATTCCTACTCACAACTACTAGTGCAGACGCCGGTGTGCCCATCTACAACTACGTCTCAACAAAATTCACTTGCAGGCGACTGGATCATCCTCAGAAACCAGGGCATGCGCAGATACGTTTATTTGGTGATATTTGTCCCACTGAAGGTTCCTTAATCGTCACTAGGCTCTCGTCTCATACATAAACAAAATATTTGACACATGGACCGAGACAATTTTTTCGGGGATTGGGTCAGCTACTAGCTAGTTTTCACCTATAGACCCTACGTCCTAAGTGTTACAGTAATTAAGATTTGATTTTTTATCAATTTTTATTTCTCACAGAAATTTATTGCTCACAGAAAAACTCTCAAGCTAATTGTATCAAATAATGATGTACTTAGAATAAAAATAGATTGCAGAATACAATACAACTTCGTGCTGTTACAATCATAAACCAAAAAAAAAATATGGCGAGATATCGGGTAATTTAAATAAAAAACGGAAAAAAATCATATCTCAATTACCGTAACACGGCGTAACACTTAAGACGTAGGTTCCATGTATGAAAACTAACTAAATTATATCGGGCCATGTGTTAAACGCCCTGTATATCGGTGGACACCGACAAAGTCCTTGTGCTCTGCTTCGACTTTGAAAAACTTTGCAATTTTAGCATTTTTAGATTTTTTTAACGTTATTCGGGTAACGATATATAATTTTATCCGTTCCAGTATATCTTCACTTCTTTCGTCTGCTAATCTTTTCCTTGTTTGTTATACTCCGAATAGAGTACACTCCATCGTTGTAATCGATTTCAGTTTGCCCCGTTAGGTAATTTTTTCTTTTCTTTTTTGAGTTCAAAAGTGACGTCAAGTTTGAGGGTCCGTTTTTATATAAAATGTGCATCAAACAGGAATTTATGGAATTTCTTCATAGCACATATTTTTGCGAGCGCTCCTTTTTCTAATTGAGAAAACTTCTTTTCTGCTCTATTAAGTGATGAGTATTTAAACATTATTAGATTTTCAAACATATTTTTGAAGTTAGTCAAAGCATTGTGGGATCTTAGTGGGAAAGAATATTATTATTAGACAACATATCCTTACATATCCGAAAGGCTTGTTCAGATCCTCTGTTCCAATTATACTTTACTTCTTTTTGAGTTATTCTGTATAATGTCGAAAATTCCGAAGCATTATAGGTTCAAATTTCTCTTAGCAATTTTATTAATTCCATATAATATATACAAATATTTTATTGGTATACCTTTCAATATCTTATATGTCAGGCTTTGGAAAATGGTCCGTGTACTTGATATTCCGTAAGTTAGGTGAATGTTAAAAGTGAACAAGGAGCTAGAATTTTCTCCAATTCTTTGGTTTTCCTATGCTCCAGCTAGTTCTAGTACCGTAAATATTTTACAATTTGCCAAACTTGAAAAAATATCTTCTTTAGCAGGCAAAGAGCACAGCCCGTATAGAGTATTGGTCCATTGACTACGTTATCAAGCTCATCTTCAACTTTACCCTTTACAACATTTGGCACAATGTATGGTTTAAAAAATATTTTTTTTTTTTAATTTTCTTTCAAAACTATGACATTTTAATTATGACTTCTCCAATAAATTTACATTATTTTTCGAATGTTATACGCGCCAATCCGGAATTAGTTTATCTAATCGATTCCGTCTTATAAGCGTTCTAAATAATTTCTTTGTTCACAGAAAGAAATTAACTTACTTAGAATAGAAAATCCCAGTTTTTAATTCAAGAAATTTATAAAATTTAAAAATAAATTAGTTTTTGCTCAATATAAACTAAAAATATTTGATTTAACTATATTTATCTTAAAATAAGAATCTAAAATAATTATAGAATCAAGAATTTAATATTTAAATTAAGAAGTGTCATAATTGATTATCATTAAAAAAACCTGACTTAATACAAGAAAGCGGTTTAATCAAGTTTACAATTTAAATTAAGAAATGTAATAATTGATTATCATTAAATTAACCTTACTTAATACAACAAAGCGACTTAATTGGCAGTACTATATTAAACAAAATAGTGGTTAAAATTAGCATGCGTTTTGTACTAGTATTTCTATGCAGAAAGATTTTGCTTAAATCAGATCACTATTTTTAATATGGTTTTAAAAATATAACTTGTATTTTTTTAGACTTTTTTTTTAAATAATGAAGCAAAACTTAAATTCAACATAATTATTCAGTTACATGCAAAATTTGTGCAAATTCATGCATACAGAAAAAAAATAGATTTCGTTATCTATTCTATAAAACAAATCCCATATTTACTAGTTTATACCCTTTGATTTTCAGCTAATCAAGCCCCTTTATTAAATGAAGTGTTGGGTCGAATAGGGTATTACATTTTGGTGTTTCATTCAATACAAAATATCAATTCTTAAATCTATAATTATTTTCCTAAATGTATCATTTGTTTTTAAATGATTATGTTTATGCGGAGAAAGTGGCTCCTGCTTAAGCGAAGTACAACCTCGATTAAATTTAATACGTTTTCATCTAAAATCAAATTTTAATTTTACTTGAATTATGAAAAAATTTGCTTTTTATAAGAATTTTCTATTAAATTTACATCGGAATGATTGCTTTATTTGAGAAAGGGTAAGATTAATTCGATATCATTCTTGCTTGAATGTAGATTATTACTAAATTCATTACAGTCTTATACGAAATATTCTTTATTACTTATAATTATTACACGGTCTTCTCAGCTGAAACATTGCACTGTTGACCTTTAACTAAATATTCCAGAATATTCTAGAATAATGTTTGTATATCTATGTATGTATCAACATTTTCAATTATTTTGTTTCCTCCAAATACATTAAAATGTATTTTCCCAAAGATTTTAAATAATACAGGTTTCGCGGTTTTTTCAATTTAGATATTTAAAAAAAAATATTTTTCTGAAACATCGATTGTACGACACACGCGCTCGAATATAAGACGCTTCGAGTTTTCATAAGCATTAAAACTTAGACAAAATGCATCTTAGAAACGATATTGCAGCTTTCCATTTTTAAGCACAGTATTCTGACAATAAAAATTATAAAACTAATTAAAATTAATCCAATATACACAACTCGCAAGTTAAACTATATATTTAATCAATTAGTTTGTTCAATTATTACAATTTTAATAAAAAAAATTATTAGTTTATATCATTTACTTAGCTCAAAATTGTCCGCTTGAGGAGCTTTTTCATGTTCCCTTCCTTTCTTCGACTTAGATTACAAGCTAATTACCTCAACATTGTTAAAAATTATATATAAGTTTGAATCATAAATCTGTGTACCTAGTCGACATTTTGTGACGTAAATTTTCTTTTTGTAAACATGATTGTAAACGATCACTATTTTCGATGTTCGATAGTGTTCAAGTCTCACTTTTCAAGAATAAAAATGTACACCATTGCGATTTTTGATGTGATTTTGATTTTCATACAAACAATCATTCTGTTTCTACAGACGTTCATCATTCATGGTATACAACGTTATCCTTGAAAAGAGAAACATGAACACTATCGAACATCAAAAATAGCGATGGTTAGAACATCCTACCATAAAGTGCAGCTGTTCGTTAATTTGGATTTGTAAAATAAGGTCAAGGCTAGCCAAATTGAAATTATTTTTTTTCATCAGTTAGTTTGTGTATGTTACTACAACTACTGTACTGTGATTCCTCTTAATTTAAGTTTTTTCTGGCTATGTGGCTCGTGGTTCAATGTTACATATGCTTAATGTGAAATTACGGCTTAACGATTATACGTGTTTTACGACATATCGATTATGCGCGGTAAACGGAAATAGAAATTTCAGCAATGAATAGTCAAATAAAATTAGCCACTTATTTCATTTAGACGGTTATGATAATTTTTTTAACTTTACTTTAAAAGACAGATCCTTGATATTGATGAACTCAGAAACCGCTGAAACTATTTATTATAATCTACAGCTGTCGTAGATTTGTTAATTCGTTATATCCAAAAATCTGTCATTCTAGTATAAACCTACTTGATTAACATGCTGGTGGTAGCACTAGCCGGTTTTAGACAATTTAACGTATGTTGTTTATCCAAAATGTCTTCCTTTGTTGCTCGCGTTTTTCCATTTCACTGTATGACTACTATAATAATTACATAAATGTAATAAATAAAAATGCAAGGTTGAGCTTATCAGTAATTGTCATAAGTTTAATCAGATATTTGATAGTTCATTAGAAAAATTTCCATTAAAAGAAAATGTTAATTTTTTAAAATGAAAATTTTTCTAGTAAAATTATAAAATTGGTTTTGTAAAAAAATCCTTATATTTATGCTCAAACTATCATTTATATCAAGGCACGCCGCAGCCGCTTGCTGTGATATGTATGTCCTTAAGTTGCTTCAAATAAGCATTGCTTAGTTAAATTAAAAGAAAACATAATAAAATATAAAAACATATTGTGACGGTGACACCTAGTGTGTAATAGAATAAGTAAAACTAATAGCTCAATGTTTAATGTACTAAATGGAATTTTCCATGATAAAAATTGTTACGTAATGTTTCTACGCTATTCCAACTGGAAAAGTCGTGAACTTTCGAGAAGCTTGGTTTGTGTATATAAAAAGGCGAACGAGATCGAATTGGATTATTCGTATTTGGAACGCGATAGAGTAAACTTGTAAGATTATAAGTAATATTTGGAAAGCGATAGTATAAAGATTAAAAAGGAATTAAAAAGTGATTTAAAAAGTGTTTTTGTGCGAAATAAAAAGTAAAAGTGATTAGTAAAATTTGAGAATAATTTATATAAAGTGATTTTGTGAATTTTGATTGATAAACTGTGTTGTAATAAATTTTGTGAAATAAATAAATTCGTTGGTGATAAATTGAATTGAGTTTGTATTATTCACAATCCAGTGATACGAACCTTGATTGACAAGGCAAAAACGTAACATTTGGTGACAGCGGTGGGATTGTGAATAAAAAGATAAAGAAAATGATTCTCAGCGAATTAAAAGTTCCAGAATTAAAGAGCGAACTTGAGAAACGGGGTTTGGCTACTGATGGTGGTAAAGCAGCTTTACAAGCGCGACTACGTGATGCCATGGAGAAAGAAGGGCTGGACGCGGAACATCATGATTTTGGAGAAAAAGTAACGGATGCGGCAACCGTAGAGCAGAAAGCAGAAGATAAACAACCGTTGGTCGAAAAGACACAAGAACATTCTGGAAGTTTCGATTTGTCGCAGTTAATAGCTGCTATGAACCAAATGACAGGACAGATGTGTCTCATGAAACAACAAAACGAACGACAAATGGTGAAAATTGAGCAGTCAAACCAAGAAATTAAGAATGAAATGGAACAACAAAATGTGCGGCAGTTGGAGACTATAAACCAGTCTAACCAAGAAATGAAACAACAAGGAGAGGAAATTAAAGACCAAATTATAGATGGTCAAAAGAGAATGGACGAGAAACTTCTCGAATTATCTACTAACATTCACGGCGAAGTGGAGAAGCTGCAAATGGAGATTCAAAAGGTTGACGAAAAATTTGAAACGAAGGTTCAGCAGGTCGAAGAAAAATTACAAGCGGAGGTTCAACGTCTCGGGAAAGAGCTAACTGATATCAAGGCAAGTGGAATAACAACACAAGTGGTACAAACCATTCAATCAGTTAAGTTAAAACCACCAAACTTCGACGGTACAACATCTTTCGGCATTTTCAAATTTCAATTTGAAACGGCAGCCAATCAAAACCGTTGGAATGATGAACATCTTGTCGCAGCGTTAATAGTGGCCCTTAAAGGTGAAGCAGCGGAGGCCTTACAAACAATTCCGGAAAAAGATCGCAACAGTTATCTCGAAATTATGAAGGCGCTGGATCGGAAGTACGGCAGTGATCACAAGCGAGAAATCTATCGAATGGAATTGAAAAGCCGCTATCAAAAGGGAGGAGAATCGCTACAGGAATTTTCATCGGCAATCGAGCGATTAGTACATCTAGCACATACCAGTACATCGGCCGATTGTATGGAAAGGCTAAAAATTGACGCATTCATAGACGGCATTCGAGATCCAGAGACACGCAGGGCGGTGATGTTGTCACCTAAAGCGACCTTCGCGGAAACCGTTGCGTTTGCGTTGACGATCGAGGCTGTGCAGAACTTCACCAGACCGTCATTATTTAGGCGCCAAATGAACTCAGACAAGAACGGCAGCAGGGAGCGAATGGTACCGAAAGTCGGAAGAGGCAGGCTTAGGTGTTGGAAATGTGACAAGTTGGGTCACATCTCAATGGACTGTCGGAAAGTAATACATGGAGAGAGAAGATCGCCACCTTTTATACGGGCAAACACGGAACGGTCGGGACAAAGGTCTAGAAGCAGCAAGCGAAGATGTTGGGTATGTAACAGGATTGGCCACATCTCGCGAGATTGTTTGGAAGCAAAGGGAAAGCGGCACGGATCACCAACTTCTGTGGAAAGAGCACTAAGAGGAGAGCAGGGATCGGATGAACGGATGGCAACAGTCGGTAAAGTGGATAGGTTAGAAGTCAGTTTGAAGGGACCGAAGCTGGCTTCGCCGTCTGGTTGCCCCATACCATTCATCCCTGTTACGAGTGAAGCACGAGGCGGAAGCAGCGTCACAGTTAGGGGCGGTGTTGATGGAAGGAGGTGTATTATTACGCTGGATACCGGAGCAACCCACACAATTGTTCGGAAAAATTTGATCGCAGGAGCAGTGCAGCTGGTTGATGGGTTAAAATTAAGAATGGCAAATGGGGAGAGTGCAATGATTAAAGGGAAAAAGGTCGTGAGCATAAGGATCGGCGAAACTCTTTTCCCGCACGAAGTTCTGGTCGCAGACATTGTGGACGAGGTTATTTTGGGAACGGACTTCATGAGGATGAATGGCTTTGTGTTGGATTTTGGACGAGGAATATTGAGCAGCGATAACATCGAGCTGAATCTTAAATTTAACGGTACGGATGTGACAGTAAGGCGAGTAACAATCAGTCATTGCGAGGAGCTGCCATCGAAATCTGAAACAATTGTTGAGGAAACCAAAGAACACCAGGTTAAGCAGACATTGGATAAGAAGGGCCGAGTTGTGCGAGGTAGAGTGCGAGTGTCGGGCGACTGGATGAGAACTCGATGTGCCATACGGGCAAATGGCCAGAGATTACACGAGGGGCAATTGGTGTGGCTTCACAACTCGCAACAAAAGAAGGGGGATTTATCGGCGAAAGTGCAGCCTTTATGGACGGCACCCTACAGGACAAGAAAAGGACAAGGAGGTAAACCAATGGCGGTACATTTAGAGAGGCTGGCCCTCTACCGAGGAGGTAATTTCGGTCCTGTTCGGGACGAACAGGCTTAGGTGAGGGGTAGTGTGACGGTGACACCTAGTGTGTAATAGAATAAGTAAAACTAATAGCTCAATGTTTAATGTACTAAATGGAATTTTCCATGATAAAAATTGTTACGTAATGTTTCTACGCTATTCCAACTGGAAAAGTCGTGAACTTTCGAGAAGCTTGGTTTGTGTATATAAAAAGGCGAACGAGATCGAATTGGATTATTCGTATTTG
Organism: Tipula vernalis; assembly: GCA_958295665.1. NCBI lineage: Eukaryota > Metazoa > Arthropoda > Insecta > Diptera > Tipulidae > Tipula > Tipula vernalis. The sequence goes on along the minus strand of OY282558.1, from coordinate 98,624,793 downwards.
GAACGCGATAGAGTAAACTTGTAAGATTATAAGTAATATTTGGAAAGCGATAGTATAAAGATTAAAAAGGAATTAAAAAGTGATTTAAAAAGTGTTTTTGTGCGAAATAAAAAGTAAAAGTGATTAGTAAAATTTGAGAATAATTTATATAAAGTGATTTTGTGAATTTTGATTGATAAACTGTGTTGTAATAAATTTTGTGAAATAAATAAATTCGTTGGTGATAAATTGAATTGAGTTTGTATTATTCACAATCCAGTGATACGAACCTTGATTGACAAGGCAAAAACGTAACAATATTTTAATAAACGAGAAGGGCCTAGTAAATTCTAGCAAAACTTTCTTAACTAATAACATATTTTACATACAGTTGCTAATATTTAGCAAGCTCTATTTAAACATATTTATTAATTTAGCAATATTTCTAAATTACAGCGATCATTTTTTGCAATAAACACACACTCGCTTAATTCTATAACATAATGCTTTTAATAAGCAAGCCTTGCTAAACTTACGCATGCGCATCAATATTTTAAAACGGTTTTAAAACCGATAATATTTATGATTTCAGACCTTCTTGTTCTGTTGAGTTGAGAACGTCCTAACTGCTAGTTTGATTTTTGTGTTTTAATACATTTTTAAAGTTTCTTATTGTGGAAAAAGTGAGAATACTTTTATGTAAGTATTAATTGTGTAATAAATTGTGTGTCTAAAATCTGTTTAGAATTCTCGGCGTTTCTGTTTTTTTATCCAACCGGATTATTTTTAATGTAAATCTGCAACATCAATTATGTTGTAGAAAAACGACGTGTGCACCACCATCTTTATGTCCTTCTTTTTGTTGAGTAGTGCGTAATTTTTTTGTTGTGTATAAGATGAAATAGTGGGGGTTTCCGAAATGCGATTTTAAATGCACATTTTGTAGAATACGAATTTTTGGGATAAATTACGTTTCATTAAAATTATAAAAATATTTATATTCGGACCATTCAAACAATACGTATTAAAAATGCAAGCATGAACTATGTCGCATACAGCTTTTCTAATGTCAATTCGCTAAATGTGCATTTTGCATTTCGGAAGCATCCACTGTCTATTTAATTTATAGTTTTATTTGTTAAAATTGTAATGATTCAAATATAAATATTTAATTATTTCAATACGTAGTTTGAAGTGTGATGTTTTATATTTGATTAATTTGGAACAGCTTCGTCATTTTGAATAACATAAATTTGTACTTAAAATTGCAAAAATTTGGTAATAAACTAGTGACACTAAAATCATAACTATTTTTAATATATTAACATTAAGCCTGTATAAAAACACTGAAAAACACTGCAAAAAGGCGCCTCAAAGAATTCAAACATTCATCAAATCCGTTAAAGGCAAACAAGATAATTAATAGGTAACCTCTTTTGTATTCAGTGAATGGCAGTAGATTAGTAAGTTATTTAAAACTAAAACGAAATTTATTTATTACAATTATTATATATTTTCAGATGGATATTGATTTCCAAATTTTGTATCCGGGCTCAAATTTTTTCCTATTTAAAAAATGGGGAAATTTTACTAAAAAAGCTCCCCTTACTCTTACCTAAGAAAATTAAAGTTAAGGGAGTGTTTTAAGAGCTGAAGTCTCTCCCTTTCAGTCTCCGTTGGACACCGTTCAAATCAAATAGAACAACACTGCAAAAGGGGGCCTTAAATAATTTAAAGATTCATCAAAAAATATCTTAAAAGCAAACGAGATGATTAACAGCTGACATCTTTTGAAATTTATTTATTACTTAAACACAATTATTATAAATTTTCAGATCGATATTGGTTTTCAAATTTTGCAACCAGACTCAAAATTTTTACTTTTTCAAAAATGGAAAAATTTAAGTGAAAAATTCCACTAATCTTATTTAAAAAAGTAAAATAAGGGAGTGTTTGAAGTAGTTTACTTAAATAACTTAATATTTTATCTTATATTTCTCTATACTTCCTAAGTCAAACTATATTTTGAGCTCCTAATTAATCTAATTAATTAACATTAATTCTCTCCCTATTTCCAGACTTCAAAAATATCAAACTTACTACATTTATCCACTACATTTGAAAGCCTGGTAGAAGAATAACCAGCAAGAAAACATCATTTTTTAACTTTTTTAACTTAATGCGCCACCTTACAGCTTTTATTCGGGATTATTGCTAACGGTAATCAAATTTCTGTATTAGTTTTAATAAATTCATTTAAGATTTTCAATTTGGTGAATTTTGAAATTATTTATAGTCTTTATTATAATGCCATTATATTATAAGTATTATTGCCTTTATGTCTTTACTAAACTAACATTGTACATGATATACATATATATATATATATATATATATATATATATATATATATATATATATATATATATATATAATGTGCAATTGCACAATTTTATTATTTGTTTGTTTCTTTATTTCTGTGCAATTTTTCTGGGGCTCGAGGCACTCCCAACTCAGTTTACTCTTGACGCCCTACCTTACGCAGTAGCCTAATCGAATACGTACGGATATTGGTCCGTTTTACATAGACCGCCTGCACACACATTGTACAGTGCTATGCCAGACATGAATTGTGCGTCGGCCCATGATTTCTACACTCCAACAAAGGGTCATAGATGTGTTCCTCGCCATCACCGATTTTAATCAGATGATCATAATTCCATTTAGCATCTCTCCTCTATTGGGATTCGAACCCGGCACCTCAGGATCGTAACCCGTAACTTTAACTACTGAGCCATTTGGTCGGCAATTTTTATTATTTATATGGAACAAAAATTCAATCACAATTTAATTCTTTTTTTTTTTTTTTTCTGAATTTTGTATATTTTTTTGTATTTTTTTTTTATTTAAATTTTTTTTATTTATTTTTTTTTAGTATTTTAAAATTGTGAACAAACACACATTCTACTGGAACACTTCACTATATACAACGTTATCCGTCACAACTACCCCCGTCGATGTTTTTCCTTGTCTTGGGGTTTCCGAAACTTTAACTCGGAGTGCATCAGAATCAGTCACTCTGGAAAATGCTGTATATAGTTGTCCATGAGTAAAACATGGCTGAGGAAGAAATAAGCCGACTTTTTTGAAAGTTTGACCCTGTGATTTATTTATAGTCATAGCGTAGGAAAGCCGAACAGGAAACTGATGACGTTCAAAATTGAAGGGTAGAGATAAATCATTAGCTGTGTTTAGTGAAATTCTTGGGATAAAGTGAACTGTGCCGGAATGTGCCCCAGTAATAATTTCCGCTTTAATACAATTTCGACTAAAATCCTTCACGACCATTCTAACACCATTGCATAGTCCATTTTTTATGGAAAGATTTCTTAGGAGCATAACTATGCAACCTTTCTTTAAATTTAAAATGTGGGGAGGTAAACCAGAGGGGTTCAAAGAATTTAGGTATTCAACTGGGAAATTAACTTGCAAGTCAGAGTCACATGTCCCGTCATCAGTTTTTACTGTGTCAATGGATGAGTAGGGTGCTTTTTCGGAAACCAATTTTTCAAGAACCTCTTCATTGAGCTCTCGGACTTCATCATTTTTTGGACACAATATAGCGTACTGCGATATTGAAGATATATCATTGGTTGTGAACGATTCCCCAAAAACATCAGCAATTAAATCCTGTGAGACGTATTTATTTGGCACTTCACACGAATATTGTGTTTTTTTATTTAATTCGGCAGATACTTGATTACCATTGCCGACATTTAACAACCATTCACTGAATTCAGGATCACTGATAGCCCTCATATTCCTTTTTAAATATAATGGATGGAAATGCCGCCATAACCGAGATTTCTTAATTGTAGCATTCACTATTGAACTTCGATTTCCATTTCTTACTACTGGCAAAACTTGCCGAAAATCACCTCCTAACACAACTACCTTTCCACCAAACGGTAAATCGCTGTTCATTATATCTCTAAAAACCAAATCTACCATTTCAAGTGCGATACCTGATGCCATCGGTGCTTCATCCCATATAAGGCAGTCAATTGATGATAAGAATTGTTTTTTTTTTAAGGATATTTGAGGATATTTAACGACATCCATGTTAAGCGGAAGCGAGAAAGCTGAATGGCACGTCGTTCCATCGGGGAGCAAATTTGCAGCAATCCCAGTCCAAGCTACACACATTACTTTTTTATTACTATCAGAGATCTTCTGCTTCAATGCCAGATACAAAAATGTTTTTCCACTACCGCCGGGACCATCGAGGTTAAAATATTTTTGTGGATTAACTTCTAATACGGAAGAAAAAACTGCTGATGCTGCTGAAAGTTGATCAGTATTCAGAGCTTCCCAAAAATTATTGTCAGCAATGTTAGGTGGCAAAATAATAGCAATAGCAATATTCAAAATTTCAGAAATGTTTGGTATTGTTACTACTGAAAGAAAATCAAAACCTACTTTTTCACATTGAATTTTTAAGTCTAGTATACAACTACTAAAAGCTGTACTATCATTCATGCCTTGATGAATAAAATCTTCCATCATACTACTTTTGAATTCATTAAAAAGTTTTAATGGATCAGCAGGATTGCAATGGGTCAGGATAGTCACAAATAAGGATCTCAAAGATTTAGGTAACATATGTTCGCGAGCCTCAGATAAACAGTTCTCCCACTCATTACTATCATTAATTAATCCCCTTGCTCTTGCTGCTTCTTTATATGTTAGGTATATTACATTATTAAAGGTTTTTAGTGCTTCAAATGATGTAGATTCATTACCTTTAACAGAGAGAAGAATTAGTCGAAGATGGTAACGTTCTATATCTCTAGGTGAAACTGCTATTATTCTGCCAATAGTTTTTCCACCAAAATGAGAATTTATTGATCGCTTTTCCCATATCGAGTTCTTGAATACATAATGATTCGGAATGTCGCTATAAAAAAATTTATGAGCGTCGGTGTCTATGAGATTAAGCTCAAAAAATGCCGTCAAAGTGGTGCACGCGGCAGATTGTCGTCGCAAAGCACTTTCTATATTATTTTCTTGAAAGTAAACCGACTGTCCATCTTTTAGGTGAACAGATAACATTACAGTATTGTGAGATTGACCATGAATGGGTAATTCTTGTAGATTCCAAGCTGCTTCTTGTGAGCTTATATAGCGACAGTTTAGATATTGCGATATTTCATCATGTTCAACCTGATTTGAGTTATTATTTAAGGAATTAATTTGAACCCCAACTCTTGCGCAATCATGTCCTTTAGTTATGTATTTATGGATATATTTAATTGCTTTGACAGTAGAGCATAGTTCGACATTTATATGTGCGTTATATTTCAAGCTTCAATAGGCATTATATGGAACTATAAAACGGTTATCAACAGGAATATTAGTTCGCGTTCGGGGAAAATGTTCTGGTAAATTAGAAGGAGGACGCCTTCTATATTTGGGATAACTTTCCATAGATATATCTGTCTCAAAAAAAAATTCTTTAGGAAATTGCTTTGAACATTTTCCGTTGACCATACAAACAGAATTACGATTAAATTCTCCACATGGACCATGAACATTGTGTTTAAGAACCACCTCGTGAAGTTGTCTGTTATCATTTAAATTAGGAATCTCCGCTGAAATGATTTTATCAATAGCGTCCCCAGTTTTGAATTTGTCTTCCTTAGCGAGTGTAAATAAACAGTGTGCATGAGGTAACCCACGTTTCTGATGTTCAATAACATAAACATACGATACGATATTTCCAAAAATTTGCTTTTTTACGATATCACTAAGGAATTCCTTTAATTTTAAATTATAAACTCGGGTTACGATATCAGGACGGTCTGAAGAATTTTGGAAAGTTTTTAGTTCAGACTTTATTTCTTCCCATGCCGGATTACACGTAAAAGTAATAAATAAGTCTGGACGGCCAAACTTCCTAACAATAGCCATATTGTCCTGGTACAATTTGGACATGAACCTTGGACCACCGATAAACGAAGATGGTAAAATATAAATATTACCAACTCTGGTATTATTTTCAAGACAATCGCTATTTACGTAATCCAAAAGTCCTCTGTAAGATTCAACACGAAGAGCTTTTTGATTATGTCGTATAAAATTTAACCGGTTAGCTTCAACTCGAGCGTAGGCAAACACCAAATATTGTTGAAATAGTTTGCCACCATAATGAAGCGGATTAAAAACATTTCGACGTACTGCAATTTTATATGAATAAAATTGGAGGGTCGTAATTTTATTTCGTACAGCAGTAGAATGTTCGCTGCTGTGATACATATCGGTGGTCCATCCAAATTCACCATTGGGAAAGAAAAGTGGAAATACCATAGGATCCAAATGTTTTGAAAGGGAGTTTATGCGTTTCAATGTTCTGCTGTTACTGGGGTAAACAGCGAAATCTACTCTATCAGCTGGAATATTTCCTTCACGGTCTGACACAAAAACTAATGCAACATCATCAGAATTTATTGGTGCGTTATATACCCTTTGGTCGTCATGAAGATTTCGGGTAAAAATTAGTGAGACACTATTAAGCGGACGACAGTTTCGATTAGCATCGGCTATTTCATTTTCGTAGATCTCTCGAAGTCTTTTATAACTGCTAGCATATGGGGAAACATGTTGAAGAACCATAGAAATTATTGACATTATTTCACGTTTGCACTTGGAATTAGCAGTATTGTTCATTCGAATATTTACAGCTGTATCAGTATCGTAGAGAAATAATTCAGCATAACTTACATCTCCACCACGCTCTTGATAATTATTAGAGCTCAAGGAAAAATCAATGGGAATATTAACGGAAGATCGATGATACACATCCCCAGATATTTTAAAAGAATATACACTTCCCGACATATGCTCAATGTTAGCGCCCATCGAACAGAAGGCATTCGCATTATTATATTGTCTAATAAATTCCCGGAAATTCTTACTTTTATCGTCTGTGCCAACAAAGAGTTGTTTAATATCAAATGGAAAATTTTCCGTTGATGTAGGCAAGTTCGATAATTTTCCATTGTGGCAACAACTACTTTTATTTTCATTTTTAAAAAAAAACTGCATCACAATAGGAGCATTTGACACTTAAATTGCCTAGATTAAAGCAGTCGGGGTAAACAAAATTTGAATTACCCTGAACAGCTGCTTTAAATAATAAATTAACTGATAGACGCGCTCGTTTTTGTTGCATATTTAACTCACGTATATTAGGATTCGCATTTCTTGCTCGTTGGAGTTCTCTTAAACGCTCACGGTTTTTTTCACGGTAACGACGGTCTGTTTCACGTCTTTCCATTATAGAAATAGAAATTATAATATAAAATGCTTATATATATAAATAAAAACCAAAACCAAAATCAATAAATCAAGAAATTCAAATCAAACCAAATTGTGTATATATAAAAAGCCTATATGTAAGACCAAAATTAAATTGTAAAATAAAATTTGCAGAAAGCGATCAATCAAATTAAATTCAAATCAAATCAAAGCTTAATTAAATAGCTAAGGAAAAACAAATATTCAACTCAAAAGAATGTAAAATTACAATACGTATAAACGAACCTTTTACTTCAAAAGTTAAGCATCAACTGATTTTTTATTTATAATTTATTCCTATTCGGGTGAAATAAACTTGTATGTATGTATATATGTAAATAATACTACACATACTTCATTTCATACAAATAAAATACGCATGCATATATAATCATGGACTCCTATATAACGAAGACTCAGTATTATCAAATTTATTAATACATGAAACGGTATATTGAATTTAAAAAGACAATGAATATGAAGTTTTGGGTTTTTCCTTTATTTGTTTTATATAGTGCATTCTCCAAGTAGTACATTTCTTAAAATAAATGAAGAATTTCCATAGAAAATTAAATTCATTACATATATCGACAAAAATATTACAGAGTTTTTCGAATATAGGAGTCCATGATAAAATACACGTAAAATGTTTTTTGAATTTATTTTTGTTATTTTTTGTTTTTCTATGTGTTCTATGTTAATATAACGGTAAACTCGTTCAGCCGCTTGTATAATATAATATATATATATATATATATATATTGTTAATTTCTCGATAGATGGTCAATACAAACTCGTGATAATAAAATTAACCAAACTATCTTTATTAGATAAACACTAATTTTAATTTTAATTTTGTATATTTATTCGCCCAATATCGCTTAAGTGTAACTTCGTTCGCAGCTGTCACAAGAATGTTTTTTTTTTTTCTTTTTTTTTTTTACAAATTGGTACAAATTTATAAAATTATATGCAGTGACATCCAACTTAAATACAAAATAATTTTACTGAGCTAACTGCTATGTGTTATATATAGTGACATCTAGCTTACAGTAGTTAACTAATTTAAATACAATAAAAGGTAACTGCTATAATATCGACTACAATTATTCAATGTTACCCTGTTAAATTAACAAATGTCAAAAGAATAATAATAATTACATTTGTTTTGAAAGCTAATATAAAATTAATTTAATACTAATATCTGTGATCGGATTTCTAAGGCTCGCGGTATTTGCTCGCTTCAATATCTCGCCTTTACATAATCCCGGCCTTAACGGAAACCGTTAATCTTCTTTGTTTGTTGGAAGTGAACACAGTTTTATAATGGGTCGCTTTAATATGGAGTTTGCAGTTTTTATTGTCGCTACCCTGATGTTCCCGTCGTCGCCTCTATGAACTTCTACAATTCTGCCCAACGACCATTTGCATGGGGATAAGTTTTGATCTTTTATTAACACGACATCTCCAGTTTTAAAATTTTTCTCTTGGCTTTTCCATTTGTGTCGCTGCTGCAGATGACAAAAATATTCCAGCTGATATCTTTTCCAAAAACCTTGCAGACGTTTTTGAATGTTTTGCCATCTCGACAGGCGATTATCTGGTACTTCAAGTAATTCTTCATCGGGAATAGAGTATGGAGTTGCACCAATCAAAAAATGGCCCGGTGTAAGAGCATCGATACTGGATTCGTCTTCACCTATTGAATATAGGGGCCTGGAATTCAGTATTGCCTCTATTTGGCACAATAGGGTGGCCATCTCTTCGAAAGTGAGGTGTGCATTTCTTGTCGCAATTAACAGACGAGTCTTTACGGATTTGACCATCGCTTCCCATAGACCTCCGAAATGAGGCGCAGCTGGTGGAATGTTATGCCATTGTATACCCACATTGGATAAATATTCTGGAATTGCATTCTTGAAGTCATTTGCCGCCAAGATTTTCGTTATCTCATCAAGTTTTCTTCTGGCTCCCAGAAAATTGGTCCCGTTATCGCTAAATATATGAGCAGGAACCCCCCTTCTCGCTGAAAATCTTCTAAGCGCTGCAATAAACGCATCTGTGGTCAAGTCGCTTACAAGTTCCAGATGCCCCGCCTTTGTCACCATACACACAAAGACAGCGATGTAAGCCTTAAGTGATTTCGCTCCTCTTCCTCGTTTACTTACTATAGTAATGGGCCCCGCATAGTCCACGCCGCATCTACTAAATGGCCTGGAAGGGTTGATTCGCTCGGCTGGCAGATTTGACATGATGTGTTGGCTTGTTTTAGCTCGTATTCGGGTACATATTACACAGTTTCGTAATATATATCGCACCATATTTCTACTATTCATTATCCAATACTGTTGCTTGACTAAATGTGATGTTAACGAAGGACCAGAATGGAAATTTCGATCATGAACGTGAGAGATAATCAGTTTGCCCAATTTATGAGATTTGGGTAAAATCACTTGATGCATTTGGTTGTATGCAACATTCGCCTTCTCCAGTCGTCCACCAACTCGCAGTACACCATCTGAATCTATAAATGGACTCAATGATTCCAGTTTACTTCCTCTGGAAACACAGCCATATTTGCGAAGATGATTTAATTCAGGTTTAAATTCTTGCTCTTGAACGCATTTGAGGCATACATTTGTCGCTTCTCTCAGCTCTTGGACTGAAAGAACACCTGATTTTTTTACAGAGTGATTTGTCTTCGCATTGTGAATAAACCGGAACATGTACGCCAAGACTCTTCGCAATTTCGGGAAAGACGACATCTCAGAAATTCGCTGCTCAATTAACCCTGTTTCAATCATTGCATTACAGTTCGCCAATGGATAGGTTTTTCGCTGTTCTTGATGTAATTCGACCTCTGGTTTACTTGAAATTGGCCATTTCTCTTTCGTTTGTCGCAGCCAGATTGGCCCTTCCCACCATAATTTGGAGTTTATAAGAGCTGTGGGTTGTAATCCTCTCGATGCAGGATCAGCAGGGTTTTGTTCTGACGGTACATAGTTCCAATTTGCCGACGGTACACTTTCCAGGATTTCACTGGCTCTATTGGCCACAAAGGTTTTCCATCGTGACGGATAGTCAGATAACCATGCAAGCACGATTTGGGAGTCTGACCAGGCATACACTTTGATTTCTTCATTTATAACCGCCATCACGTTTTTCAATAGCTTCGCAAGTAAAACCGCCGCACAAAGTTCAAGCCTTGGTAGCGTGATCTGCTTTAACGGTGCTACTTTAGTTTTCGCCGCTACGATGTTAGTATGTACTTGCCCATTTTCGTCAGTTGACCTTAGGTATACTACCGCTGCATAGGCTCTCTCACTCGCATCGCTAAACCCATGCAGTTCTACTTTGGTCTCATATTTAACTCGTCTCGGTATTTTGATTTCTTCTAGCTCGTTTAACTCACTTCTCACTTCAGCCCATCGTCTTGCTGTTTCATCTGGTAAAAGATCATCCCAATCAAGCTTTTCCAACCACAATCGTTGGAATATTATTTTTAATATAATCGTGACTGGCGATAAAAATCCAAGTGGATCGAAAATCTTCGATGACTCTGACAACATCTTCCTCTTTGTAGGTACCGACTCAGCTAACAAATTCACTTTAAATGAAAACGCATCCATTAAAGGATTCCATTGAAGTCCTAGAACTTTAATCGTGCATGAATCACCCATGCATATCGTCTTATCAGCGTCAGATTCTGATAATTTTGGTAGATTTGACTTCCATTTTCGGAGATGAAATCCTCCCTCCATCAATGCATTAACCATTTCCGATTTTAATCTTTGTATTTCGTCAATATGATCTGCGCCGGAAAGAAAATCATCCACATAGAACTCTGTTTTTATAGCGGATGAAGCCAGGGGATATATGTATTGGATATCGCTCGCCAATTGATGGAGTGTTCTTATCGCCAAGAATGGTGCTGACGCTGTACCGTAGGTAACCGTACTCAGTTTATATATCACCACCTCTTGAGTTGGGCTTGATCGCCATAAAATTCGCTGGTAGTTCTGGTGGCTTTCTGACATCTTGACCTGCCGAAACATCTTCTCGATGTCTGCAGTCATCACAAATTTGTAAGTTCGGAATCTCGTTAATATATCCCACAATGTCGCTTGTATGGTTGGTCCCACTCGCAATTTTTCATTTAATGAAACCCCGCTCGAGGATTTGGCAGAGCCATCAAAAACCACTCTTATTTTTGTGGTTTCTTTATCTTCCCTTATCACAGCATGATGTGGTAAGTAGTAACACTCCTCTTCACGTAAATAAACTTCCTTTGTATCAATTTTCTTCATATGACCCAGTTGCACGTATTCCTCCATGAACCGTTTGTATTCCGCCTTCAGTTTCGGATTTAAATTCAGACGTTTCTCCAACGTATAAAACCTCCGTAGAGCAGCATTGTAAGAGTTGCCCAATTTTGGGGTGTTTTCCTTAAACGGTAATTGTACCGTGTACCTTCCGGAATTGTCTCGTGAAAACGTTGAAGCAAAGTCTTTCTCGCATGCTGTTTCATCAGGAGTGTAATACTGTTCCTTCCTTGGTTCGTCGAGTTCCCAAAACCGTCGAAGAGTTTCATCAATATTTGTCTCTAACTCGACTTTAAATGTAGTCGCTAAACCATAGATATTTTCGGCACTCGTTGAAGAACCTCCTGAAATTACCCAGCCGAACATGGTGTTCTGTGCCAACAGATGACCGGATCCGCTGATATTTTGAATTTGCCCTTCTCTTAAAATTTGGAAGAATGCATCGGCTCCAATGAGAACATCTATATCACTTGTTTGGTTGTATCCCGGATCAGCAAGTTGGAATGTAGAGGTAACTCCTTCATCAACATAAAAATCGGCACTGGGTAACTTTGGCAGTTTGTTTAATATGAATGCTTCTATTTTCAAGGCTTCTTGAGGGTGAACTCGCGATTGAAGCTTCACTTCCATTGTGCCTTTTGTTTGGAGTCCAGAATTGGAAATTCCCCTAACCAGAATTTTCGCGTTTCTTCTTCTGAGTTGTAGTCGCTGGGCACATGACTCGGTGATGAACGACGCCTGTGAACCCGAGTCTAACAATATACGGCATTCAATCGATTTCCCAAAGTTGTCGCAAATTGATACTACGGCAGTCGGTAACAGCGCACGGAAAGAAGAACGCTCACTTACACTCATATTAGTCCTAATGTCACGCGGACCTTGAGTGTTACCACCACTTGTGGAGGACTGCTCACAATCCGTTGGTATCGAAGTCGCTTCTTGCCTGTTTAGTTTTGCCTGGTGTAACAATGTGTGGTGTCGCGCCTTACATAAACTACATCTCAACTTAGACCGACAGACAGTTGAAAAGTGTGTTTGGCTTAGGCAGTTGAAGCAACATCGCTTTTCAGCAATAAATCCTCGCCTTTGGTCGACAGTTAGTTCCTTAAACTCTGGACATTCGTGAACGCTATGTTCTTTTTCGCATTTGAGACATACCTTTGTATTCGCTACTGTTGAATACATGGCCTTCACTTGAAGCCTTCCTTTATTGTTAGTGAATGATCCTTTATTACTGGATGCCGTACAATTTTCCCAAGCCTGGCTGCGCGTCTCTAGAAACTTCACTAGTGCATCGAATTTCGGAAAGTCGGTTTTATTAAAATATGCCCATGCCAGTTTTGTTTCTTCGTCCAGTTTCTCTAACAATAGGTGAATCATCCACGGATCACGAGATTCGGCATTCTGTCCAAGGACCTTTAGTCCTCGGATCACATCATCGCAGGTATCACATAATTGACTTAATTGCTTGGATGATCCCTCTTTTACTCGTGGCTGGTGAATGAATTGATCAAGTAGCTGCTTCACGACCTGGTTTTTTCTCTCGTACCGCGTTTTAATTTTTTCCCAAGCTTCATCGTAGTTGGTTTCGGTTATCTCAAAATGTTTCACTAATTGAGCTGCATCATCTTTAAGAAGACTCTTCAAATATTGCAGTTTATGTACTTTCGCAATTTTTTGGTTGTTATGCACCGAAGCCTCGAACAAATCTTTGAAAGATGGGAAATCCGAGTACCGTCCAGAAAATGTAGGAATATTTACCTTTGGTAACCGAACTTCAGTTTCCCCTGCTCTTTTTATCGTTGACATCTCTTCTAAGAATGTTTTCTGGTGTTCCAAGAAATCTGCCATCGATACATTATTGTCATTTCCACAAAGCTGCGGCCTTCGCGTTTGCTCCGCATCTAAAAGAGCCTTTTTCAATTTGAAATAGCCGTCTTCAATTTTATTTTGGATTTCCAGGTTTTTTTCCGTTTCCTGGACATCATCACATATTTCCTTGTATTCGCTCCATTCATCCTGAAGCATTTTTAAATTGACTGTAACTTCTTCGATCCCTGTCGCATCTCTTATTTGGTTCACAAATCCGCTAATGCTCGCAATGTTTTTATAGATACGTTTAAGGCTGCGTAATTCGGCCATATCGTATAAAATAGCTGTTTATCGCACGGTTTTAAATTTTCACAAAATTCACAACAATATCGTGGAACGAAACTATCACAGTTATTTATTGAATTTGAACAATCCAGAAAATTTTCACAAATTAGCGTCAGTATAACGGAATGACGATATCAAAATTGACAGACTACTGAATTCGAACAATCCAGAAATATTTCACAATTGGCGCCAAAAAATGGCGGAACGACGCTATCACTTTCTTCTTTCACTGAGGTTTTCCGGATCAATTGATATCCGGCTCGAAGGACCATTTGTTAATTTCTCGATAGATGGTCAATACAAACTCGTGATAATAAAATTAACCAAACTATCTTTATTAGATAAACACTAATTTTAATTTTAATTTTGTATATTTATTCGCCCAATATCGCTTAAGTGTAACTTCGTTCGCAGCTGTCACAAGAATGTTTTTTTTTTTTTTTTTTTTTTTTTACAAATTGGTACAAATTTATAAAATTATATGCAGTGACATCCAACTTAAATACAAAATAATTTTACTGAGCTAACTGCTATGTGTTATATATAGTGACATCTAGCTTACAGTAGTTAACTAATTTAAATACAATAAAAGGTAACTGCTATAATATCGACTACAATTATTCAATGTTACCCTGTTAAATTAACAAATGTCAAAAGAATAATAATAATTACATTTGTTTTGAAAGCTAATATAAAATTAATTTAATACTAATATCTGTGATCGGATTTCTAAGGCTCGCGGTATTTGCTCGCTTCAATATCTCGCCTTTACATATATATATATATATATATATATATATATATATATATATATATATATATATATATATATATATATATATATATATATATATATATACTAGCAAACCCGGCGAACTCCGTTTCGCCACCGTTTTCGCTTCGTTTTATGTAACATTTCGCTTGGGGATTAAAAGATGAAGAAAAATTATTTTTTTTGTTTTATATTTGAAAAGGAAAAATTGTATTTCATTTCACAACAGTAATGAACTCATTTCGATTACAAAAATGAAGTGTAATTTAGTTGAACTTCTCTAAGTAAAAAATGAAATTGAATCCAAAGTAAATACTGAATCGAAGCGTTATACGTGTCCGCAAATTATCCATTTCATTGAAGTGCTCTTTGGTAAACCACATTTTTTGTTTTTTGGTCTGACGTTAACACAAACAAAGCGGATGGTTTCCCAACTCGTGAACACGCAACGTATAGCTGCCCATGTGAAAAACAATGATTTTCTAAATTTATCCCGCAAACACTAAGCGATTGGCCTTGCGACTTGTTAATTGTCATTGCGAAACGCAAGGCGAACCGGAAATTGCAATCGTTTGAAGTCAAACGGAAGATCAGTCGGAATCATTGGTATTCGAGGAATACATACATTTTCACCTGCGTACTTTCCGTTAATAATGGTTGCCTCAATCAAATTCGGCATAAGTCTTTTCACCGCAAGTCGAGTACCGTTGCAAAGTCGCGGTGGATTCAAATTACGCAATATCATAATAACTGAACCAACTTTGAGTTGCAAGTTATGTGGTGGAAATCCTGGTAACTCCAGAGAGTTCAAAAACTCCGTTGGATAATTTACTACATCATCGGGATTTGTTATGGAATCAACGGATTTGTATGTCACCAAATCGCCATCGATTTTTGATTGAATGGTGAAATTCAGTGCGTGTACATCATTATTCTTTGCGGCGAGAATTGCTCGTTGACCTAACCAAGCATAATTCTGATAATTCTCACTAATGTTTGGAAAAACATTTTCAATAAGAGCTAATTGAGAGTCTACAAATCGGCAAAAGTCGTTGGTAAGAATAATTAATCCAGTTGTCGCATCAACTGGGACTTTCCTATTTCCAACAGCTAACAATTGTTTGGAAAATTGTGCAGCACTTTGATCATTTTGAAGTTAAACTCTCATATTAGTGGTTAGCGATAATGTTTTTACGTTATTCCACAAAGGTGATGCCTTCAGGCAAGCATTCAATTCATCTGCAGGCGTTCCACGGGGAATTATTGGCAACGTCTGCCTGAAATCGCCTGCCAACAATATCATCAAGCCGCCAAAGATGTTGTTATTTCGCCGAAGATCCTTCAGTGTGAAGTTAAGTGCTTCAAGTGATTTCTTATGTGCCATTGTGCACTCATCCCAAACAATGAGCTTGCATTGCATCAACAGTTTTCCCATTGCACTGGATCGGGAAATATTGCATGTTGGAGTATCAATTGTGTTTAAATTGAGTGGCAACTTAAGCGCAGAATGTGCAATACGACCGCCATCTAGAAGAGTCGCTGCAATTCCAGATGATGCTAACGCCAAAGCTATATCACATCTTGATCGAATAGTGGCCAAAATCAATGAAATGACAAATTTTTTCCCTGTTCCTCCAGGTGCGTCCAGGAAGAATAGACCACCAGTATTATTGTCCACCGCTTGCATTAATGTTTCGTATACTTGTTTTTGCTGTTCATTCAGCAACGGCACATTATTTCGAACGAATTCCTGCAATGTATCAACATTGTATTGCAGCTCTCGATTTAATTCTTGGTTGAATGCATCGTGCATCGATCGATTTGGCGCAATCATTCCTACTTCAATCAGTAGCTTGTTTGCAATAGTCAAGTATTGATCCTCAATCAGAATCAATCCTTCATTGTAGATTTCATCGGTTATTTGCATGTCGGGATTATTCGTTCGAATGCGCAAACGATGCAAGATATCTTCACATATGTCGTCTTTGTATTTGTTCCATAACTGAATTGGTTGTGAAGGAAAACATGTGGTGATGATAATTGCGAACAGCGTTCGTATTTGGTACGCATTTGATGAAACAACTGAATCCGCAAGTGTTAAATCCCAATGAGAATCGTTCTCCAGCAAACCCAATAGTTGACATGCTTCTCGATATGTTTGGCATTGGTGGCCATTCACAGTTTTCAAATGCGCAAATGATTTTGGTCCACGTACATTTACCAACAGCAGTCGCAAATAAAAACATTCATCATTTCTAGGATGAATAGTATACATGCGACCTAGCGCATCAGTGGAAAACACCTGTAGCCAATCTGGAACTGGGGTTCCTTGTTTGCGACGTTGGAATTTCTTTGTTGATTGATTGCAAGTGTAATACTTGGGCATTTCAACGTACATCAGCGTTGCTGCGAATGGGTCTGCTTCACACATTGCAAAGAAGCTAGTCAATGTTGTCGATGGTGGTCTCTCAGCTCGTTGTGCCGCATTAGCCTCAGTGAAGTAAACTCTTTGTCCATTTTCCAAATGCACTGCTAAATGTACAACTGTGGGATATCTTTCATGAATTTTAAATGAAAATAATCGCCACAGTGCTTCATTAGTACTGACGTATCTGCCCATTTGGAAGTTCCTGATTTCGTCATTCGCATTTTCCGACGCAATGCCAAACACAGCCATGTCGCTGCCTTTTGTGACGTACTTGCACAAATATTTGACTGATTTGGCCGAATGACAACTCTCAACGTTCGCATGTGTTTTGAAAATTCGTGATAGCAGCGGGCAATATGGTACAATGAATTCATTTCCGATCTCAATCTCTTGATTTTGAACTTTAACTTTGATAGTTCGACCATTATCTTCTTTTGAACGCCGACGATAAACTGGATATCCATCGTTCCCTGTGACTGTTTCAGCAACTAACGGTCGCGGATATCGTTTTGTGCACTTTCCATCAACCGTGCAAGGCGATAATGGATTTAATGCACCGCACGGTCCATGCAGCATCTGTGTCGTCACAATGTCGTGTAGATGGGGATCAGTGACTGGATCAGGAATTTCAGCTGATATAATGTCATCCACTTCATTTGAATGTAATTTGTTCAGCAACCAAATTAGGATATGAGTCCAACTCACGTTCAATTTCCGTCCACTTCGGATTGCATGTGAACGTAATAAATAAATCCGGAGTTCCATAATTTCGCACGTACGTCATGGCGTCTTGACCGTATTCGTGCATGTGGCGTGGGCTTCCGATATAAGATGATGGGAGAATCGTCAGGCGTCCAATATTCTAAACATTACCATCTGAATGAATAGCATCACGCAAGTGTATATAGTCCTCAGATCGTAGCTTTGCCTGATTGAATCGGATGAACGCTAAACGTTCGGTCTCGACTTTGACATATATGTCGACAGCGAATTGCTGGAATAGCCGACGGCACTTCATAATGACATTCTCCTCATGTGTACGAATCATCATACGATACGCATAGTAATTCATTACGCTTAGATTTTTGTTCGTTGATACGCCTGAAAATGCAAAATTAAATAAATTGTTAAGGGAAACCAATAATAGCAATAATTAGTGTGTGAATATTATACCTGTAATTGGATCGACCATCTTCAACGTGATGTCGTATCCGTCTTGCCCTTGCCAATAAATGATTGGATATTGTAACGCATCGTACAAACGATGTGTCTCGTTTACACGATGCATGATATTGCTTCTTCGCTGAACGACAATGTCTCGTGATGTAGTTGGATCGCCAACAATAATTGCAGCAACATCATCAACGGTGGGCGCATTGAATCTTCGCACATGTTCACCTTTTGGGGTACGATCCGCTCTTATGACAAATTTGTGCGTATCCGATGGCATTCGTTCCAATGCTGTTTTGAACATATTAACCACAGCGTTATTAGCGTGAAAAAATGCTTGCAACTGTTCAATAATTCGTCTCTTTAACTGTTGTGTTCCCTGTATATTGCACCGCACATTCAGCTGATCCACCATCGACGAAATGAAATATATTTGCAGAAATTGATGCGGTTCATCTGGTGTTGGCACCATTGAACCATGCAAATGATATATTTATCCTTGTATCTGTAATGGCAAACAATCATTTGTTTAAGTATACGGTGTGACTGTTGTATCTTTTACCTTGCAAGTCGGCATGAAGCCGCCTTCTTGAATGACATTAGCTCCAAAGGAAGTCATGCGAAAGCAGTTATTGTATTCAAGGATGCGTTGAAGGAAATGGTTGGAATCACGATCAGTTCCATCGAACAATGGTTTCAGTGGCTGTGGTGGTGTAAGTAATGGATCCAGTTTGACTTTTCCACTTGCGCAGCATAATCCAGCCGTTTCTCTTTTGAACTTTAACGCATTGCAATATCGGTATACAGTCATCATTGGTCCAATATCTAAATTGTCATCATCACTGTAGTTCGCAGTGGGATCATATTGGAATGCCAAGCGATTGTATGATGCCAATGATTTTCGTGTGCTCACGCGTTGTCTCAATCGGGCATTTTCTCTTATTATATTTTGTCTTTCTTCGTTTAAGTTCTGTGAATACACTTGTTGCTGGCTTGCATGTCTAGTGCGGCGGCCGATGTTCGCACGTCGTCTTCTCGGCATTTTGGACTATGGACAGACTGGTGAATTTAACCTCAAATGCACGATCCACATAATTTACACAGTTCAACTTACCACCTTAAGGACAAATGCCTGCTGCTGAAATTGAATAAAAATTTGCACAATACGCGTGATTGATTTGATGGTTTCCAATTGAACTGTTAGGAAACGAATAACTTTAACCTCAATTTCACAATTTCACAGTGAACACAATACCGGTTTTAAGTTAGCGTTTGAAAGAACGTGCGCATAATAAATGTCACATAAAATTAACTTAGCAGAGTACAATGAGTAGCTGTCAAACAATGTATCACGCACCGGCGACATCTATTTGAAATGAAACGTACTTGTTTTCGTGAGGTATACTCACACACCACGTACTTGCGCCGTTGTAGTACATGCTATGTATCATGGCGCTGTATGTGAAAAATGATTTTCCCTGTTTTCCTGCTTTTCTCTTGAAAATTTTCCTGAATTTTCTTTGCTATAAACCTCACGGAGCCCGATACCTTTCCAACGAATGCAAAACCGTGAAAATCGGTTTGTGCGTTCTGGAGTTATAGCGTCAGGAAGGAAAACCCGACTTATTTTTATATATATAGAAGATATATATATATATATATATATATATATATATATATATATATATATATATATATATATATATATATATATACATTGAGTTCCTGTTATTTAATTAATATATTTTCTCTCTCTAGTTTTAGACTACATTAAAATTAAAGCCTGTTATAAAAATAACTAACAAATTCAATATTTGGAAACCGTAGTACACAATTCAGCAACATTGTAATCATGTTGAATTGTTTCATGTTTTCAATCATTTGAAACAACCAATATTTATGTATGACATTTGAAATAGACGCATTTTTTAAAGACTTCTGATGGATATAACTGTCAATCTAGCTGTTCATCAGTGTTTAAATATATATCATCATTCAAGCGACATTTAATCATGAACCACGAGAATGAAAATAATACCTTTCCGACAAATTCGACAATACCATTGATGTCTGAATCCAAAAATAATTGTGAGCTCGCTTAGGTGCACAACCTTAATAATTCCAAAAACGTTTTACAAGAAAATAATATTAACATAGAGCAATTTAAAAAAAAGTAAAAGACTCAATAATGTTGGCTTTTGTTACAAAAATGTCTAGTAATAGTAATTTTACAAATACGCTACTTGAAACTATACTTAACCATCTGACAAAAGACGTCTTTAAAGTGATATTTACTGGATGGCACAAAGTGTAAACAACCAGCGCTCATTTAAAAAAAACTTTATTATAATTGAGGCTTTATTACTATAATATAATATTACTATAACTATTATTATAATTAGATTAATTTTATATTTATATTATTATAACATTATATTACCAAATATTTTATTATTATTAATATTATAGTTATGTCTATTGATTTTAAGTTAATTATTATTTTATATAAATTGAATTTGAATTAAAAACGAAATATACTGTTTTAAAAATTATATTATGCATTTTTATTACTACGTAATTCTCATACTACAAAATACATAAATTACATACAAAATACATACATAAATTTCCCAAAAATAAATATTTTCTTAGTACATATTTGACATATCAAGCTGCAGTTAAAATTAATTTTGGTAAAATTTAAAGCATCTTAGTTCACATCCCAATTTCTATGCAATAATTGAAACTTTGTATCAAAAGCTAATTATGATATTTCCTTATTCAATTATAATTGAATTAAGAAAAAGTTTGCTTTTCACAATAATTTGCTATTAAATTTAAATCGGAATATTTGCTTTATTTGAGAAAGTGTAAGATTAATTTAATACACCTTCATCTAAAATCTAATTTTAATTTTACTTGAATTAAGAAATAATTTGCTTTTGATAAGGATTCCTATTAAATTTAAATCAGAATACTTATTTTATTTGAGAAAGGGCAAGATTAATTTAATATCATTTTTGCTTGAATATAGATAACCCATATTCTATATTCAAGCAAGAATGATATCGAATTAATCTTACCATTTCTCAAATAAAAAAAGTATTCCGATGTAAATTTAATAGAAAATTCTTATAAAAAGCAAATTATTTCTTAATTCAAGTAAAATTAAAATTTTATTTTATATGAGGATGTATTAAATTTAATCGAAATTGTACTTCGCTTAAGCAAGAGCCACATTCTTGGCATAAACAATAACCATTTAAAAATAAATGATAAATTTAGCAAAATAATTCTAGATTTAAGAATTGATATCTTCCATTGAATTTAAAATGAGTTTCTTAAAAGAAGAAAAACGAAAATGTATTACATTATTCGACCCATTTTTCCATTTAATCAAGGGGCTTGATTTGCTGAAAATCAAGGGGTAAAAATTATTAAATATAGCAAGTTTTGTTTAATAATAGCAATCTTTTTTTTCTGTGCTCTTACGACAACCAGTCATAGTGGTTTCATATTCAACAATGGTGTTATTAAGTGCTTAATAAGTACCCTAGTGTTCATGTCTTCTCTTCTAATTTTGCTTTTGAATATTATTTATAGATATCACTTTCCTCCATAATACTAGCACATGCTCATGTATCTACTTCTACCTTGATCGGAACAAAAACTATGCGCTGCCTCAGAACAAATTATTCTAAACCAAAAACTTTTTTATTGGTTTATGCTGACATTGTCCAAAGAAGGATGAAAGCGTTCAATTCATGTGGAGATATCCGGCAAGGTATACTAAATGGTTACCAAAATTGTATAATTATGCAATTATTAATTTTAGCGTTATTAAAAAAATTTTCAAAATAAGTAAATAATTTAAATATTTCCCATTTCAGAACAACAATAATTAACAACATAACATCCTGATTACTAATCGTATTATTAATAATAATAATAATAATAATAACACTAATTTACAACAAATAAAATAATCTGTGCTTTTTAACTATTTTTAACAAACCATTTTTTATTTTTGTTTTGTATTCTAGTGATTATCAATTGTTATAATTCTAAATAAATAAAATCTATTATTATAACGTTAATGTTCAAAATATATTTTTGTTTATGCATAATTAATATTGTATTATTTAAATCAATCATAATTAAATTAAAAAAATCCGAAAAATTTGTAATAATATTATTAATGGACTTAAATTTTAATAACAAAAGCTTACTTTTTTTTATTTTTTATTTATTGAAACAAAAGGGAAACGGGTAATTTTTTTTTTGCAAAAGTTATACAGAAAAAGGGTTAATTTGTGTTTATAAAATGAACAATATTAAAATGGAATGGTTTCGTTACCGGGACAGTAAAATTTTTTAAGAAGCTTTAATTTTTTTGTTTCTTTCCCTCAAGTAGATAGGTCAAGTATTTTCCCAAAACATCATCAATCTTTTAAAACATGTATCGGTACAACCCTTAAGTACATAACAAAAAAAAAAGAAGTCTTTTCATTTTCATGTATAATACCATAAATTATCAAAATAAAAATAAATATTTTCCAAATACGAGTGGAACGGATAAATGATAGCGATATATTGAGAGCTGAAAATTGAAATAAAATCAAAAAATCATTCATCATATATAGAATTATAAATTCATTAATTTTAAATAATCCGATCAATCACGCATATACAGACAATACATGTATGTGTTCTCGGATGTCTATCCTCATGAATAAATTATGTGTACAAAAAATAATCCTTTTTTGTTTGTTTGTTGTTGTTGTTGTTGTTGTTGCTGTTGTGTTCTGAGTATATCGACTCTCGACTCAATATTATCTTTATTAAATCATTTATGTTCCTTTTAAGTAAGTTAAAATAATATGTACCGAGTTTCTGTGTACATACAGACCTAAAAAGCTTTTTTTTATTTTTTTTTTTATATATACATGATGACCCTTATTAAAGCGATATGGTTTTTGCGTTAAACTTTAATGAATTCTAAAAATATACACAACATTGAACATAAAAAGTCGTAAATAAAAAAATAAAAAAATCTTTTAAGGACGAGATACTTTAGAATTTTTATTTTTTGTTTGGAAAATGGTTATGGATGCTCTTTATTCTTTATGATGGGAAAAATTAACTTTACAGATATAAATTAATACTTCATAAAATAAAATTTGATTTAAAATTTTGTTAGTCTACTCTAAAGTTATAAGCATGTTTTGGTCAGTGGCGGTTTATTTAATAAAAAAAAATAATAATAATAATTAACATAGACATACAATTTAATGAGCTTTGTAAACAGATCTTTTTCAAAAAAAAAAAAAAAAAAAAATTTTACTTCCGTGATGGAAACTTCAGCACAAGAAAATAAAAGAACGGAAGAACGTTATTAATGAAATAAGATTAAAAGACTTGAAGAAATAATTATTTTGGATCTTCTTCACTCAATGTGTATATTGTATGTATGTATATATGTATAAAGGAAACGAAAACAGCACACAGAAAATAAAATTGACTGTATTAGATTAAGGACGTTTCGTCTTCACATGCAATGATTTAAGTAAGAAGGAAGATACATTTTGCTCAACTTTATTTAGGCAGTAATTTCTAGAGAATTAAAAAGATTTTTGGGATACATGAATACATCGGTTAACGTAATACGTACTATCGTTTGATTCGCTCTGTTATAAATAGATGACTGGGCCGATTCTTAAAATAACTTACTTATTAGCTATAAAAATTTTTCATTTTTTGATAAAATCAATTATTGGCTTTATATTTTTGTTTTTGAGTAGGAGATTTCTGCCAAAAATTCAATAAATATCAATTGAGTTAAATTTGATCCTAATTAGATTATTAAAAGTACCAATGATATCAGACCTTGTCCATCACTGGTAATACATCGGCACAATATGGAATGAACCAAAGATGAATGTGTTGTCTTTAATTTCCAGAGACATTATGTTTGGAGATGACACCTGAAAATCCTGATTATAAATCTGTAACCTAAAAAAAAAAGGAAAATTTGAAAATTATTATTTGTACTTGAAATTTACAATTTACTTAATACTTAGCTTTAAGTGATTTTACACTTATTTCTCAAATTCAATGTTATGCTAGGAAAAAATAACTTGGATTAGAATCTTTATTACTATACGAGTATATCTTACTTTGAACTATATAACTTTACTTACTTGAATAATACAGTATTAGTTGCATAATTAGTGTTCAATGGTAGAACTTTCTTCACCAATTGTTTACAGTGCAATGCACATAGGGAAACGGACCATCTTCGTCGGACCATCTTTGTCGAATACATAGATACAGTCCATCATCAACGTTCCGTGGGAAACCTACGCAGCTACAAATTCGGGCCACAGTATACGCTGTGGAAATTTATCACAATTAATTGAGTTGCCCCACAATTTTTGTCCTTCGAGCCGGATCGTCCAGCCAACATTGTAAAACAGTTTTCACGGGAGCATCTATTAGATTTAATCATGGCCTTTAAATCAGGAATATCTCAAGATTGCAATTCATGCGTCTTGGCATATAAGTAGCCAATTTATATATTTTGTACTAAAATAGATACGGTGCTAGTCGA
The DNA here is from genome assembly GCA_958295665.1 of Tipula vernalis. Classification (NCBI taxonomy): domain Eukaryota; kingdom Metazoa; phylum Arthropoda; class Insecta; order Diptera; family Tipulidae; genus Tipula; species Tipula vernalis. Next base: position 98,599,999 of record OY282558.1, on the reverse strand, counting down.
TAAATTATTCACGTAGTCACATAAATTGACTCTCCTGTTGTGTGGTTAGCCCTTTCTCGTCAGTACTTTTTCAATATATATGGAAATCGCATTTGAGTTGTTACACGTGCATGGAAATTGCTCGAATATATTAAACAATTATTCATAAAATCGAGTCGCCATTTTCAAGTCGCCATTTTAATAGATTCACGTAAAATTGCTCGAATATACTAAACCGGTATTTAATAAACCAAGTCACCATTTCCGAGTCGCGATTTTAATAAATTTTCGTGAATACGTATAGACAATTATCAAACGAAAGCGTATAAATTATACTAGTTTGTGCAGTGTATTTCGTGCCGATTATTGTAAAGTGAAACAATAAATTTTCAGTAATGGTTGATGTGAATGCACTAAAAAGGCAGAAGTCTGCTAACAAGGGCAAATCAACTTTCGTTTCTAAACAGCATTCTTGCTGAAGATGACAAGTACGAACCGGACATGGAGTACGAGGAAAACATTATAAAGCAGTTTCTAAAATTATTAAATTGATTCGACAGCTTGAAATCGATAGCGGCAGTGCAAACACCAGCTTAGATAATTCAGCGACTGTTACATAAAATGGGGCAGAGGTCAGATTACCCAAATTAAATATACCACCTTTTTCCGGCGAGTACACTAAGTGGCAATCGTTTCACGATCTGTATGTGTCTGCAGTTCACGACTCAAACACACTAATGCCTGTTCAGAAGTTTCAGTATCTGAAAGGATTACTTCGCGGTGAAGCTGCTAGTATACTACATCACTTCAGAATTACAGAAAGCAATTACATTGAAGCTTGGCAAAAATTGCGTACGCGATATGACAGGAAGAAGTACACGATCAACGCTTTCATTAGAACGTTCCTAGATCAACCAACCATTAGCTCAGCAACCCGCATTAATGTGAAGCAGTTACTGGATACCTCTAATGAAGTGATTAGGGGTTTAAAGGCAATGGGGAAAGACGGAGAAACCAGAGATCCGTGGCTCATTTACATCATATTGAATGAATTGGATAACGAGTCAAAGAAACAATGGGCAACATGCACAGCAGAAAAGCAGGTACCTACGATTCAAGAATTATTCGAGTTCCTGCTACCAAGAAGTGATGCGTTGGAATCTACGCAAAGTCCATACAAATGGACGCAACCAATCAAGCAATTGTCAATTAAGGGCCATGTCGTTACCAATCAGCCAAATTGTCCAATGTGTCAATCAAGCAACCATTCCATCTACCAATGTTCACAGTTTTATGAATTGGAAGTCACCAATTGACGGAAATGGACTAAGGAAAACAGACGATGCTTTAATTGTTTAAGTGACCGACATGTTCCCTTTAAATGCCAATCAAGAATACGTTGCACAATATGTAAAAGAAACCGGCACAACGCCGGAAACAAACGTGGAAGAACAAAAACCAGCTTCTGCGGTATCACCAAAATCAACCACAGTTTCAATAAATTATGGCCAGACGTCAACAGTTCAATCAGTCTTACCAACTGCCATGACCAAGGTAATGAGTTCGTCCGGAACATTGTTGTGTTGTCGCGCGCTGTTGGATTCTGGATCCCAGGCGAACCCTAGATGCTTGGAGAACATTACCGTTAGCAGATTCATCCATTGTCAATTCGAGCGAAATCGATATTCTCAATGGCATCGACCACTTCTTCAACATATTAATCGTTGGCCAGATGCGTACGAGTGAAAATATGCCTATCCTCCAAAATACAATTTTCGGTTGGGTTGCAGCAGGAAATCTTCGTAACAATACTACATATGAGGACAAAATTATAAGCGGCCTTACAACGAACATATCTGAGTTTGATATCGATCGAACCTTACGGAGATTTTGGGAAGTGGAAGAAGTTGAAACAAAAATCAATTTGACCGAAGAAGAACAATTCTGCGAAAACCATTTCCAAGAGAATTTAGCAAGGGCAGAAGGTGGAAAGTTCATTGTAAAATTGCCATTTAAGCGGAACAGAAACGACTTAGGGGAGTCATTACCCATCGCAATTCGGCGATTACAGGGCATGGAACGACGATTCCAAAGGGACCAATGGCAATACGACGAATATAAGAAATGTATCGATGAATATACATAAAGCTGGGGCATATGAAGGAGATACCGCTAAACGTTGGACGACATTTTGGAGTGTACCTCCCTCATCATGGAGCATTGAAGCAATCAAGCACCCCTACGAAACTCAGAGTTGTCTTCGATGCATCATCAAAAACAACTTCTCATTTCTCATTGAATGATTGTCTTGCCGTGGGTCCGACAATACAGTTTCCATGGACAGAAATCCTGTTGCGTTTCCGAGAACGAGCCATTTTATTTGCAGCGGATGTCGAGAAGATGTTCCGGCAAGTTTGGGTGGATGACTACGACACGAATTTTCAACGGATATTTTGAAGAAACCATCCCTCTGAGCCAATCCGACACTATAACCTGCTAACGAGAGCGCTTCGAGAGATTGGATTGCAAGCCATTGATACAAATCCAACAGTATCCAAAGCAATTCTTGAGGATTTTTATGTTGACGACTTGTTGTCGGGGGCCAACTCTATTGACACCACACGAAAACTAAAAGAAGGAATTGATGCAGCTCTACGAGTCAAGGGATTCATATTACGCAAATGGGTATCTGACATATGTACGTTCAGCCGACAATCCAGCAGATTGTGCTTCGCGTGGTGTAACAACACAGACTTTAAAAGAATTTGATCTTTGGTGGAAGGGGCCAAAATGGTTAAATGACAAGAAGGAAACGTGGCCATCACCTAAGATTAGTACAGAAGCGACAACAGAAGAATTACGTCATAATTCATTCAATCTAACCACCATCGAGAACTTAATTGCCGACTTGTCTGAGAGGTATTTGTCATTTAATAAACTACTAAGGATCGTTGCTACTATCCATAGATTTGTCAGTAATTGCAAGGCACCTAACCAGGCACGCCAAACGAGCAACTTATTTAGCCGAGATGAAATGTTAAAATCAAAAAACACAATTATCAGAAATATTCAAATGCAGCACTTTAAAGATGCAGTTGATAGCCTGACGAAGTCTGACAGCATATTCAATTCGAGTAAAATAAAGACGTTCAGTCCATATATCGACAAATACGGCATCATGCGGGTAGGTGGAAGGTTATCTAATTCAAATGCCACTTACGACACAAAACACCCAGTGATACTTCCACATCAGTCCATTATTTCGACACGAATAATCGAAGAAGCTCATCGAGATTATAAACATGCTGGAGCATCATTACTATTGGCAAACGTGAGACAACATTATTGGATCATTGGACCAAACCGAATCATTCGTCAAGTCATTAGTAGATGTGTCATATGTACGAAAATCAGAGCCAAAACGGAAGTGCAAATCATGGCAGATTTGCCAGCAGCAAGAGCAGAATTCATCAGACCGTTTTTAAAAGTTAGTGTCGATTTCGCTGGTCCGCTGTCAATACATTTCACTAAGGGGCGCGGACAGAAAACATATAAGGCCTATATGTCTCTTTATTTGTCTCAGCGGTTTGAGTAGTGATGCATTTTTTGCCGCACCAAAAAGGATTCGTCGCGAGAAGGGGAACCACCACCGACATATATTCAGACAATGGCACCAATTTCGTTGGTGCCAATAAGCTTCTACAACAAAATTTCAATAAATTGATAGAAGAGTCTAATGAATATTCTCAATTCTTTTCCAGAAATTTTATTACTTGGCATTTCAATCCTCCAAGCGCTCCCAGTTTCGGTGGATTGTGGGAAAGTGCAATCAAATCGATGTAATTTCATCTCAAGAGGATAATCGGCGCTGGAATACTCACCATGGAAGAAATGACCACCTTGTTGGCAGAGGTTGGGGCGATATTAACACCATCACATTTTTCAATTGGGCATTCCAACGCATCACATTAGTTAATTTGTATTAATTTAACAATTACAATGGTTCTTCTGATGTTATAAGAAATGTTCGTTTAAGAAGATCATTGGATACCTTGGTGGCTTTTGGTTTTAAAATTGTAAAATATTTAGGATTTTCTTAAGGATTTTAAATGGGCCTAACCCATAGAAAAACATGAGTAGCTACTCGCCTCATGGATCAATACGTTTTGCTTCGTAGTGCAATTTGATACTGGAATTAGTTGGTCTATGCAGCAAATTGCTTTTAGAAACACATTCACTAATTCGGATTGCAAAATATTTTCAAACGATTAGTGCAAAGTAGGTGAGACAAGTTTTGGAATAAAGAAATCTCAAATTGTATATATTGTCAGTAACAATTTTAACTAAGAACAACATTCACAGAACTTTAAGAAAAAAATTAATTCCCTTTACAATTTTAATAGTGCATTTGTAAATATTTACTGATTCGGTACTGATGTTGAGTTCTGTAAGGAAATAATTTCATCAATTTCATCTGGGTAAACCTATCGATTATTGTCAAACACTAACGGTGATCGTTTAAGGCGGCAGGGGGTCAATCGCATGGATATTTATTTACTGAGGGCTGTGAATTTTCGATCATTAACATTGTATGCATAACTTAACCAAACTTTTCTGTACACACCTATTACATGCAGGGCATGCAATTGAATGTTTTTGTAATAAGGCCAGGTCGTGTTTTTTTTTTTTTTTTTTTTTTTTAGTTGATGAACAAACGATTTTGTCATGAACGGGCAAATTGAAACGTTGACGAAATCACACTATATTTTTGATGTGGTTGCAGTAATAACCAGTTGATTTTCTCTATTTTACAATATAAGTTTTAACTCCTGGTCGTGTTGCTAATCATAAGTAATCTCTTCAACGTTAATGGACAAATTGTCGATCGGGTTGAAACCGAATTTTGGAAAAATATTTTTGCCGTGTAATAAATACGTGAAGCCTTAAAAACATGGCAAGGGGTACCAATCAGGTTTATTTTTTGAGTTTAAAGTTCAGTGGGGACTACACATGGTCGCCATGAACCATCTGCAGCAAATCCAAATTGGGCGAGTAAATTACACTGTGTAATTTACACAGAGTTATTACACGCGAAAAACTAGACATTTGCTTAAGTTCATTTTATACATTATGTGTATGGTGAAAAATAAGTAAAATCACATTTTTTTGCAAGTCATGTTTTAATTTTATGATTTTTATGTTTTGTATTTCTAACACTACACAAAGAAAAAATTTAGGAAAAATGATTTTTTTTATAGTTATTTTTTAAGATATAGGGCGCCAAATATTTGAAAATTTTATAAATATGGTTTTGTATTTATTGCTATAGAAAAGTAATCGGATTATCCGAAAATTATAAGTGCTATGATCTTTCATTTCGTCTTTTTCAAAATGGTCGTTGAAATGTTTTATTTAATTTTCTTAGTTGTTTATCTTATTTTTGATTTTTTAAATCTCTTTTCCTCATTTAGCTTTATTAAACATACTAAAATATGAGTGCAACATCTAGTATCGTTTTCTCGCACAATATATAATTAAATATGTTGATTTATCCTTTTTTGGAGTATAAAAATTAAATTTTAAAGTTGGTTTATTTCAATTTATTGAATTTTTCTTTTTTTACAGGCGACCTCATAAACTAAGCATTTAAACAAAACAAAACCTTGAGTGCTACAATTTGTAAAATAAAAATAAAATGTGAAAATAACTTGTGATTTCCTGTACCTGTTCACCGAAATACTCCAAACAGAAAGTACTTTGAGTAGGACTGAATGTGAGGAGTGCAAATTTAAAATATGCGGCCGTTCATGAAAAATTCAATAAGATATTAACTGTAATGTGCCACACACACTATAACGGTAGTTGGTAGACAAAAGTAAAAAAAAAACACGGGCTAAGCTCAATGAGCAGGTGGACTCGGGAGGGGTTAATTGCAATGATAAACTACCGCTTAGGGGTGTGTGTGGCACGTTACATTCTGGCGACCAACGTGGGATCTTTGTGGTTTTAAGCGAAAACTGTTTCAAACTAATAACAGAAAAGTGTAAAATAAATTTCAAGAAGCAATAAATTTCGCGGTAATTTTTTTTTATGGTTGCATTTATTGGATGTAATAAACAATCCTAGTACAAACACGAGTTTTTTTTGTGCTTCGAAGTTTTAATTGAATGGAAAAATTATTTAACGGGGTTCCATATTTTGTACAGTAACATTTATCTAGTCATAATTCTAGTATTTACTAATTTATTCATATTTATTTCCTTTGTTCTATTTATTTGAAGTAAACTATCTAATATAATTTTTCCATTGAATTTATTTTTCTGTTAGGTCAGCTTTGTCGATTAATTCAAGTTTCATTAATTGCAATATTTTTCTTTTAGATTTGTTTGGGTCCATTACTCATACAAAATTTTTTAAGTTCCCATTTCAAATATTTAGTCGGGTTATGATTTATTCCATTTTTCAATTTCTTCGTTATTGTTATTCTAGTTATTTAGATTTAATTTATATATACATTTTTTGTAGATGTGTAGTACGTAGTGGTAGGCTAGAAACTTAGCCTAAGCTTCACCGTTAATTGATAAAATAGGTTAGTTAGATCAGTAAGATTTAGTAAAAGCGATTAAAAACTGGTACTGTTTAAAAAAGATATTTTGTTTGCGAAATTTAGTGGATATCCAAGGAGAGAATTTGGTTTAAACTCAATAATTATAAGATCATGGATCGTTATAGTTTACCTGACCATGTTAGGTTATTATTATTAAAAAAAAGAACGAAACATTAATCAAAAATTAATTTAAGTTATATATTGAGAATATTTAAGAAAGAACCTGAGAAGCTAGAAATTAGAAGAAAAGAGAATTGAGAAGAATTATAGAGAAGTTTTAAGTTATTAAAGTTGGTTTACTACAGTAGATTTTTAATATTGATTGTTATGACCATTCAAACTGTGTCGTTATAAATAAAAATTTAATAAAATTGAAATTCAATATGGAAGAATTACTGAATTTTGAGTTAGATGTTTACGCAATGAACGTCAACGAACTATCATACGAGTTGCGCATAAGAAATAAAGTGGTAAATGGAACAGGAAGACAAAAAGCTATTGAGCTTAAGAAAGCCATGGAATCGGAAAGCGAGCCGAAACTGGAGGTAGTGGCGGAAGAAGAGGATTTCAATAGAGCCATCGAAAGGCTAGCGGATCCACAGAAGTAACTTAAAGCTGCACTTAAAGGAAATGATATAGCATACGAGAGAGATGTTAAGAGCAGAATAAAACATTACCAGGATAGGGCTTTTAGGGCAACTGGAAACAGTGATGAAGCAGACACAATTTTATATGGAGTAGTACGAAACATTAGACGTATTATACGGACTTCAGTAGTGGGACGCGAGGCACTCAACGAATTAAACGCACAATTGCGAGGAAGGAAGTAGAACGGAAACATGTCAAAGCAAATTAGTGAGGAGAGGCTTTCAGTCATGGGTAGAGGAAGAGGGCGAAAAATCATCCCGCAAAATTCGAAAGATTTGAGCCCAGTCAGGAGAATAGAGGAGAAAACAACGGACCAAAATGAAAGCGGCGAACGTTTGTCTCATCAAACGCGGATTACGGAGCTATTTACCCGAAGTGAGGCAGGAGAATTCAACAGCATGATTGATAAGTAGTCAAGCTCAACGATCGGCTGAAGCAGCGACGCCAAGATTCGTTGAATGACGACGGGTGGCGATGGGAAAATGGCCCGTAAGATTTTCCGGAGACGGTACTGTTTCTTTAACGGATTTTCTGCGTAACATTTAGTTGTATGCCGAGGCAGACGAAGTATCAATGCGAGATGTTTAGAGAGAAATTTTCAAGCTAGTAGAGGGAATAGCTTTGGAATGGGATGAGGTGAGTGCGGCGTTCATAACCAGCTGGGAACAGTTAGTTAGAGGACTTAAGACGCGCTTTTTATCAAAAAATTACGATTACATGGTTCGGGAGGAAATCTTAGAGAGAATGCAGCAGCCAAATGAGCCTGTCGCAGACTACCTAATGAAAATGAACAAGCTATTTCTAAAAGTGTATCCTCCATTGGACGAAGGGTATAAAGTGTACGTCCTACAGCGTAACATGATGTCCCAGTAAAGACTGCAGTTAACCGTTGCGGATGTGACGAGTGTTGCTCAGTTAGAAAAGCTCTGCAAAAATATGGACGAAGCTAAACTGATGAATTCTCGGCAGCAAATTTACTATCAACCTCGAATTGCTCAGACGTCGGCTGTTCCACAAAGACGCGTATTAGATAGACGAAACGAGATGAAAAATGTAGCTTCGATCGAAATGGTAAATCAACAACCTTCACATTTTCAAAGCCGGTTTGCCCGTAAAAATCAAACGAACCGAAATGGAAGCGGTACTATCAAGTGTTGAAATTGTCTGCAGATTGGGCATAGACATTTCGATTGCGATAAACCTAGAGAGAGGATCTACTGTTGGTGCTGTGGCATGGATGGCAGTCGGGCGGATCAATGCCCTAGAAATCACAGAGGTGGAGCATTGTTTTCATGCTTGGAGAGGCCAGCACAAAACAATAATGCAACAACAAATTCGGCGGAAAACAGCAATCTGGGACAGTAAGGGATTGTCTTATCCCAGCAACAACGCAAACGATTCCATTATATATATCTCAAGGAGCACAGACCGAAATATTTTCAGATTATGAAGACGTAGCCAGTGGTTATCATCTCTCTTATGATTTAGACGATTATGATAGTATTGATGTGCGACCACCAACGACACTGTTGATAATGATAAAACCATAGCAAATTACTTAGTAGCCAACAAACCAACTGTTATGAAAAACAAATTTAGAAAATTCAGGGAAGTTAGCGAAGAAGAGAACTGTCTTGATGTGGAGAAAGGCGAATGTATTGAAGAAAACAACGAATTACTTGGTATGCCACAGACAATTGAATGCGTAATTAACAGTGAAAGCGATAACCGACCACATATAGAGGTGGACATTTTGGGATATGCGGAACTGGTTTGTTGGATTCAGAGTCCAGTTGCACTATATTAGGCAATGAAGACATATATGTGCGGTTGGAACAACTTGGCTTAGAGTTAATTGAAGTTAATTCCCGCATTAAAACGGAAGATGGATCGGTTCATCTCGTCAAGCATTCTGTGGATATTCCGTTTATAGTCAATTAGAAATGTAAAGTGATCAGGTCTCTGGTGGTCCCATCCATTCCCAGGGTTTTGATCTGCGGTATTTTGGGAAGCTTTCCGCATCTGGCCGTCAGTTGGAACAAAAGATCTGCTTAGTGTTTACTGTGTTATTGTTGTGCCAAATACTGATAAGGCTGATCAACATCAATTGGATGATTTGCAGAAAGTGACACTGAACAACGTGATGAAATTCTTTCTGGTAAACCAAATTGATAAACTTGGTTGTACGAATCTAACGGAACACAACATTGACACTGGCGATGCTAAGCCGGTTAAAACGAGGGCTCGACCCATTTCCCCATATGTCCAGAAAGACATGAACGCCGAATTGGACCGTACGTTAAGGTTGGGAGTGGTAGAAGAGGCCGGTCCAACTGAATGGGCACACCCTATTGTTTGCGTGACGAAACCTTCAGGGAAAATGAGATTTTGTTTAGATGCACGCAAATTAAATAAAGTCACAGTTAAAGACAGTTACCCTTTGCCATATATTAATAGGATTTTAGGACAGTTATCCGGTACAAGATACTTGTCCAGTTTAGATCAAAGTGATGCCTTCTGTCAAATTAAGTTGAATGCTAGCAGTCGACCTAAAACAGCTTTTATTGTGCCTGGAAGAGAACTCTTCCAGTACAAGCGAATGCCGTTTGGGCTGTGCAATGCTAGCCAAACTATTTGCAGGTTGATGGACAAGGTTCTCGGAGTAGATTTGGAATCTAGGGTGTTTGTTTATCTTGATGACATAATCGTGATGTCACAAACGTTTGAAGAGCACATGAAACTACTGAAAGAGGTAGCCAGCCAAGCGTTTGCGGAAGTCTAATCTCACGATAAGTTTAGAGAAATCGCGGTTCTGTCTCAAGGAAATCAGATACCTGGGATACATTCTCGACAAGCACGGATTAAGAATCGATCCTCGAACACCAAAATCTGTTAAAGACGCTCGGAGGCTCATTGGGATGGCTGGTTGTTATCGGCGGTTTATCGCCGATTTCTCTACAGTAATAGCACCAATTACCAACCAATTACCAAGAGGGCAGCAATGGCAGTAAATGATATCATCAGTGATGGGCAATTTTGGTTAAGGAGGCGAGCAGCGAACGACGACGGGGACAGTAAAATTTGGACAACCAACTGGTGAGGTTGAGATAAGGACCTACAAAAATATATAATTGATATTTTTTGTTTTTTTTGGTAAATTAAGCGGGGAAAAAAGAGTAAAATACAAAAAAAGTAAACCAGGGCGATAGTGGAAAATTAAAATAAAATAAAAATAAACAAAAGAACCAAAAGTGAAAACAGTTAGTGAAAATAACGCTAAAAAAAAGAGAATATAATAAACGAAAACCGGAGCTGGGTGAAGAACGAGTCGATGCCGTGGTAACTGGAGAAGCAATCAGAAAGGAAATCCACAAGAACCAAGCGGAAAACGGTGAGTCATCCTTCACTTCCTTCCTTTTTTCTTTTTATTATTATTATTTAATCATTTTTTTTCTGTGTTCGCAATTTTGCTCCATTCCCCTCCCCCCTCCCCATTTCGTTTCACCCAACTTGAATAAAGCGTGGTCATCCTAAGCGGTAGTTTATCACTGCAAGTAACCCCTCCCGAGTCCACCTGCCCATCGAGCTTAGCCCGGGAAAATTACGTGCCGATAGACTGGCCCCCAATTTGTGTGTTTTTTTTACTTTTGTCTACCAACTACCGCTATAGTGTGTGTGTGGCACGTTACATAACAGAGATTGGCAAGTCACCGATATCGAAAACTAGAAAATTTCTGAGTTACCTCTAAATTAATTTGATGATTCTTTATTGCCTCATTGCTAAAAGATAAATGTGAAACCTACAGACATACTTATTTCTTGTGACTTTCTTGGAACAACAAACAAACGGCTATTCAACCGTTTTTAATTGACAAAAAGAGATTCCGGTTGATAATGTAATTTATTTAGAAATCTTTGCTGGAACCTTTTGGTGGTATCGCTTGATTCAAATCAATGTGAAATTTTGAGATAGAAGCTTTTTTAGTAAATAAATAATATTTTGGTAGTAAATTACGGACAACCAACCAAAAATAACCTAGTATCTAGTTTAGTTAACTGATCCTGACTTCCATGTTTCTGATAGCCTTACTACTTGGTGCTGATTACTATGTCGATATAATGTTACTAGATATAATAAAAATAAACAACAAAATTGGACCAAAAATATAACAACACCTTTGGCATTCGTAATGCAATTGCGATAATATAAGTAGGTTATCATAGCTGTGATAGAGAAAATGTTTCGGCAAATTTGTATAAACCAGACAGGGACTTCAACGAATCTAGTGGCGAAACACATTCTGATCACTCTCTCAGACATAATTCAAGAGTATCAACTCACAATTGAAGCTTATGGGCCAGTAGCTGTTATAACTGCCACACCTTGCAGTACAAAAAATAAATCAAATCGTAGAAGACGAAAGAGAAAATTTTCCAAAGGCATGCAGGGTGATACAAACAAGATTTTACGTGTCGATGATCTAATGACAGGCTGCGACACGATCAAAGAAGCGTTAACTATTTAAAACCAGCTAACTGAACTACTTCATAAAACAGACTTTAAGAAAATGAAAAATGAAAGTAACCAAACAGAGTTCTTAATCAACGTAAACGATGGAGTGTTGAATAAGTCGCATAAAATTGAAATCGAAAAAAGCAGAAAAGCTCTTAAACTTTTCTGGAAGCCTCAAGCGGACGTATTTGAATTTAATATAAACGTACCAATTCTCAGTAGCCTGCTAAATTCAATCATAATCAGAAATATCCTACCACAACTGCTAATCAATTTAAACTTCAAAGATAAATTAAAACTTCTCAGCGAAAAAAATCTAGCAGATTCAAACATGCACCGCTGGTCAAGAAAGTTAGCCAAAATATTTAGAAGAATTGGAGCAACGAATATCTGCGAAGATTACAACAATGACCAAAATGGTTACAATCAAGAACAGAACTTAAAGCAGGTAGTCTTTCTCTCTTAAAATGGGTAAGCGGTAGAAGTGTTGAAACACAACTGAGCCGAGACGGATTTGTATGCGAAGTTTTAATACACTGCTTGAAATGCTTTCTATAAAAGGGCAACTACCAAAATATTCGTTCCACCGGAAACGGATAGATCTGTGCGGTAAAGTACGGTCTATGGATTCAAAGCAGAAGGGAATGCACAAGCTATAACAGAAACGAGTAACCAAAGCAAGCACTAAATTAAGATCGAAACATCCAAATAAAACATATCATTCTCATCCCATCGGGTCATCGGGACCTTGATAATATTTACCAAAGCAGATTAATCAACGGTGAATGGAACCTAATAATACATTTTTTAACAACCTATTGGGCAGAGCTGGATAATCTCGAAAAATCCACCCTGCAGCTAACTAAAATATATGAAAATAGAACGCCCTCCAAGTCTGCATATATAAAACAAACCACTGTGGAATCATCCCTACATAGACTTCGTTGCCATAATAGCCAATGCCTTATTTGGTGCACTAGTTCGATATGGCGGTAACTTTTAAGAAGAGCAAATCTTAATCTCAACAAACAGCCTCACCAGAAGCTTTTCCAGGAACAGAATCAAAAGTTAACGCCATGAAGCACGACAATCGAAAGAACAGTACTCTTCACACAATGTTGGATATGATGAAACTTCACACCTATAGCAATCGACAGTAATCGATAATATAACAGAAGTGCATCAAGGCAAACTTAATCCATCACATTTTCATTCCAAAACAACTCCAGCAGCAAGTCGGCTTAATAGTCGGCAATCTTAAACCGAGTCAAGACATACCGTATCGAAATAAAGATATTGCTAGTATGAATAAAATCATAACTGTCAAATCCATAAAAGTTCGAGAAATCATAATTTTCGAGGTAAATTTTCCGTTGGTCCAGATAGAGCTAAGTATTACAAACTAAACATAACACTTATAAGATTAACAGTTGTTCTAGGATCAGATGCGGTAACCAGTGGCTTATTTGAAAAACGTTTTATAGAGTCATATGCAATAGCTTGAATACTGTTGATATATAGCTACTCAAGAACCTCAATTAATCTACCGGCTCACATTGGTAAGTGATTCATCCATAAAGTTTTAAGCAAATAATCGCTAATATTTTTTTTTTTTTTTAATTTCCTTAAGTGATTTAGGAGATGGGTTTACTTATGATCACGTAACTGTAACACTTTTTTGCTCAGAGTCAGTAAAAAACGTTTCAATATTATCTTTGTAAATTTGTAGAATAGGCACTCTAGAGTATCATCGGTTTCGGTTCACTAACCACTTTTGCTTCAGTTACTTTTGATGGTTCATATGCTAGTTATTAGTACATATTATTATTATTGTTGAAGGGCCATGTGAAAACAGCTACCTCGCACTGCGACCTAAAATATCTTTGTCCAGTCAATATTCAGCCTCTTAATAAACCTGATAATACTGCCAGCCGGTACGCGATACATCTGGGCTCATTACTCTCCCTCCTAGATGTTTACTGTAGTATGTACTTCTGCTAAAAAGACGGTAGCATTGGTACCCAAGGACTTCGAGAGAGCAGTTACATTCCCGTATATAGCTCAACCCCTGCCCCGTCTCCCGTTTTAATGTTACTCATACGATTTGCTGGGAAGAGAAAGAAGAATATGTAGGTCACCCAGCTTTACGACTGAAAGACTAAATAAAACTGGATTAGGGTTTTTTGTCAAGGATTTTCCTTCAGTGCCGTACTTTAGCCCGTACGAAATGTTCAAAGTTTTGCCACGAAAAGGCAGCACGTACCCTTGCGAATTGTGATCAGGTTACCCCTTACACAATTATGGGTACAATTGAACGCATCTACATAACCAGATCAGCTCGCGTGATGCGCACCCTACTGGAAGGTTACAGAGCTAAACTTTGGTTCTCCCCCCTCCAATAGACACCAAACAACCGTCCATTCATAAAAGCATATTGGAAATTTAGAATGTATTCAAAGGGGATGAAGACAGCCAAGCTTTACAATTTTCAGAAGCTTTTGCTTGCTCAGAAGGCTTAAATCTTTCGCTAGTTCGCTAGATAATTTTGAATCGTTTGTCTAGATAATTTTGAATCCGTCCCTAATTTTGAAAGTCATACCGTTCGATATTATTTTCCGACCTAAATAAACGTTATGTGATATATTCCTGTACATGAAGCGAGCATACGCAAAGAAGAAAAATTATATGCTCGATTGTGATTAATTTCTTAACGTTTCCGTATATGTAATTGAATTACAACATTATTAAATAACTAAGAAGTTAATTTTTCATCCAAGATGGTTTGATATAGTGGTTTATATATACCCATGAAGATAATTTTGTAATCGTGATCTATCACAACAACAGAATTATATTGCTATTTCTATTCCGGAATACCCCAAAGCATCTTTAAAATTAGAGCAAAGCTTTAAAACAAAAATAAAAAAATAAATATTTGATAAATGATGCATGTTAATAACACACACAAAAAACATGACAGAGATGGAAAAAAAAATTTAAACTTTTATCCCTTGTTCGTCCCGATGGTGCTGTGTGTGCACAAGGCAACTTAAAAAAAATGTAATGTAAACAACGAAAATTATGATTAATGACTATTTCTCATTGTCATACTCCGAGTCGACGAAGAAATGCTGCTTCTCTTCTTGTACAACAGAAACACATATACACACCGCCATCAAAAAATATCGTAAACATCCACGATTTAAATCTGTTTCTTTGCGCGAATATTTTAACTTGCGTACTTTTTTTTTTTTTTTTTTTTTTGGAAAAACAGGAAAGAAATTTTCTTTCTTTATACAAAACGGAAGATATTTTACAACTGAGTAGAGAATTATATTAGCAACAACAACATCTAAAATATATTATTTTATTAGTGTATTTAAGATGAAATAGGTTTTTTAAATGGCATATTAAAAAAAAAAAAATACGCGAAATATATTTTAGGATAAATGACGAAATGGTGTAGGTTGAATTTTAAATGCGATGGTAGCTGGTGTGGTGGTCTTTGTACATTATGTAGGGATATATTTTAAAGAGATATAGGTCTTAAAATATGTTGAATTTAATGTTCGGGGCTAAGTGATAAATCTAATCTAAAATTCAGGTGTATGGGAATCCTCATCTTACTACAATTTGGTCTTCCTACTTTTCATTGGGTATAAATACGATTTTTCATTAAAATTATATGTTGAATTTTCTTTTATTAAGTATTCGAACAAAGAATCCTGCTCAATTATACCTTTATTTGCTATCAAATGTGAATGTTCATAAAAAAATATTTAGTTACCGATTATCATCATCAATCAAAGTCAAGATCATTCCCACCAAATATATATTCGAAAAAACTAACCGAAAGACATATTTGTTTGGTAAAAAATTTGAAATAATATTTTATATAATTATGGAATTGTTTCTTATCAGCTCGGCAAAGCTAATCGCCTTTATTTTACATAATTGGTATAAACTGAAACTTCACAAAATTTTACTTACATATTCTTGTATGCATCAAGTGTTTTATTTGCAATATCGAACCGTATCAATGGACACATTGAAAAAAAATGTTTAGTAAATATTTTACGATTTTAAAAATCCGAAATATGCACGAATCTATAAATAATATGCGCCGTAACATAATATGGTTTTGCTGTCACTAAGCCTTTGTGAAACACGGACCATTCTGTTTTATAGCTTAAATATATAATTTCAAAAAATTTCCATAAGTAGACAGCATAATACATTTAATCAGTATTACCTAAACTATACTTAGTTTCATCATAACAAAAGGTTGAAAAATAATGAGATACCAATTTTTCTGAGTGACACAAGTAAAAAAATAAATCAAAATTTCGCATTATTTCCTAATAAAATTCAGTTGAGCTTTAGTATTCTTAAATGTTATTTAATTTTTACACTTTACAATTTTTAAACTTTTAAAACACACACTTTCTACAAAAAAAAATATATTTGACTTGCGCCACTCTTGTTCCGAAGGAGCGATATATACTAACTATTTATTGGTCACTAATAAAAATTTTATTTAAAATTACAGATATTTTTATTTATATGAAAGAAGTTTGGTCGTTAGATTTTGTGCAAAAAGCAATTCATTCCAATTTATCAGTATCAAGGTATTATTTTCGAGTAATAATTTGTTTTGGTATTAAAAGCTTATATTTATGTGAATTTTATTTGCAAGCGAAACCCTGTCCAATAGGGTCTGAACGTATCGTTCACAATAGGTTGGTCAGGTTAATCTAATGTAAAGCCAAAATCTTATGTTGCTTGCATAATGTTGTTATTTGAAAAAACGAACAAACAACAGACATCTTCAAAAAATAAATATTGAGGATTTTGAATCCACTCTGCAATGGAATAAAACCCATTTGGTAGTTTTCCCTTCAACAGCCCTTAAAGTTAACACAGTACACCTACCTTAATAATAAAACTTTCTTTTGTGCATAAGGTGCGTAGTGGAGTACAAAAACTCAATTTGATTTCAAATACATTTTTTATTACCTGGTTATTACCTTGTGGCATGCGAAGTGGCTAAGTGTAAATCGTTATTTAGAATTTTAAAATGTATTCATTTCAAAAGGACGGACTCAAAGAGGCAAAACCTTATCGGTCGCCTACCAATATTGTAAAATGTAAAATGTAAAATGTAAAATGTAAAATGTAAAATGTAAAATGTAAAATGTAAAATGTAAAATGTAAAATGTAAAATGTAAAATGTAAAATGTAAAATGTAAAATGTAAAATGTAAAATGTAAAATGTAAAATGTAAAATGTAAAATGTAAAATGTAAAATGTAAAATGTAAAATGTAAAATGTAAAATGTAAAATGTAAAATGTAAAATGTAAAATGTAAAATGTAAAATGTAAAATGTAAAATGTAAAATGTAAAATGTAAAATGTAAAATGTAAAATGTAAAATGTAAAATGTAAAATGTAAAATGTAAAATGTAAAATGTAAAATGTAAAATGTAAAATGTAAAATGTAAAATGTAAAATGTAAAATGTAAAATGTAAAATGTAAAATGTAAAATGTAAAATGTAAAATGTAAAATGTAAAATGTAAAATGTAAAATGTAAAATGTAAAATGTAAAATGTAAAATGTAAAATGTAAAATGTAAAATGTAAAATGTAAAATGTAAAATGTAAAATTTAAAATGTAAAATGTAAAATGTAAAATGTAAAATGTAAAATGTAAAATGTAAAATGTAAAATGTAAAATGTAAAATGTAAAATGTAAAATGTAAAATGTAAAATGTAAAATGTAAAATGTAAAATGTAAAATGTAAAATGTAAAATGTAAAATGTAAAATGTAAAATGTAAAATGTAAAATGTAAAATGTAAAATGTAAAATGTAAAATGTAAAATGTAAAATGTAAAATGTAAAATGTAAAATGTAAAATGTAAAATGTAAAATGTAAAATGTAAAATGTAAAATGTAAAATGTAAAATGTAAAATGTAAAATGTAAAATGTAAAATGTAAAATGTAAAATGTAAAATGTAAAATGTAAAATGTAAAATGTAAAATGTAAAATGTAAAATGTAAAATGTAAAATGTAAAATGTAAAATGTAAAATGTAAAATGTAAAATGTAAAATGTAAAATGTAAAATGTAAAATGTAAAATGTAAAATGTAAAATGTAAAATGTAAAATGTAAAATGTAAAATGTAAAATGTAAAATGTAAAATGTAAAATGTAAAATGTAAAATGTAAAATGTAAAATGTAAAATGTAAAATGTAAAATGTAAAATGTAAAATGTAAAATGTAAAATGTAAAATGTAAAATGTAAAATGTAAAATGTAAAATGTAAAATGTAAAATGTAAAATGTAAAATGTAAAATGTAAAATGTAAAATGTAAAATGTAAAATGTAAAATGTAAAATGTAAAATGTAAAATGTAAAATGTAAAATGTAAAATGTAAAATGTAAAATGTAAAATGTAAAATGTAAAATGTAAAATGTAAAATGTAAAATGTAAAATGTAAAATGTAAAATGTAAAATGTAAAATGTAAAATGTAAAATGTAAAATGTAAAATGTAAAATGTAAAATGTAAAATGTAAAATGTAAAATGTAAAATGTAAAATGTAAAATGTAAAATGTAAAATGTAAAATGTAAAATGTAAAATGTAAAATGTAAAATGTAAAATGTAAAATGTAAAATGTAAAATGTAAAATGTAAAATGTAAAATGTAAAATGTAAAATGTAAAATGTAAAATGTAAAATGTAAAATGTAAAATGTAAAATGTAAAATGTAAAATGTAAAATGTAAAATGATGAGATAAGTGTCTAGTAGCTTCTAGTTTGTAGCAAAGTATTATAACTTGAGGTGTCATTTAAAAAATGTTTGAAAGCTGGTGAGAATCTAACAATAAACTATTAAATGTGTCTGCAGGTTCTGATAGTGTGGAATAATTTATCTATTCCATCAGAACAAAACATTTCGTTAAATTTATTGAATCATTCCTTTGCATCTTTTAACTAGAGATACTATTCATTTCGCTAATTCTAAAGCTCAAATTTAATTGATTAAGATCCGCAGTCGATTTGGCTGCTGCATAAGGTATCACATTAAAAGTTAACTGCAAAAGATTTGGGAATGCCTCGATCCAAAGCAAAAAATTCATTATAATCAACTAAAGATACTGCAGTATCGATAACAATAATCTTTGTTTGTTAATTTATTGAAAGTCAGTTCGAAAGTTCAAAAATACCGTTGCGTTTGGAAACTGTATTCCTAGGATTGTTGATAAAATAAGCTCTTTTAATCTAAATTTCACAAAACTTTTCGCATATTGTTTTTATAGATTTATTTAACATTAATCCATAAAGTGCAATTTAAATATACAGGTAAAATTATCAAAATGAGGGTTAAAAATATGGTAAATACTATTTATTACAAAACGGTACAAGCTCATTCCACATAACGAACAAAAATTGATTTATTAATTTGATTTAAATTTTCCTCAACGACAACAAAAGAAAAACGCTTGAAACGAGAATGAAATAAATTAAAAAAAAAAAAAGTTTTTTAATTATTTTCCGTTTTCCATTTTAATACATGCAAATTGAATTTTAAACTCATGAATACCAAAATAAACTGTTATTGTTTAGAGAGACTGAACATTTTTATAATTAATGTTTTGTTTTATATTGTGTGTACAACCGCAATTATTAACATTGACACAGTTTTAGAATTTTTTGGTTGGGTCATTTTCTCGAACTCAACTGAAACATGTATTGATACTGTGATCAAAATTAAAAATTTAACACGAATAAAAAATTGTTTCTTAATGTTTAATGAAAATAGTATAATATTAGTTCAAATACTTACTCATACACTTGATTTAGGATAGATTCGTGTTAATAACCAATATAGCGAAAAATTCTTGATTAGAATTCTTTCTTCCCATCTGTGTCTAAAATATACATGGATTATAATATATCATCCTTTTACATAGATTATAACATATCTTTCTATTCGTCGTCTGTGTGTAATACAATTTATCAATTTTTGCACACACTGCCAATATATAATCATCTCGAAGTTGTGTTCCCCTTTAAAGAATATAGGATATAAAAACAAACAGAAAATAACAAGCCCCAAATTTGAGTTGAAACCGCACACTTACATGCATACGCATTGTAAACAGAAATGAGTTCAAAATTTACCCTTAAATGATAATCAAATAAGGTATATTCTACATAATCGAACCAAAATTTGTTTGATATAATGTTGACAAGAAAAAGAATATCAACAAAAAAAAAAAAAAAACGCGTTGTTGCGGGTAAAAATGTTCCCATAAAATGAACGAATATTATTTTAGCCCATAAAAAAATCAACGAGAGCTAAACATCATAAACATAATTTTATATATTATTATGCAAAAATTCTTTTCGTTTTCGATGGTAATTTTGTGATACACTAATCGATAAAAAATTATATAGTTACTATGTATGTGTAGGTACGTTCTTCTGTTTGAAAGTCTGAAAATTGTTCTCTTGGTATCTTTACATCTTCATCAAAATATATAAAATATAATAACAACAACAACAAAAATTGTCTTCATTACGTTGATTATACAACATTTTCTTTCGTTTCAATCATTTTTCTCATATAAACATAGCACAATATCACCTTTTGAATGATGAGTGCGTTGGGTGGTGTTACATAATTTTTAAATTATTTTTTACTCTTCCAAATCAGTCGTCTTCCGAATACGGTACTCCCACATATTGTGTATTTAGTACTGTAAGATTTAAACTTTCCCAATAACGCTATTGGGAATAACCTATTCACGAAAACCACAATGGTAATCACCTAAATGTCTCTCACACTTTATCGTGACTTCGTTGGCCAAACCTTTTACCCTAGGTTCAGCAAACCTTTACCGAGATAATTGTTGCAATTTAACAGACCTCCCTTTTTCCTGAAGTAGATTGTAAAAAACGTACTCAACTCCTCTGCGCTACCACATTTAACCCTTCATCTAATGATGTAAGTGGTCGTGGTAATCTAGAAGTTGATATAGCATCGAAATAAAGCGAGGTTGTTACTAGGAAAGTGGTGCTATCTATTTAGAGTAATGAAAAAATAATTATGTCACGTTTTCAGGACATGTTTAATTCCATTCTATAATATTTCGAATTCGTTGTGCGTTCTGCTGCTACACGTGGATAAATGGGTGACTAGAAAAAAACTTATAAGAAGAAAAGCGCACAGAAATAACTTCACCGACATAAATGCACACAAGAAGGAAGCGCACATCTAAAATTGGTCACAAAGAAAAAAGCCTTTCTAATCTCAAGTTCGAATTTTACTTATTTAAAACTGAAATTTTATTTGAAAGCTTTAAAAAAATCCAAAAAAAAATCCAAAGCTTTGGAAAAACCCAAATCTGTTCTATATTCGTTTTTTTTAGATTTTTTTAATTACCAATTTTCGATGTAACCAACATTAGAAAGTTATCTTACTTACCACTTTTATAATATATTCAAAATTTAAAATTTTTTTTTTTTTTTTTTTTTTTTTTTGGTTTAAAATATTCAACGCTAACGAAACATTTTAAACAAATTTAAAATGTTGAAGCGAAATTTGAAATGCTAAGATTTGAAATTTCAAATTGAATTAAAATAACTTTCTGAAATCACAAAATTCCCAAATTTTAAATAGTCAATTTTATAAATTTTTGTATTCCTAAGTTTCTTACTTATACTTAAAATTTAGCTTTTAAATATTCGTGAATTTATATCGGATACCGACCTCAATTTATAATAAATCTTAACAAATTTCTACCTTAATACTTGAAACCAAATTTTAAATTCGAATTTTTGCTTTAGGTACCTATATAAAAAATTGAAAATTATGAAAGATTGTGGGAAATTATACGGAACTTTTAAAAGTTCTATCCAAAAATCTTTGTGTCATGTTCCCTAAAACCATAGATCATTTATTTTCTATCCCGGTTCCGATAGCTGTTGAATTTATGCAAATGGCCAACATTTTATGGGCCAGAAATATCGATAAATTTCAAAATATGGTATAAGAAATTCAAAGAAGCACCGTAACTTCAGATTTAAACGAAATAGATCGCAATAGAATTCCGTGTTGTTTGGTCGGTTGCAGGCAAAGTCACAGCGCAAAAGCCTTAACGATATCCCATGCACAAACAGCAAACCGAAATTTGGAACATTTAAATCGAATTTTTGAGAAAATTGTTTCATTTTCAATCCCAAAATTATTCAAAAATACTTCAAACCTCCCAATGAAGTACCACCCAATTCTTAGAAAAATTCTTAGAAATTCAAGTACTACCTAATTCTTAGAAAAAAAATTTCAATTTCATTTCATTCAAAAAACCCAATTTTATATTTTGACGAACGCATATATTAGCTTGACGAGTGGCAAAATTTAAAATTGGGTGAAGCACGCAGCATGTCTGATTAAACTTATTGCCACCTATGAATTACTGATAAACCTACCAACAATTTAGAATAGTCAAAAATTTAGCCAAAAAAAAATAAAAATCGATCTGCGGCAATCTGAAATTTATATGAATACTAAGAAGCGAAGGTTTGGTGGCAGCAGCCTATCCTCTAAGGTTCCACACGAATTAAAACAATATTAAATAAATTGGTTATGTCTAGCAAACTTGGTCTGTTGTTATCATAAATATTTCTTCTAGTGCACTTAGTTCTAGTGCGTTTTTTTGCTATGTGGTCGTGTGGCTTTTTCTTGTGCATTTTTCAATAGAATCGGATCATTGGGTACTGAAGGGCTATGTGGGCGTTCAAGCCATGGCAACCTAAAAGATATTTTGTGTATATTCTGATGGAACTGTAACTTCTTCTCGTATTGCAACAATATTCCTATTTTAGCCGAGAATTTTAATATTAAGTGATTTTTGTTTGTACCATTCTCGTAATTTTCGCCGCTCATTAAATATTTTTCTCGGGGCGTTGTAGACGTTGTGTGATGGTTTTAAAAAATTGTATATTGATTGATATGGATTTCGCCTTATAGTAGAGATCGGTTACCGCCGGATCATTAAGGTTAGTTGGTTGTTCAGCAGTGTTGCAATGAGTAATCCGTTGAAAACGATTTTATACCAAGAACAAATTTTTATAATTCATTATGAAAAGTTTTTGATCTTTGAATCGTGAAAGCGTAGCTATGGAGAAAATATTTTATAAGCCTTGAAAATGCACATCAAAGAAGTAATCCAACAGGCCAATTTAAAATCCTTAAGAAGAGAAACAAAAAATGTTCGCGAATGTAATTGGCGATTTTTAAGTAAAGAGGGTATAATGCGTGAAAATAGTGAATAATGAGTGATTATTCACTCTTTATTTACTATTAATTTACCAATTGCTTCCTCATTTAACGAACGCTGAAATATGAAGTCAGTCCATTGGTATATTCGTTCATCACTCTTTAGTCATTGATTCCTCATTCTGTGATCTAATCACAAATACTCGCAAGTAGAAAATGCATCCCATTGAAATTCATAGTTAAAAAGAGAATTCATAATTTATCCGTGAATAATCGTAAGTGAACATTAGAAGAATGCTATGAATAATGTGAAAAGTGTAAAGTGAGTAAATTATAATTGAATAATCAGTGAATAACGAGTGACTTCTTAGTGAATAATCGGTATACTAAGTGTGAATAATAAGTGATTTATCAATGAATAATGAATTAATAATGGTGAATTATTGTTAACACAAGTAAGAAATATATATAGAATTTTTAATTAACGCCATTTGCAACTAACTATAGAGAGTTCGACACCCGAAGAATTAAAACCTATAAATATTGTTGCCTTGCCAATTATAATTTTTTTAATTTATTATTATCAATACAATATTGAAAATAAATTAAGTTTAACAAAAAACATATCATTGTTAGACATGGCTGCCTCTGGTGCGAACGATGACATCAAGTCGTCCGATGAACGCATTTCGTGCAGCACGTTTCCCTTAGAAATTAAGTTGATATCTCCATCCACTCTCGAGTTTTTATGTAGAAACTGATAGATGGACAGTCGTTTGAAGATAAAAGGATTTCAATACCCATATCGCTTATGTTAATCTCTAGTACCGAAAAAAACCAGAAAATATCGGTTCCTCAAATTATTGTTAAACATCTCAAAAGACGTTGTGATACAAAGCAATGCTACTAATTTTGCCAAACAGATTTTCACTTGAGACTTGAGCCCCGCGCAATGAGAGTCATCCCTGTATTTATTAATATATTTTCACTAACAGATAAATTCAGCATGTAATCA
The DNA here is from genome assembly GCA_958295665.1 of Tipula vernalis. NCBI lineage: Eukaryota > Metazoa > Arthropoda > Insecta > Diptera > Tipulidae > Tipula > Tipula vernalis. The sequence goes on along the minus strand of OY282558.1, from coordinate 98,575,948 downwards.
TAAAGTGAATATTACTTGCTCCATTTTGTATAAATATAAAAGGGGGGTTTATATCTATCGCTGTATACACCATAATAATTTTCTATATTTGATGTGAGATCAGGAAACTAAATTTAATATTTTGTTGATAATAATCTAACGAAACTGGTTTTAGGTTAACGAAACGCGGTGTTACGATAAATGTACAGGTCAATAGACTCGTTCAAAATAAGGAGCAAAATTGAATTTCAAATTTAAAGCTTATCGATTCTGTTGCCAACAAAAGAAGGTAATAATAATAATAATAGGACACGAAAATTGTGTAAAAACTACTGTCATCACCATGAATATTGAAGGCGTACCACCGTATTACAAAATTATCTATTTATTTTCTGAAACTCTGAAAAGTAAATAGGCGTCAAATTAATCAAACTCGCATCCGACCCTCGTTCAGTGTCATCCATTTACACATATAGGCGCACTAATTTTCCAAACAATTAATAAATGAGTGTGTTTGTTCTTCTTCACGTTTCATTACGATTTAGTCACCAAATGTACATGAAATTTATGTTAATTTTTTTTTTTAAATAATAATTCAACATTACATTTCTAATCAGTCGTCTACAAATTTAACTAACCCTCTTTAATGTGTGTATCCGTAAATATATAAGAGTACGGAACAAAATATGTTATTTATCTTTTTCGAACAATATTATGTGTGGGGACTTAAAAAATGATTCACAATTTTTTTTTTTTTTTTTTTTTTTTTTTTCTAGGAAATACGATTTATAGTTTCTATTATGAGTTTGCGGTTTAGTATATCGTAGAAAGGATATAACTTTTGATTGCCACTTTTTTTAGGTTGCTACAACAAAATATTTATAGGAAATTAATCGGAAGTAATGCGTAATGTGTAAATTACAGATTGCCATAGACTAATTTAGATTTATTGAATTGCAGTTTTTTATGTGGTTTTCTGTCCTATAATTAAGTGCAACGTAACGATAATGGTGTGTCGAATTTCTTTGAAATTACGATTAATTCCACTGATTTATGACTTTAATTTAATTATTTTGAACATCCTGTGACTAATCCGTGTATATGTTTTGGGCAGGGTGTGAAGAGTAGTTTCTATAGCAATTAGAGGAAGTATGAGTATACGTGCGCAGGATAAATTTAATTTTCCCATTTGAGTCTAAAATCCTGGAATTTTCGAAAATGTAATACAATATAATTATTTTGAGGATACCAAGAAATCCGCGACACAATAGAGGCAATTATTACCTACTCAAAATTAAAAGCCACAAATTAATTTCCCAAAACAAAACCAAAAAATAAAATAAATAAATTAAGAATAATGAGTGCCACACCCGCCCTTTTACAATACAATTTACATATACAATATAATAAAAAATATTTTTTGGCGCTAAGCTATTATCACAAAAACCATAATTACAAAAACTAATAAATTATTAAAATTTTAATTATTAATTTGATTTGTTTTTATTTTTATTTTTATATATAAATACGTTAACTAAAATTCTTGTTAATTAAATATAATAATAGTCCCATTTCTAACATTTCGATATTTCCTGTTTAGCTTAACACTGTATAATAGTTTATACACACTTACATACATAAAACAAATGAGTACAAAAATATTAAAACAAATAATAACACGACCCGTTATAGTGTATAGTAGTTATAATGAAAGAACAGACTGTTGAAATTAAACCAATTTATCATTTAATTTTCTTAACAAAAAAAAATGGAAAACTTTTTTGTTTTGGTTATCACATCAAAATCATGATAAATTATTTTTATGCGTGTTTTACATGTCAACGTGACATTAAGACAAAATTAAATGTATTATAATATGTTGATATTTTTTTTCTAAGCGCTCGATTCGTGTGTTTTACTGCAAATATGTGTACATATACGTTTAGATATGTTGTTAGTTAAACTTTAATAAAAATGTAATTTAATTTTAATTTAATGATACTTAAAAATGAAAAAAATGTTTTCTAGTTTAGTATAATGTATGTTTTGTGTACGAGTATCTTGATTTTAAATGTTATGGAAGATATGTTTGTCATGTCGTTGTAGAATTTGTGTTAAAGTCTAATTTAGGCCCCAAAAAAAAAAAAAAAAATACAAATGCGGAAATAGTATTTTTCCTTATGATAGTGAGGCTAGAATTAGCACAATAAGAAGCTCAATTTATAATACAAATGTGATTTTAAATTAAAAGCTCTTCTCATTTTACTCTATAAATATAATAATCGGTGGTTGCCAGACTACAAATAATTTTGATGAAAAATTCAAACCCAAAATGATTCTTAAAAAAATAAATGTTTAGTTTAATAGCTAGAGAAAGTTTGTTTTTTTAAGTATTTTATACAAACTAAAACTTTGTAAAAATATAGGTAGTTTTTTTGGATTCTATAAAACTGGGTCGTGCAACTCCGGGCTCGAGACTTCCTAAAGTTTTTCACAAGTGTATTAAAGTATTAGAAACTCCAAAGTGATATATACCGCTTGGAATTTTGACAACATAAGTTTTAGATCAATTTAAGCAAAAAAAAAAAAACAGGTGATTTGATTCAGTCTAACCACGATGCAGTTGCCAGGCGAATGTAAAGTTACGATGTTGAGTATTACATTTAAAAGCTAGAAAAAAATTGGATCTATCCGACTCCTTGAACGAGACTTCTCCCACAAAGCGTCTGTTATAGATCACCAAATCAAAAATTTATATTTTACAAAAATTTTTCGTTATTTCTGGTAAAATCCTTAAAATCCTTGGAGACCCCTTCTCCATCATCACAATTGGGCACAACAATAGAAATGTTCTACTCTTGGTTCTACTCTCATGCCGAAAAATCACAGACTCACAATTAAACAGCAATTAAAGTCGCATTCGTCATTTTTCATCTTCGACCTTTAACAACAGATCTAGTCATATATCTCTAGTACTCGTATGCTGTTGAAAACAATTATGAATTTAAATGACTTCGTTCGTAGAACATTCAAAATGTTCAAAATTTCGTTTTTACAAATTTGTGCCGTTTATTCAGACAACATTTTGTGAGCAACGTGAGAATTGGCTGATATAATTCTTTACTCAGTGCTGTGGAACATTCGAGAATACAAAAAATAAATCACAAGCAATACAAAATCAGGATTAACAATAATTATCTTTTATCTCCCAGCGATTGGGAGGATATTTCTACGTATTTCATAGGAAATTCAATTTTATTAAAAATCACCTGAACAATAGACCATAAATTCATTCTTCAATCGTCTTTTGAGATTTAATTTCATTCTTCTACCGTCTTTTGAGTCTAGCAGACGTAATTTTTATTTGATTCTAAAATAATTATTTTTATTAATTTGTTGAATCTAAAATTTAAATAAAAAATTGTAGCTTCTAAAATAATCTGAAATACATTTTGTTGTTAATAATTGCCGGACAATTATTAATTGTTTAATTGTTGTTTTTTAAACGTGATATGAACATTTTGTGATACGCTGTTATGTGATTATATTAGAACAAAAATTTGTGGATTGATCATTGTACCGCCAAGTGACTGTGATACGTTTGATTTGATTTCTAACGGTATTAAATTAAGCGTTGTTTTGATCAAAAATTTTGTGCATCGAACATTTAAAGACCACATAGCTGGGTTATTTTTCTATAAACGTTATACGAACATTCTGTGATACTCTGTTTGTGATTGTATTTGATCATAAATTTGTGCATCGATCTTTCATAGTATTAAATCATAAATCGTAATACTTAATATTAAATAACTGTCAAATTTTATCTGTTTTAATACACATCTGTAGCGATCGATTCTGTATTTAAAATACATTTTTTTATTCAGCTAAATTTATTATCTGAATTGACAAATAAATACTTGAATCACGCTCCAATTCAAAATAAAATATATTTTATTTTCGCCTACAATAATCATCATTCAATAGATGCTACTCAATAATCTTCATTTGAGCGTTATACAAATGAATAGATTAAATTTGTTTTATGCTTTGTTTACATGCACGACATCTTCAATAAAAGGTGATTAATATTTAATCAATAAATATTTAATCAAGTGCATATTCATTTCTGCTATTTTACCATTTTTGATTTCCGGCATGTCCGAAGTTCGTATCATACTTAACACGATTATTTTATGGTACGAAGCAATTCATATTGTTATCCCTGTCTGCCACACACATTGTGCGCAATATAAATCATAAATTACGACTACACAATACGTCGGTTTTTTTAATTTAGTAGCGTTTCAAACACAGACCAGAATAGGTTTGTTATTAAAATAATAAATAGTGGAGTTAGTTAAATAATCTCTCTTGTTATTAAAATTTTAAGTATTTTAAGTATTAAAATAGAAGGTGTTTATTAAACAAATAGTTGTTTCTTAATTATAAATTTTTGGGAAACACCCCACTACAATTGGTGACCACGAAGTCCCTTTTTAGGGCATTCCGTGTAGCGGAATAAATACGCAGCCATATCACAGGAATGCGAAAATATACCCTGACGAGCGGATATTTATTTAAGAACGTATTAAATTTTGAATCTTGGTACGATATTTCGTGCCAAGAAAAAGGTACGTACCGTGTTAAATTGTTTTCACACTAACAGTGGTCGTTGATTACGCAGTATATTGCCATTTTTTTTTCTTTCCTTTCTGCTGAGTTACGAAGGAAAACCTAGCCGTTTTACAACTCGTGGCGGCACCATCAACAACAACGGTGAAAATAATCTAGCGGTTAATTAGTGTTATGTTTTTATGGATAAGCACTGACGACTTTTTTTCGGATTAAACATATGTTTTACTTATACATATATACCCCAAAAATTGTACAACATAATACAACATCAATTTGATACAATATTAAGAATCGGATAAATTGGATTACATATATAGTATTCATCACATACAGAACAATATTTGGACATCAATATTGCATCAAGAGTAACGGACGGTTACAATACGGACACCATCAAAACAACAATCGTTGCTGCAACAATACTTCAGATGAGTTTTTTTTTTTTTGAAATACAGTTTTTTTCTCATAGATAATATCATAGATAATATCATTAATTATTCTTTTTTTTTTAACATTTAATATTTTTGGAATTAATTTCAATTAATTTTCTTTTCTTAAAATTTTGTTTCTTCCCTGAAAATTCAAAACTTTAAATTTTTTTTATTATATAAGCATTTACAAATATTATTATACTAACAAAAAAAGAAGAATATTTATATAAATAGCTTTTCTAAAAGCTAAATTCTCCTATACTAACCTAATTTTTCTATGTAAAATTAACTCCACGCATTACACGGTTTCTCAATTTGAATTTTAAGCAGCATAATTTCCATTTTGGAATTAATAGTCCGTATTGTGTAGGGCCGTTCGCAATATTTTATTTTTATTCCCGCAGATTTGCGAAGAAAATACATTATTTTTCAAATTCACAAGCAGTAGTGGCCTATTAGAAATTAATTCCGCCCTACTGACTTTTTAGCATAGTCCGTAATCTTGATCTTTAGTTAAGTGTAGATCTTGAAATGCCTAACGAAGAAGAAGGCGAGAAAATGGAGATCGATCAGGCGGGGATTTCGGTTAAGTTAACCCCGTTTTGGGCGAATAATCCTCAAACATGGTTCGATTCTGCAGAACTGCAGTTCAAATTAGCCGGAATTCCCTCTGACAAGAAAAGGTTCCTTCATGTTCTTACCGCATTATCGCCGGAGGTAAGCGACAAAATCTCGGACCTTATTAAAAATCCGCCTGATACGGACATGTATACATCAATTAAAAAATTATTAATTACTAGATTGACTCCTTCAGATGAAAGTCAACTCGAGACACTTTTGAGTGGACTCGACCTAGGTGACCAGCGGCCTAGCGACTTGCTCCGACGAATAAGAACTCTCGCTGGAACGAATTTTAATGACTACATAATAAGGACGTTGTGGATCTGGAGACTTCCCGAAGTCCTACGCCTAGCATTAGCTGCGCAACCGGATACCTCTACCCTAGAACAATTATCGCAAATTGCCGATAAAATTTTTGACGCGATGAGCCATTCACCGTCGTTAGCGTCGACGGACAAACCATCAACCTCTTTCAGGACACCGAATGTTAAACAACAAAATTCTAAAGTACCGACACTACGAACTATCGTAAACAGATTAGACGCAATGGAGGCTCGACTAAATAACATCGCTAGTCAAGTCGGCAGATCTCGATCGCGGAACACTACTTGGTACAATTCCGGCAACCGAAGCAATACCGGCAACCGAAGCAATTCTGGAAACCGAAGCAATTCCGGTTACCGAAACAATCCCGCAAACCGGATGAACAATTACAATCATTCATGGTGTTATAACCACAATCGCTTCCAAAATAGAGCACGGAATTGCATACAGCCATGCAATTTCCACCAAACGAATCAAAACTCGGAGCAATAGGCATCCCAAACAAAAAAATATTAGGGACAGACAGGGTTGAGTCGGCTACCACACATGAATTCCGCACTAGCCGGCTCACAATTTATGACAAAACAAACAATATGAATTTTTTAATCGACACTGGCGCTGACCTTTCGGTTATTCCAGTTAATTTTTTTAATATTAATATATATAGCAATTTATCAGATCTACCTCTTACAGCAGTCAATGGATCAACAATAATTCGTACTTATGGTACCAGGTTGATCAAACTAGATATCGGTCTAAAACGCAATTTCACCCATGCTTTTATCATTGCAGCAGTGAATCGTCCGATCATTGGCGCTGACTTCTTGGTAAAATTCGGTCTATTAGTCGATCTTAAAAATAAGCGTCTGATAGATTCGATTACTGATTTATCAGTAAATGCTTTCATTAGGAGTGATGAAACTCCTACACCAATTAATTTCTCAATTAATAATGGTTATGGCAAGCTCCTCAAAAAATTTCCCAGCCTTGTAGCTTTGCCCAATTTTAATTTACCAGTCCGCCACAATGTTGTACATCATATCGTTACAACAGGTCATTTGCCTGTGGCGAGACCTCGAAGACTAGATCCTGACAGGCATAAAGCAGCATTACTAGAGTTCCAACATATGGTGGAACTGGGGATTTGTCGGCCATCGGCATCCCCTGTATCATGTCCTTTACACATGGTGAGAAAAAAGGATCTCGATTGGAGGCCTTGTGGAGACTATCGACGACTTAATACGGTTACAACAGCGGACAGATATCCGATATCTCACATTCACAATTTTTCAATGAATTTGAATGGTTGCACTATTTTTTCAAAAATAGATCTTGTCAGAGCTTACCATCTGATTCCCATCGCTGAAGAAGATATATACAAGACGGCTATTACAACGCCTTTCGGACTTTATGAGTTTACTCGTATGCCATTTAGCCTACGAAACGCAGCTCAAACATTCCAGCGATTTATAAACGAAGTAGTTCGAGGACTCGATTTCGTTTTTATTGATGACATTTTGGTAGCATCAAAATCAGAGGAAGAACATTTAATTCATCTTGAACAATTATTTTGTAAACTAGTTGAGTTCGACGTTCACATTAAAACACCAAAATGTGTGTTTGGTGTCTCCTCTCTTGAATTTTTAAGCCACAAGATCTCTCCTTATGGTATTCAACCTTCTGAGGATAGAATTCGTGCCATTAGGGAGTTCCCAGCTCCAAGTTTAATTAGACATATTCAGCGGTATATCGGCATGATTAATTATTATCACCGTTTCATACCAAAATTAGCTGAATATCTTGTTCCAATTCACAATCACTTGTCTGCACTCAATAAGCTGCCCAAGACACCCAAGAATTTTTCTTGACCTGAAGAATGCCAGTTGTCATTCACTAATTTAAACAATGAATTGGCTAAAATTACTCTTTTTGCTCATCCAATGAGTAGCGCACCTATTAGCATTACTACTGATGCATCTAACAGCGCCGTTGGCGCAGTTCTGCAGCAGTATAATCAGAAGAAATGGGAGCCTTTGGGATTCTTCTCAAAGAAATTGACGAATCCTGAATTAAAATATTCAGCATTCGATCGGGAACTGTTAGAAATATATCTTGCAGTTAAGCATTTCAGATATTTTGTTGAAGGTCGAAACTTTAACCGACCATAAAACTTTAATTAGAGCACTTCAGTCTAAAACTGAACGCAATCCTAGGCAATCACGCCATTTGGATTATATTAGTCAATTTACCTCGGATATTCAGCATGTGCATGGTTCCGATAATGTCGTTGCAGATACGCTATCGCGAACTTCTAATATTGACTCGGCTACGGTTAAGACAAGTCTTAACTACGATAACATCATTTTGGCACAACAATCCGATGAAGAGCTTGAAACATTACTCAATGATTCCGGACGACAGTCAAATTCCAAATGGAAGCTTGAACTTTTTATTCTGCCTGGCCTCGAAGTCTACTGCGAAACATCTACAGGTTTAAATCGACCTTATATCGCAAATTCATTACGTCGTGCCGTTTTCGACACTTTGCATAATCTATCACATCCTGGAATTCGTGCTACTCGTAAATTGATTACAGCTCGCTATTTCTGGCCTAGTTTAAATAAGGACATAACCCAATGGGCTAGCTCTTGTTTATCCTGCCAACGTGCAAAAGTGCAACGCCATACAATTTCACCTCACGGACAATTCAATATTCCCCAAGGTCGATTCGAACATATTCATATGGACATAGTCGGCCCATTGCCAATATCCACCAACTGTTCATATATTCTAACTTGTGTCGATCGTTTTACTCGCTGGCCAGAAGCATACTGCATGCCAAACATGACAGCTGCTACCATTGCCACCACATTCGTTCATAATTACGTATCTCGTTTCGGCGTACCTGCTCAGATAACAACTGACCAAGGATCACAATTTGAATCGAAACTTTTTACTGAGTTAACTACACTACTTGGTTCTCACCGAATACGTACTACGGCTAATAATCCTAAAGCCAATGGCATGGTTGAGCGATTTCATAGACAACTTAAAGCTGCTCTCATGGCCAGAGGCAATTCAATAAATTGGAGCTCTGAGATCCCAATAATATTATTAGGAATCCGAGCCACTGTGAAAGAAGATCTAAATTGTTCACTAGCAGAGATGGTTTATGGGCAAACCATTAAACTTTCTAGCGAATTTTTCATTGATAATCCTCTTTCACCTATGCCTTCAAGCGACACAGTTATCGACCAATTGCGCCAAGCAATGAAGAATCTTATACAATCACCGACGCGTTTAGCAAAACAAGAACACATATTTGTCCCGAAATCTCTGGACAACTGTGAGTTTGTTTTTGTGAGGTCTGATAAGGTTCGTGTTGGACTTACTCCTCCCTACGAAGGCCCATTCAAAGTAATCCGCCGCCTTCGTAAACACTTCATAATCTCCATCAAAGACAAAAATCATAACGTCTCTATCGACAGATTAAAACTTGCTTTTGGCATATTAAGTTCGGTCGATCATTCTTTTATGTCCCGAGCCAATAAGGCAGTGAATATTATCGTTTAAGATTCAAGTTTTACTAGAATCAACTAGGAAGGGAGTACTGTAGCGATCGATTCTGTATTTAAAATACATTTTTTTATTCAGTTAAATTTATTATCTGAATTGACAAATAAATACTTGAATCACGCTCCAATTCAAAATAAAATATATTTTATTTTCGCCTACAATAATCATCATTCAATAGATGCTACTCAATAATCTTCATTTGAGCGTTATACAAATGAATAAATTAAATTTGTTTTATGCTTTGTTTACATGCACGACATCTTCAATAAAAGGTGATTAATATTTAATCAATAAATATTTAATCAAGTGCATATTCATTTCTGCTATTTTACCATTTTTGATTTCCGGCATGTCCGAAGTTCGTATCATACTTAACACGATTATTTTATGGTACGAAGCAATTCATATTGTTATACCTGTCTGCCACACACATTGTGCGCAATATAAATCACAAATTACGACTACACAATACGTCGGTTTTTTAATTTAGTAGCGTTTCAAACACAGACCAGAATAGGTTTGTTATTAAAATAATAAATAGTGGAGTTATTTAAATAATCTCTCTTGTTATTAAAATTTTAAGTATTTTAAGTATTAAAATAAAAGGTGTTTATTAAACAAATAGCTGTATGTTAATTATAAATTTTTGGGAAACACCCCACTACACATCATATAATAAACTTTCAATTTATAATTCTCCGGTTACATAATGTCATGCAACAGCTGTACTAAATCCTTTCGATCTACTTTTGTGGATATAGTTCCCTGCAGTTTTTGTGGTAAACAATTCCACTTGGAGTGTACCGGTATTGATCGAACCGCCAATAATTCCATAAAAAAATTTATGAATATTTGTTATTTCTGTAATGGCTGTAATGATTGGATTATTAATCACAACATCTCGAAATTGTGGCAAAAGGTTGATCTGGCTGCTAATAGAGCTGCAAAAGCCTTAGCTAGAAAGAAAATTAAAGCGGATGTGGCCGCTATTAACAAACTGGTTACTTAGATTTTGAACAAATCTCACCATATTCCTGATTGCTGTTCTGGTCATCAATCGTTAATCGATGCTAGTGATGTTGATGGTCAAGTGTTTAAGTCATCTGCAAACTCAATCAATCATGATCGGGATCAATTGAAGAATAATACTAAATCGCCACTGTCGTTTCAAGCTTCTCATCATGCTCATAATAGTGGGGCTGTACATCATATCAAACCTCATTCTGAGCGACCAATTATTATTGGCACTGATGATCTGGTCTCATCGCTCCAGGTTGTGAAGCCACGTAAAACTTTATTTGTTTCTCGACTCCATAAAGATGTTTCCGAAGCTGTAATTTTGGATTATCTTAAAGATAAATTTAACATTGAGGATGTAAACTGCAAGCGTATTATATGGACGTTACTGATTTTGAGAATTTATTACAACCTACTTCTTGGCCTGCTGGGTCATTAATTAAAGAATTTGTAATTTTTAATAAGGGACGAACCAATAAATCGAATTTTCCCGTTCCTCAACGAACCCAACCAACTCTTTAGCTGATGCCAGTCGTTTTGATAAACAAACTAATTATTATAATTTGACGTCTCCGAGATTATTTTATCGTAATGTTGGGCGTATGTCGCCTAAGTCAGCTGAATTTTTGGATTTCTTTTATTCAACGGATTTTCAAATTTTTGCTCTTGTGGAAACTGGATTTCATGATGGGATCTTTAACAATGAGTTCTTTTCTGATGACTTTGTCGTTTATAGATGTAATAGATCTATTTTTAACAGCACTAAAAAAAGTGGAGGTGGTGTGCTTTTTGCAGCCCATCCTTCTATGCAAAGTGAGCTGGTTGTAGTACTTGGATATGGCTCTATTGAATTTTTATGTGTCAAAGTTTTAATTTGTAATAATTTATTTTATTTTATATTTTTGTACATACCACCTAGCTCACCTACTGATGTTTATTTGAGTCATGTAAATTGTATATGTGAATTGGTTAATATAATTAATTATAATGATACTTTAATTGTATTAGGTGATTTTAATTTAAGTAATATTAATTGGTTGGTTGATAGTGAAACTGAGTCTTTGGGGTTACTCCCTTCGGATATTCTATCTGCAAATGATGCAGCGGTGGTGGATGCACTGTTCAGTTTCAATCTCAAACAAGTTAATTTATTTTGTAATGATAACAATTCGTTTTTAGAATTAATTTTTGTTAATAATACGGAATATTTGTCAGTTCATGAGTCTTTGACATCTTTCAAGGAAAATGATATTCATCATAATTCCCTCGAGATTATATTTCATGTTGGTAATCGAGATGATAAATGTCGGGTTTTTTCTTTTGATGATTCGTTTTATGATTTTAAAGAATGCGACACACCTGGTCTCTCTGAATATCTCCGTGGCATTTGTTGGGATGATTTTTTTCGAGCCAATGATGTTAATGAAAATGTAAAAAATTTTAATGACTTACTATTTGTTGCTTTTGATAAATTCGTACCTTTGAGGAAAAAACGTAACTATAATTACCCACCATGGTTTGATTCTGATTTGATCAACTTATGTAACCGTAAAGAGCTTACTATAGATTCAGATTCAATAATTGTCAACTTAATAAATCAAAATTTGTTGATCTACGTGAACAATTTAAATCTGTATTTCATTCTAAATATTGTCAGTATATAAGTGTGATTGAAACTAATATCAAACAAAACCCTAAAACATTTTGGAAGTTTGTTAACGAAAAACGTAATACAACTGGCTATCCATCGGTAATGATTTCTAATGGAGGTAAACTGAGCACGGTTCCTGAAATCTGCGAGGGTTTTGCTAGTTTCTTTCAATCGGTATATAAAGTTAATTACGAATCCTTTGAAAGCGACCCTACTGTTAGTAATTGCCAATTTAACATTCCGTACCTATCAATAACTGAAGATGACATTTATGAATATCTGTCAGATTTGAATGATGGATGTGGGCCTGATAGGATACCTTCGTCAATACTTAAATGTATGAGCTCATATATTATAACTCCATTATGTTATCTTTTTAACCAATCATTAATTTCTGGACAATTTCCTTCAGCTTGGAAAATTTCTCACATTGTTCCAATTTACAAAAACGGTAACCGTTCTAATATATCAAATTATCGTGGTATTTCAATTCTTTCGTCTATACCAAAACTTCTCGAATTAATTGTGTCGAAACATTTGTTATTCCATACTAAAGAGATAATTTCTTGTTTCCAGCATGGTTTCACCAGTGGAAAATCTACGACTACCAATCTGTTGCAATTTACTAAATTCACTATTGAGTAACTTGAATCTAAAGGCGCCCAAGTTGATTCAATTTACTTTGTTTTTGCTAAAGCTTTTGATTCAATCGACCATAAAATTATTATTGAAAAACTTTCGGTTATTGGTCTTGATCCAAATTTTTTTAAATGGATTTCTTCTTATCTAGTTGGTAGGAAGCAGTATGTTCTATTCAATGATGTTAAGTCAGATTATATCTATTGTCATTCAGGAGTCCCTCAGGGGTCTTATTTAGGCCCAATTATATTTCTTTTATTCGTGAATGATATTCCTAATATTTTAAATTCTGTAAATGTTTATTATTTGCTGATGATTTGAAGATTTTCATGCATGTTCAATCTGTAAGTGATGCTGAGGTTTTGCAATCTGAAATCAATATATTGTCTAGTTGGTGCTCTAAGAATAAATTGTTCATCAATGTACAGAAGTGTAAGGTGATGTCGTTTTTCAGAACACTCAATCCAAATATTGTCAATTATTATTTTGATGGAGATCTACTTTGTAGAGTAACTTCAACTGTTGATTTAGGAGTTCTGTTTGATCAGAAATTAACTTTTGCGTTACACATAGATAAAATAATATTTAAGGCCAATTCTATGTTCGGTTTTATTTTTAGAATGACAAAGGATTTTATGGATGCATTTTCGTGTGTTAGTCTATATATTTCTTTAGTAAGATCTCACCTTGAATATGCTGTAGTGGTTTGGTATCCTCATCAGGATGTGCATATTGCAAGATAGGAATCTGTTCAGAAACGTTTTACTTTCTATATGGCCAGGAAGCTTGGCCATTTATCTGATCGTCATCTACCTATGTGGGAATAGGTTCGAAGTCTCCCATCGTATGTGATTCGGTGTGAGTGCCTTCACATTGATACGTTGGTTAAACGCCGAAAAATTGCATATGCCTTGTTTGTTAGTGATTCTCTTAGTGGCCGCATTAAGTGTCCTGAACTCATTTCTGCTTGGAGCATTTATGTACCTACCAGAAGCTTGCGTCCAAGGGAATTTTTGTTTGTTGACTTTAATAGAACATATTATGGTTCCAATGAGCCAACCAAGTCAATGGCTAGAATTTTTAATGAATTTTACCATTTATTTAATTTTGAGAGATCCAGAGTGTATTTTCGGAAGGCAATTAGAAATTGCAATTTTTAATCTCATTTTACGTTTTTAAAGTTTTCGTTTTTTCAGGTAATGTTCCGTATTGTTAGTATTCCTTTTATTTCTTTTTAATCTATAATAATTCTTTTTTTACTATTCATTAAGTTTTTAATTGTAGAATAGATGTAAATAAATAAATAAATAAATTGAGAGACCAAAAATCGCATATTTGACTTGGCCTCGTACTCATTGTATTTAGTTAATATATTTACTAGTGTGCATGTATTAACAATGTAACCAAGACTTTTTATTGTATAATAATTTTAAATTCAAAAATAATCATTGCTGTTTGGTAATCGAGAGAGGTGTCTTATGTATATATCGCTCGCTGCGTGCAATAAAACGATAAGTCAAAATCGTCAGTTTTCAGGAGACCGCTTTTTACCTTTTTAAACTAGAGCTTTTTGGTCACATGTTTAATTATTCATTTCTCCTGCCAGTTTATTAAATCATTTAAAAAATCTAAAAAACGTAATTTAAACAGGTAAACACGTCACACTCACCATGTACTATTTTGTTAAAACAGTATTGTAAGTACTGGTTATAGTTTTTTTTTATTGGAAAAATTTTAAATTCTGAAATTGTAAGTTGAGTTGTAGTTTTTATAAGAAAAATTATTTTATTTTTACTATAATTTTTAATTGTAGTCCGCTTTAAATCATAGAACAAGAAATTAATTTGAAATGCCATTCAGGATTTCCCCTTTTTCTGGTTTCACTTAATTTTATGGCAAAGATGTGGATTTAAAAGAACCTGAAAAGTTTAATTCTGATGGTTTCTACTCAGAATCCGTGCAGTAGCACCCAAATGTTTCTGGGAGTACAAAATAAATTTTATTAGATCTTATGACAATTAAAGCTTGACTTAATGACGCAGATACATGTTGTTTGAAGCACCGGAAAACATCACGGACCTCTGACTAATTTGAAAAATTAAAGCTAAAGTATCATTACGAAACACTTCAGCACCCACTCCAGACCGCTCCAGCATGCACCCAGGTTAAAGGCGATAGTCAAAACAGCAAACAATAATAAAACTAAATTCCGTCCTATTTAGAAAGTAAATGACAAAATGATGACCATTTGTATCTCACAGAACTGAATTTTCGAATGAGAACGATTTCGACCTAAAATCATCCATTTTAACGTTAATTACTCTCCAGTAAACTATTGCAGACATGCCTACATACGTCTTTTCTTCATCATAATGCAAAGTTCAAGTAATTGGGTTTGCCAATGTAAATATAGTTCTGGAAATTGGCCAATTAGGAAAGAGCTTAGTAATTTCTTTACCGATTATGATGAAGTTCAGCATGTACGTTGTAAATGGAATTTTAATTAAGTTTTAGATAAAGTTCTGGAATAGGAAGGAACTTAGCTGTTTCTTAACGGACTATGATGTAATTCGAACTGTACGATGGAAATGTGATTCTAAAATGGTATTTAGAAGAAGTGCTGAAATATGGTCAGTTTGGAAGGAACTTGGATGTTTATTAACCGATCATAATCCGTTTTGTACCTTGAAAATGGGACTCTAAAATGATATTTAGAAAAAATTTCTGGAATATGGCCAATTATGAACAAACTCGGTTATTTCTAAACCAGATTGAAATCGTTAAATAAACAAACGAATTCCGTCGTCCTTGCAGAATTTCATCATATACGGTTTAGAAACGGCCTAGTACTTCCTAATTGGCCATTTTCTGGAACTCTACCAAAACTTCGTTTTAGAATCCTATTTCCATCGTACATACTGAATTTCATCATAATGTTTAAGGAAATCACTAAGTTACTTCCTAATAGGCCATTTTCCAGAAATTTATGCAAAATTAATTTTAGAATGCCAGTTCCGTCATGCTCATCATAATCGATTTAAAAGCGGACCAGTTTTTTTGGTAATTGGCCATTTTCCAAATCGAATTTTATCATAATCTGTTAATAAATAACCAAGTTTATTCCTAATTGGTCTGAATTTGACTTGAAAAGGCTATGGAGGATAAACTTGTATATGAGATGTTTAAGCTTTCTAAAGAGATCCCTTTTTGAGTAACCCCAGTTATATGATAGAAATGCAAGGCAAGTATTCAAAAAAATTTCTAACATTTCCCAGCTGAAATATGCTGTAAGTAGTACTTATAGGTAGTTATCGAAACGAAAAATTATTTATATTTACAGTTTCATTTAAAAATTATTTGCCTTATAAGAAAACTATAAGTCAAGTTATAGTATTATTAACGGGAACAAGAAATAAAAAATGACTTATTGAATTATTAGAATGATATACAGCGCCCCTTGGGAGGACTCATTTTAAAAAATTAGTTAAAACGGAATATACTACTCTCTCTGAACTAAATGAAAACGCAATAATGCTATAACGCGATAAGTATTACTTATCGTTATCTTGCACGCAATGAGCGATATATATATAGGGTCATTCCATATGGAATCGTACATAGGTTGCACTCGATATCTCTAAAATTTTGTAAACTATATTTATTCGATGTATAAGTCAAAAAAGTTTTTGTAGAATAATTTAATTTTTTTTTCTGTTTTACTCTCCAGTTACACTCTCTGAAAGTGTTCTCATTTTCAAGGAGTTTATGTATTACGTTTTTGATCATATTTTTGAACGGTTTGACCGATTTTGGTTTTCTCAACGATTTCTCAAAGCTAAAAGAATATAGAAAATGATGAAATTTATAACTTTTAATAATTTTCTATTTTATGATTTTGGTGAATTTTGGAATTTGTGTAGTATCTCGACAACAGAAAAAGTATTTTTTTTTTTTTTTTAAACTTTTTAAATTATTATTAAATCACTTTTAAATAATGAAACTTTAATCTTTAAACAATTCAGTTTAGCAGTAAAATAAAGATTTTAAAATACAGGCTTTTGAAATCAACAATAGGTAGAGATATATCCTACTCAAATTGCCTTTAAACATTATTAGTGCCATTTTTATCACTGCAAACAATAATAAAAATATTTAAAAATAAAGAATAGAAGTTTGAAGTTGTGTTTAAATATAATTTCAAGGTTTTTATTTCAAACTATGTATTTTAAAATAACTTTCATTACATTTTGAATACGATATACAAAAAATGGTATGTGATTCATTATCCCTCGGAATTACATGATATATTTTTTGGGTTCCATGAAAAACATTTATAGTATAAAGAAGTGAATGCAACCTGCTTTCAACATTCATGTATATAGGGGGATGTTGTCACAGAGATGTTATCCTTCGCCCAATTGAATAAATCCATAAGATAAGTAAGTAAATTTTGTGAGCGGAGGACAGCGCTCACTATTACTACACTGGAAAAGGTATATGTACTTGGTATGTAGTATTGTTTGGTTTGTAAATGATACGTGTAAAATAAAAATAATAAAATAACCTTTGGAAATATTGTTACTTGTTGCTTATTCCAGTGACTTGATTGTTCTTCTTCTTGTGTTAGCAACAAAAGTTTTCGACAAAATCGCAAATAATAATGTATTTTCCCTGGCCAACGTGTTTTCTTTCTTTCTCAAAGATATTCAAATTGTCGCTTAGCAGTGAAACTGTGTAACTTCAGTTTACCCAACCATTCTTTCAAAATTTCAAAAAATTCTTTCTTTGACTTTAACATTTCTTCAAGGTTGCACCGATATTGTTGTGTCCACATATGACATTTAATTTCATCGTGCCCATTTCCCCCAATTTTGATTGTATCTCCGCTATGAAATCATCATGCTTTGTATTGCGATCAGAACATGTACTCGAGCTGCAATTATAATTTTGAACATTGCACATAATATATATTTTAAAACTTCTGCAGTATATTATCCAGTAAATTGGAGACAGCTGACTATACTAAATTTGAATTTTGTTGGTTAATACAAATAGAAACTGAGTGTATCCCTGAAGCACCTGGCAAAATGCGTTCTTTTGGTCGTTCCATTGCAAATTTTGAAAATCCGACGCGTTTGTATTTTTTTTTTTTTTTTTTAATCCCAACAGTCTGTTCTGGGGCTCGAGGAATTCCAAACTCTTTACGCCTTAAGTAGTCAAATCGAGGACGTACGGCTATAAACCCGTTTTTCGTTTAAACCACCTGCATTGCTTCATGCCAACCTATAGTGCTGACATGAAAGGTGGGTCGGCCCATGGATTCCGCACTCTCAACAGGGGGTCATAGATGTGTTCATCGTCATCACCGATCGTAATCAGACGATGAAAAATCCCTTTTGCATCCCGCCCATATCGGTACCTCCCGATCCAACCGCCGCAGCTTTAACCACTGCGCCGTTTGCTCGGTGCGTTTCTATTTATGGTAGGCTTCCTTTAGGTTTCGCAACATCAACCTTTTAGTTTTTTCACTTTTATTGGGCCTTCACGGAAGCTCTCTCTACCTTTCATGACAGGCAATATTCGGCTTACTTCGTTGTGGTAATAATATTCCGAAATTCTGCTTTTCACATCGTCTGATACTGGATTACCCTTAATGGGATCTGGGTAACTATAATAGAAATACAGGAGTTCAATTCGTTTTCAATAAAACTGATAAAGAGGGCCAAATATACATAACCCAATCGCGTTTCGAAAGTATCAAGAGACGATGACGGTTTAACAATTACAGGCGACATTGATGGCACGGACTGCATTATCACCCTGGATACGGAAGCAAATCGCACGATTGTCGTTAAAGATCTGATCTATGGAGGTATATCACCAGCTAAGGGTTGAAGTTACAAATGGCAACTGGAAATAGTTCAATAATAAAAGGCAAAAAGATCGTGAAAATGTAAACCGCAAGAAATTTTTACCAACACGAAGTGCTGATTGCAGATATTGTAGATAAATTCATTATGGGGAAAGACTCCATGAGGGAAAATAAATGTGTGGAGGATGTTGGACGATAGGTTTTAACTTACGATAACATCGAGTTGCCACTTCAATCTACCAGTGCCGGAGCAACTACCAGGCGAATTATTATTAATCATCGGGAGAAGCTACCGCCAAACTCGAAAACGATAATGTGGGGAAGATTGGAAGGAGGTTCTGGGTCACCCAGTTTGTGGGGTGTTAAAGCTAATGAAGAGGAGAGCGAAGCCAAGGAAATTGTAACCGGGAAAGCCTTAGTTAAACTAGTCAACGATTATAAAGTACCATTAGGACTATAAATCTCTCGTATTAGAAAAGAACCATCAATAAAGCGACAATCATCGGCAAATGTGACGAGGTTTCGACTATAGTAGGAAAAGCCGACATGCAAGGGCAGAAAGAAATGGTAGAACAACTTATTCAGAAACGGACCGAAGATCTTACCGAGGCACAGAACAATTCTGCACATCGAATACTCAAACGGTACATGCCGATGTTCTGTAGTACATCGGATCCTATGCCCAACGTGAAATTTATTTTGGATACCGATGCAAGCAATGACGGTATAGGAGGAGTGTTATCACAGAAAATGGATGGCCAAAAACGAGTTATTGCATATTACTTCAAAACATTTTCAAAACCGGAGCGTAATTATTGCGTAACACGAAAAAAATTGTTGGTTATAGTGAAATGCGTTAAACATTTCCATAGGTACCTTTTAGGCCAAAACTTCCATTTACTTACTGCGCTTTACGGTGGCTGTTACAATTCAAGAATCCAGAGGGACAGGTAGCACGCTGGATCGAACATCTTCAAAGCTACGATTTCCAGATCGAAATCGGATGGGAAGGGTACACGGAAATGCCGTCTCATTATCAAGATGACTATGTCCAGTAGAATGTAAGCGTTGTGGCCACGTTGAAGCAAAGGAAGGCATCATCGACATTAGGCCTACGCGGAGTGGACCGACGAAATGATTAGGAAAGAACAGTTGGATGATACGGATTTATCAATTATCATGAAATGGAAGAAAAAGGAATACTGGCCAACTTGGAACAGGATCGCAGACAAAACTCCATTGTCAAGGCTTATTGGCTGTTTAAAACAATTGTGGGAAAGCAGGACGGCAAAGTGGAGCAATTGTTGCTGGTGATACCAAAGATTGCGGAAATCCTGAACAAGGATCATGGAGGAGCAAGTGGGGGCAACGTAGGAATTAATAAAACACTGGCGAAGATACGTTAACGATTCTACTGGGCAAGATGGAGACACTCTGTGATATAGTGGTGTCAGAAATGTGACCAATTTGTGGCGGAGAATGGCCTAGTACGTAAAAGTAGTGGAACCATGAAAAAATACAACGTCGGAGCACAATTCGAAACAATTGCAATGAACGTAGCGGGGTCATTTCCCACCACTGAGAGTGATAATAAATATGTGCTAGTGACAGTGGATTACTTCAGCAAATGGCCGGAGGTTTACCCCATTCCCAATCAGGAGACGATCACAATAGCTGATGCCGTGGTCAACAACTGGATTAGCAGATTTGGAGTATCGATGGAGATTCCTACCGATCAAGCAAGGAATTTTGAATCGGTGGTATTTCAAGAAATATTCCAGATGCTCGGTACAATTAAAACGAGAACAACTCTTTTGCATCCACAGTCCGATGGTACAGTGGAAAGATTTAATGTCACCTTAGAGGAATATCTAGCAAAGCTCGTTGAGAAAAACTAACGCAACTTGGATCGGCATACAGCAATGATTCTGATGGTCACGACACAACCGGAAAGACACCAGCTAAAACGTTATTTGGAGATCATTTACGATTACCGGGAAATTTAAATATTTGGGCTGTTACATCAGCAGGTTTATTTGGACAGGACGACGTATACCGGATAAAAGAACTTAATGAGATTCATTAATTTGTACGTGGGACCGGATGAAAGCTCGATATGACATACGTGCAAATAACCAAGGCACCCAGCAAGGGCAATTAATATGGCTTCACAACCCGCAATTAAAAATGGATTATCACGGGTAGTGTAACGATGACACCTAGGTTGTAATAGAATAAGTTAAACTAACAGCTCAATGTTTTACTGTACTAAAATGGAATTTTCCATGATAAAACTGTTCTAAATGTTTCTAGACTATTCTTACTGGAAAAGTCCTGCAATTTCGAAAGTTTGGTTTGTGTATATAAAAAGGCGAACGAAGTCGAATTGGTTTCATTAGGTTCTGGTAAGCGAAAGTATAAGGATTAAAAAGGAATTAGAAAATGTTTTAGTGCAAACCAAAAATTATAAGTGATCAGTAAAATTGTGCAAATATTAAAATAAAATGATTTTGTGAATTATCGTTAATAAATTGTGTTATATTGATTTTTGTGTTTAATAAATGAACTGGTTTGTGTTAACTGAAGTGTTTTGTTTTATTCACAATCCAGTGATACGAACCTTGATTGACAAAAGCAAAAACGTAACAATATTTTACATCGGTGAAATGGATAAAACTGTAAGCAAAATAAAATTCAAGAAAAGTAGTTCGACAATTCGACACCGTAACAACAAATTTATATTGGACTGTTTCTATGGTTTAGAGTAATTATATTTCCTCCGCCAGGTGCTTCTCAAAAATACGGGTTTATATCCAAAAGGTTGCTGTACCAACTATATTTTTCATGTTTCCCATTCTTGTTATTATTTGATCTGTGGAGTTAGTAAATAACTCTTTTCATTATGCCCTTTACATTTCGATAGTCAAAATATTCCAGGAGTAGTATAAATTGCAAAGTAAACCTACAGTTTGCAAATTATTTAAAGTTTTTCCTTATCACTTTGCACTTTTATTTTTGATGCTAATTTGCTTAAATTTAAAAGATTTTATAATTTAAAGAAGTGCCTCTGATATAAAATAAGAAACAAAAAATGTTGGCACAACTATACCAAAAGGTTTATTAGTCTCTATGACATAATTGGGCCAAGGTTAACCTAGATTAAGAAGAATTCATCAAAACAAACACGCACATACACACACGTACGCAGAACACAAAATGCAATCGTGACATTTTTACTTTTCACCAACTGAAACCTCCAAGCAATAAAGCATGCATTCTCAATGTATCACTGAGAGTGATAAAGAGGGCTTCTGATATAACTTGTAAATAATAATAATTTAAAAACGTTTCCATTAAAATATCACATTAATTTTTAATACCAAGTTTTATTTATAATCATTATAAACGTTATTGTCCAACTAATGTGGCAGCTTAACTGACAAATACATACATTTTTAAAAATTATTCTATAGCCTTATCTGAAACTCTCAACCATTAATACATTTCTAGCCTTATCACCATATAACATTTTCTCTGACTGATTAATGCATTGCACATCCATTTAGCTACTCGTATACAGACGGATGATAAAATAGCATAAAAATTATGTAAATTAACTTTTTATTTTTAATTATAAACTTTTTTTGATAAAACAGAGTTTTTTTTTAAATATATTTTATCTAAAACTTTTTTGAATACTATATACGCTTAAGTTCTTAACTTATTTAGTATTATGTTCAATTATACGGCAAAATGTGCAACACTGAATCTGATATTATTCTAAATTAATGAAATTATGCAAAAAACCTCGAAAATAAAATAATACCAACAATATTAATAATTTATATATTTTTAAGTGAATTTGATTCATTTTCCGATTCCATTATATTTCATTTCAGAATGATCAAAAAAAAAAACCAAAAATTCTAATTTAAAAATAAAAAAATTTTATTTTTGGTTTAAATGATTTCCCATTTTATTTTCATACCACTTGTACACAAAAACAAATTGTTTAAATGTTTTTTTTTTTGTTCAGATAAATGAAATATTTTCAACTGATTTTTATTGTTCGAGTATATCAAAATGATATGGTCGTGTGAGGTATGTGTTTTATTTTCCGTCTGCCTAAAGGGTGTCGTTACAATATACATAAATACGTAGATATTTTTATTTTATTTATTTTTTGGTGTAGTGCGAGCTTTTGTGCCTTTTTATTGAAATACAGATGATATGGTAAATTAAATTAAATTCTATATTTCGATTCAATTGTCTGCAATTTTAATGATGCTAATAATAAATGTGGCCAAAGCACATTGTACTATATAAATAAAAAATTTCCCAATAAAATTTCATCGAATGCATCAAAACGGAAAACGAAATATAAAACCAAATTTTAAGTAGTAAAACCACTTAAAAACGTGTTAAATAAAAGGTGACAAAGTTTAAATATAAAAGTGGAAATGTTAAAAACAATAAAAATTTGCAGTTTAACAAATAAAATACAAACAAAAAAAAACACAGTATTATATTTGTGGAATGTATACATATTTATAAATACAATAAAAACGAAAAAAAAAGAGAAAGGTGGAAAATATAATTTTCACCTGCAAAACAAAAATAAAACATAACAATAAAACAAAATTATTTTCTCGTTTATTTATGTTCCCAGGTGCATAAAAATCAATTGAAAATGTAATGAAAGAAAACAAAAAGATTTTTTTTTTGTGTTGTTTTTCTATTTTCCCAATTTTCATTTATTATTTGTTGTGTTTATTGGTTTTTCAAATTCTTTATACATTTCCCATCCAATACTCATATGTATGTACAAATGTATACAGTCTGTAGATAGGATAGATATGGTACGTTAATCACACAGCAATATATACGAGGCAAAAAAATAAAAAAAAAAAGGAAATTGAAAATTGACAAAATAACAAGGGAACACAACTAGAGGTGATTTCATTTTATTTTTTATTCTTGTATTTTGCTCCAACAATTTTATTATATTCCTTCCAATGAATAAAAAATACATTGAAACGGGGACAACAACAGCACCAGCAGCAGCACCATAGCATCACACAAAAGGAAAAGAAAACGAAAATTAGGATTATATCTACTGGGATATGTAAATGACATAAAATAATATGTTAGACATTCACATCAAACATAACAATTTGTGAGATAGATCTAAAGGTGAAAA
This sequence comes from Tipula vernalis, assembly GCA_958295665.1. Lineage (NCBI taxonomy): Eukaryota > Metazoa > Arthropoda > Insecta > Diptera > Tipulidae > Tipula > Tipula vernalis. Next base: position 98,552,000 of record OY282558.1, on the reverse strand, counting down.
GATGACATGTTCTGTATAATGGATTGGCCATTCATTCAATTCAATTATTTGACCCAAGGTTTATTTTTTTTTTTTGTTGTTGCTATGATTTTATATTTTGATTTTATTTTTATTTGCTGTGCGGTTTTAAGCCATACATTATTCATAGGATGTTTACTATGGAGTATACACAAAGCACAAGCCATAACTTAATTTTGTTTAAAGAAAAATATTTGTGTTTCTATGGTAAATAGAACGTATGTCAGACTCAGACGAGTGTTAAATAAAATGTTAAGATAACGGCTACATTTTAATACTCTGGTGAATGTTCTCAAATTAAATTGTACTTTAGGATTGTACTACCAAATCTATCAGGTTCAGATGCTGGATCAGTACAATTTGAACATTATTTCTTCCTGAAAGGTTCTAAAAACGGTATTTTTCCTTCATGACGTTTCAAAAAATTGCCAAAAATGAACAATGTTGCCTTCATGCGAAAATTTAACGAGAGACATGCAATAACTATTTTTGACCTCCCGAAAAATCCCATGACCACAAACTATCTCGAGACAATTAGACAAATTTTTAGTTGGCCGAAACTTACCAGTAAGTGAGAGGACGCTATAAATACTGTTTAAAGAGCAAGAACTTGTAGAGAGTGAGAATTTTCCAGAACATCCAATCTTGTTTTAAAAATATTGAGAAGAGAAGATAGTAAATTCTCTCCATCGGAAATTTCTCCGTATAAATTACCTTATGATCTTCAGGATAATAATGTTAAATCGGAAGATCGGAAAAAACCTGGGAGGCTCTTCTTGAACTACTTAGCAGGTTTTACAGGACCACTTATGGGCCACCTTATATTTCAATCATGCAATTTATTTCCGGATTTCGTTTATTCATGTCACGACTACAAAAACAAAATGTATCAGCCTTTAGTCAATCGGTGCGCCATATCAATTCTGTCAGCATAATTATTTTTTTTTTGTTTTTCTTTATTTTATTACAACTGAGACAGCTCTCATCTAGCAAATTTTCTTTCAAATACAAATTTTTACGTTTCTAATGAAAAACTCATGAAAATTTTGGACCTTGAGATTTTTAGAGATTTATCAGTTTTGAGGTCCCCTGAGTCCGAAAAAGTGGGTTTCGAAATGGTGTCAGTCTGTCAGTCTGTCAGCCTGTCAGTCTGTCAATCTGTCAGTCTGTCAGTCTGTCAGTCTGTCAGTCTGTCAGTCTGTCAGTCTGTCAGTCTGTCAGTCTGTCAGTCTGTCAGTCTGTCAGTCTGTCAGTCTGTCAGTCTGTCAGTCTGTCAGTCTGTCAGTCTGTCAGTCTGTCAGTCTGTCAGTCTGTCAGTCTGTCAGTCTGTCAGTCTGTCAGTCTGTCAGTCTGTCAGTCTGTCAGTCTGTCAGTCTGTCAGTCTGTCAGTCTGTCAGTCTGCCAGTCTGTCAGTCTGCCAGTCTGCCAGTCTGTCAGCCTGTCAGTCTGCCAGTCTGCCAATCTGTCAGTCTGCCAGTCTGCCAATCTGTCAGTCTGTCAGTCTGTCAGTCTGTCAGTCTGTCAGTCTGTCAGTCTGTCAGTCTGTCAGTCTGTCAGTCTGTCAGTCTGTCAGTCTGTCAGTCTGTCAGTCTGTCAGTCTGTCAGTCTGTCAGTCTGTCAGTCTGTCAGTCTGTCAGTCTGTCAGTCTGTCAGTCTGTCAGTCTGTCAGTCTGTCAGTCTGTCAGTCTGTCAGTCTGTCAGTCTGTCAGTCTGTCAGTCTGTCAGTCTGTCAGTCTGTCAGTCTGTCATTCTGTCAGTCTGTCAGTCTGTCAGTCTGTCAGTCTGTCAGTCTGTCAGTCTGTCAGTCTGTTAGTCTGTCAGTCTACCTCAGTCTGTCTCAGTCTGTCAGTCTGTCTCAGTCTGTCAGTCTGTCAGTCTGTCAGTCTGTCAGTCTGTCAGTCTGTCAGTCTGTCAGTCTGTCAGTCTGTCAGTCTGTCAGTCTGTCAGTCTGTCAGTCTGTCAGTCTGTCAGTCTGTCAGTCTGTCAGTCTGTCAGTCTGTCAGTCTGTCAGTCTGTCAGTCTGTCAGTCTGTCAGTCTGTCAGTCTGTCAGTCTGTCAGTTTGCCAGTCTGCCAGTCTGCCAGTCTGTCAGTCTGTCAGTCTGTCAGTCTGTCAGTCTGTCAGTCTGTCAGTCTGTCAGTCTGTCAGTCTGTCAGTCTGTCAGTCTGTCAGTCTGTCAGTCTGTCAGTCTGTCAGTCTGTCAGTCTGTCAGTCTGTCAGTCTGTCAGTCTGTCAGTCTGTCAGTCTGTCAGTCTGTCAGTCTGTCAGTCTGTCAGTCTGTCAGTCTGTCAGTCTGTCAGTCTGTCAGTCTGTCAGTCTGTCAGTCTGTCAGTCTGTCAGTCTGTCAGTCTGTCAGTCTGTCAGTCTGTCAGTCTGTCAGTCTGTCAGTCTGTCAGTCTGTCAGTCTGTCAGTCTGTCAGTCTGTCAGTCTGTCAGTCTGTCAGTCTGTCTGTGTCCTCTCAACAGCCCAGATGGTTTAACCAATCGAACTAAAACTTCAGATTTAAGCTTTTTTGATAAATTGGGAGGTCCCAGTGAATTTTAATCCAAATCGGCTAACTGGAAGTAGCCACTCCCTTGGTCCAGAAAATTTATTTTGCAAATATCTTAAAAAGTATAAGGTTTACAAAAAACTAATTTAAAACAAAATATTTCCAAAAATTAAAAACAAATAAAAATAAAAAATTAAAAATTAAAAAGAAAAAATTAAAAATTTAAAAATTTAAAAAAAAAAAATTAAGAAAAAAATAAAATTTCTCAAAATTCTCTGTTCGTAAAAGAAAGTCGTGTGTTGGCCACACCTCCATTTTTTAATTCTAAAATGCTTTTCTTTGAATCCAAATTGATGTGGAGTTTTCACATAATCGGCAGCAAAGAAATTGGCCTGTATAATTTGTTGTCGTTAGGTGGTTTATTAGGTTTTCCTTTCATGATTACTTCTGCTACTTTCCATAATGCCTTGATAATTTGGAAAGTAATCAAGTCATACCCTGGGGTTTTTTTCAATTTCATGTTACTTTTCACTTCTTCTTTTAATTCTTTGAGAGCTACTGCCCATATGTCAAACTCATCTAGCTTGTGAATTGGTATTATATTTTCATTGGCAGTTTGTCTTGGTAGTGGTTACAAGGTTTCCAGGAGATACTCCGCAAATGGATCAACGTACTCTGTGTGACCTCTTGCCTAGATCCCATCATCCTTTTTAAATGGAGGCAGTTGCATTTTCGGTCTTTTGAGTCCCTTCGTCGCCTTCCACAGTGAATAATCAGAATTTTTTTTTAGTTATAGGTGGGTAGCAATCCAAAAATTGATAATGTAAATTCCACGGTGTATCCGTGGCCCGAAAAATTGGATGCTGTTTGTCCCACGGTGTAGTTTAAGAAAAATGGACTGTATCTTTGAATAGCAGGATTCTTAAATCACCAATAGCACAATTTGATTAATAATAAAAACTAATTGGTTTTTTATCAAAACGTTATAAACCGTATCACCTTTCAATTTTATTATCTCTCTCTATGATGAGTTGCAAAACAAAAGTTACTCCATACAATAATTTTGTTGTCTTTATATACCAAAAGTTGCTATAAAAACTATACAATTACAAAAATTAATTTTTGCTATTTTTGAATACTATCGTTTGCTGAACATTCAAAAGATGTCAATGTCAACAAAGAATGCCAATCTGCCAGTACATTTTTTATATATCTGCGGAAAAGATAAAACGATGTTCTCTAAAACTCAAGATAATAGAATACAAAGAGGATTGCGTAGTCGGACCAACAGCTAAACAGTCATTTAAAGATATACCCGTGCTAGTTTTAGCAGACCCGTCGAAAACAACCCTAAGTTTGGTGGTTGTGCTTCCCTGTTTAATGACTCCGTGATGGGGCAGAAAGAAACCATCATCCTTAACCTTTCCTAAGAGAATTTCTTGCATGTGACCAAGTGACTGATATTCGTTCATAAAATTTTTGTATAGCTCGTAATAGTTAGTATCTCGGCTAAAGCGGCGTTCTATCCCCTGTCAACCGTTGAATTGCTTTATTGAGTGATTTTCCTAACTTGACTGGTGAGTATTTAAATGGTAATCTGACTTCAAAATGGCCTTCCGTAGTTCATCGTAGATTTTTTGTATAGCTCTGTTCACACAAATCTTCTTCAGGTGATAAAAATGTTGCTTCATTAGGGACTGACTCGATTTCCCAAAATCGTCTTAGGGTTGCGTCGATGTTAAACTCACATATGTTGCTTGTGATAACAGTTTGCGAAGGCTTCTTCTTATGTTTCGCTGTTATTGAAATTACCTGCAACCACCCAACCAAAAATTGTATTTTGAAGAACAAGCGCATTTTGGGCTCTTCGAATTTGGCCACCAATTAAAATATTAAAGAAATGTTCAACGCCTATAAGAACGTCTATCTCGTTTGATTTATAGAAGTCTGGATCGGCTAACTATACCCCTTTAAACTCGTATAAATTCAAGATGTTTGCATTGAATTCTGGTAACTTTGATGTGATTCGATTAAGAATAAATGCGTTCACTGATATGTTTGACCCAACCTCTGGATGAATGTTGACGGTTGTGATTCCCCTGGTAGTTCCTGCGTCAACGTGCCTTAAACCTTGTACCGATACTCTTCCATTTTTTCGACGTACCCCAATACACTGAATACAAGACTAAGTGATAAAACTGGCTTGGGAGCCTGAATCTAAAAGTGCACGACAATGCAAGACTTTACCCGACGTGCACATTACTTTTATTATTGCTGTTGGTAAAATCGATTAAATAGTGGGAGCATGACCGTACCTCGATGACATTATGCCTGTTGAGCTTTGCAAATCAGTTATTTGATCTTCTTTGCAGGATTGACTGTCTGTTTCAACTTCCGATGAATGGAGAAGAGTGTGGTGATTTCTCCTACACGTCGCACATCGCCGTCTGGATAAACATTTGAATATTACATGTCTATCACCCAAACAATTGAAACACTGATTGTTTGACCTTGTCCACTCTAAATCCTCTCCTAAATTTATAAATTTATAAGGCTAACTAGATATCTGTAGATTGATTCATTTTTAACTTCTTTAAGAAGAGATTTGAGACTGTTACGTAAATTGTTAAGGATTGTTTTGTTCTCCGGCGTTCGATTAATTTGCCAGGTTCTACGGGCGCATTGTTTTTCTCTTATTAACTTTCTAACTTCCATTGGGTAGGATATGTTAAGCGTCTTCTTATTTTGTTTAACCTTCGCATGGGCAGCAATTTTTTTTTTACGCTTGTAAAGATAATTTTTCTGTGTCTGTTTTGTATGGAAAATTTTTAAGATTATTTTGTGTTTCTATATAAAATGCATTTTTCAAAAACAAAACAAAGAATTACCAGATGAAGGAAAAACGTCGTAGTTATTCAAAAAGAAAAATTGAAATCTTTACATTTGTAAATCCTGCCCATGCGATGGTTAATGGGAGTGCAAGGCCACCAAAGCAGCATAGTGCCAATTGCAGTTCGTCTTCTAACTGGCAAGAATTTATTATCATATTATTTATTATAGATTTATTTTTTCTTCCACTAATTGACGAGTAAGATCACAGTTTGGTTTCTTGTATTTGTTAATCCGGGTGGACTTTCCCTTTGAATTACCGTTTCACTGACTGTCATGATAACCGGTGAGTGATCCAATACTAGAGAATTGCTGTTTTCAATGTGAATATAGTTCTGAGATATATCTCTTGCGACATAAAAGTATATTAGGTGCGCTTCGATTTTTGTTTCTACATGATGTTTTATATTTTCTTTTATTAGTAATACCGAACCACCCCTTGCTCTTTCCGCTGGATTAATGGAATGATATAAGTTATAACCCCGAGTTTTAATAAAATGTAAATTTTTCTGTATTTAAAAATATTCCTATTTCTGGGATATGTTGCATAAGCCATTTGCATTCCAGATTGCTATTCTGAAAGTTGTGTTCTTGCTTGACATTTTTTGTCGGATTGCGTTGTGGGATTTGTATTTTCTTCAGTTGATCAAATATCATGTTGTTCAAATTACTTTGGTCATCTAACCGGTTAATAATCGGTGCTGCGATATCGTTCATAATGGTTTCCGTAATTCGGTTATTTTCAGAGCCCATGTATTTGGTTGAACCCGAACCTTTCACTACCTAAGCAAATGTTTTTCTTTGCCCTGTGTTGCTTGGTTGTGGATTTTGAGCCATCAGATTTGAAGTTTGAATAATTCGAATTTCGTGATTTTGCGGTTGTAACCTCACAGCCTCGTTAATTAGCCGGATGTTGACCCTTAAAATGTATACACTTAGCTGGGACATTTCTCCCCATTGTACTTACCTGGGTAATATGTTTACCTGAGCATTTTAAACATCTCGGATCCTGGCTGCAATTTGGTTGTGATTAAATCCCTGACATGTCTTACAATGGAGTATGCCGCATTAGTAGGTGGTAGTGGTTCGCCGCATTGGTTCATTTTTACCTATATGTGAAGAATTCCTTTTATACCGTAAATGTTTTGAACATTCTCTTTGTTATCATAATTAATGGTCGATAAAAACTACACAGTTTAACCTATTTTATCTTTCTACTTGTTTACTCAGTGCAATAAACAAAAGCAAGGACGGGAACATCAGGGACATCGCTGTAAAAAAATCTCAAAGGATGGTAAGTTTCTAGAGATATCAGTACTGAACATTTAAAGCTTTTTTAAAACATTTTTTTTGTATCGAAATAAAAATGTAAGCAAAAGCAACCAAACAGGAATAAAACTGACACTAGACATAGATTATAGAAAAAAGTTAATTTTACTTTTAATTTATATACCAAAAATTAAAAATTCTCAAAGCTGACATTTCTTAAAGTTTCCCGGTGCTAATTTTTTGGGTATCAAGCAAAACTGTGTCATCGATAAAATAGTCTATATATCTGACCACTAGTTTACAATGAAAAAGTATAGCGATGTACCCTGTTAAAGTTTCCAGCCGAAAGTGAACAGTCGATAATGCAGATTACGGTTTTAACATTCCAGCCGAAAATAAAAAATTGTGTGGTTTTCAGCCAAAAGTAACAAAGATATATGGATTGCAATAAAAACTTTTGTAAATAGTCTTACATGAAAAACTTTCTTCCACCTAATAGCGGAAAATATTGGAAAATCAGAAGAATCCAAAAAATTGAATTGAAATCAGCCTATAGAGCGTATATCTGAAGATGAATCTTTTTTAAGTGATTTGTCTGCTATCGCAGAAAAAAATATCAATTCAAGTTTCTCGCGCGAAATCTGGGAAAATTCAATTTTCCAAAATCTATTAGAAACTTTGTATAAAATCAGCTTCCAGAGTGTTATATCTGGAGATGGGTTGTTCTCGGTTTAACTAAAGATATAATACTCTAGAGGCTGATTTTATACAAAGTTTTCCATGATTCTATCTATATCCACCTATAGCTAATGACAATGCATCATTGCAATCCATCTCTAGACATAATACTCTAGAAGCGGATTTAATACATTCATTTATTACTTTTAGCTGAAAACTAAAATAAATTTGCCCAGATTTCCCACAAGAAATTTGAACTGAATTTATTCCCTGCAATAGCTGCAATCCATCCCAGTCATGACACTCTATAGGCTAATTTTATACAAAGTTTTTATCTGACTTAGGCAAATGAAATGCCTCCGGTAGTTAGGGTGAGGTTCCTCATAGGCGTAGACGTCTTTGTTTTCCGTAATGGTGAGTTGATTTTTGAATATGTTTATGGGTGCTTCACAGTATGATATTAAGTTAATGTTGTCTTGATCTGCGCTATGGACCGTCCCATCTGTTGATAGGACATTTGTTTCTAATTCCAGCCGTGATAAGGCATCTGCTACCTTGTTAGTGCCGCCTGGTTTGTAGATTATTTCATAATTGTATTCTTCCAGTCGAAATGTGCATCGTTTTAGTTTTGCAACAACAGCTTCCCAAATTTCGGAAAAATGAGTATTTATGTTGATGACAATAAGTCTTTGAGTTGTTGAAATGTGTGGATCTCTTTCTCTAACAGGTTAATTTTTACTTTTTTTTAATGCGTTCGTTTTAATTTGCGCACTTTCACCCCTGGGGAGATTTGTGAGTGGTTTGGCCAATTTGGCGAAATCCTTTATGGAGCACCTGTAATAGGACGTGAGGCCGGGAAATGATTTTAAATCTTTCAAGTTCTCCGGGATCCTTTTTTTCTGAATTGCGCGGACTTTTTTTTCATCAGGTTTGATGCCCTGATTTGTTATGATGTAACCGAGGAACTCGGTTTTGTTCTTGAGAAACTCCGTTTTATTAAGATTTACTCTCAGATTTGCTTTTTCTAATTTTGAAAATATTTTCCTGACGTTGTCCAGATGTTCCTCTTCTGTATTTCCCCCGAATATTATTATGTCGCCTATGTATACACATAACATATTTTTCCGATGAACAAAGGGAAGCCTTAGGAATTCGTACTTCCATTTTAATTTGATGAAAGCCGGAGGTGAGGTCGATTGTAGTGAAGAATTGTGAATTTCCCGGATTCGCTAGTGTGATAAATATATCTGGAATAGCGTAAGCATCTGACGTTGTTGTGTCATTGAGTCTTTTAAAGTAAATGACCATCCGGTATTTTTTTATACCGAAAGCATCTAACTTCTTTTCCACTACCCATATTGGAGAATTATATGGGCTCTTGGAAGGCCTTATGATGCCATCTTTTAGTAATTGTTCGATTTTGTTTTATACCTCACCCCTCATGCTTACAGGGTATTGGTAGGATTTGGAATAAATAGGTTCTTCCGTAATGGTCTTAATTTCTGCTCTTATGTCAGTGTCAATTGTTTCATGGTTGTTGACCGGAGCGAATAGTTTTTCAAATTTTGACAATATATTTTGTAGTTTTTGCTTAGATCCCGGTGACAAATGATCGTCTCGAACTTCTAGGTTATTTACCTGTGATGACTGCTTTTTCTGCAATGGTATCTTTATGTTTGCTTGATTATGGTTCCTAGTTCTTTTAGGGTGTCGTCTCCGATGATTCCGTCGAATTGTCCTGGTAAAATGAAAAAGTCCAAATTTTTGTAAATTCCAATACTTTCAAAAAATGGTCGGACGATTTTTTCCTTAATCGATATGTTTCGACCAGCTGATCTTATTTTGAATTAGTTGTTAGTCGGCATTGGGCCTTTAGTTTATTCGGGTCTGATGAAATTTTTATTTGCTCCGGTATCGATGAACTTCAAGAAACTTGAGCAAATTATTATCTCTAGTTTTGTACTCTAGGTATATGGTACGCTAGAGAGGCGCCCATCATAAAATTTAGATCGGTGTTTTCATCCTTCTGTTCTTCCTCGTGATTGCATATGTCCACGTTCGACATTTCGTCAATTAATTGATTATACAGTTCTTCTTCAACTTCGGTTTTGATCGGAATATTCGCGTTTAAATGCTGGTTGATAATTTTGTTGATTATTTGATTGATTTGTCTGGTCACCTTGTTGATTCGTAGGACGGTTGATATAATTGATCCGTCTTGGCTGAATAGATAGATCGACTGAAATCGGTGTTGGTGGTTTCCGTCCTGTTGGTCGTGGTGGTTGTTCTCTTCCAATTCAATTGTTTTGGTACTGGATGTTGCAGGCTCAGTTTCTTTATGGTACTGGGATATTAATAGGTTTCCTTTATTGATATACTGGATATACCTAATTGTTGAAGCTTTTTTGTGGATCGCTATGTTTCGATAATTTACATTCTGAAATTCTAAGCATCATGTATATGCTTCTGGAAGAGTTTGTGAGCGTTGGATCATCAGCATTCTGCTTTATTCGCCATTGAGTTCTCTTATCAATACGTCTAATGCACGATTTCGGTATGTTTCTATCAGTACCTATACTGTATCTGTTGAATATTCTTCTGTTTTAATTTTATTAACAATCTGATGGTTGATCACTGAGAAAAATGTGTATTGGACAAACAAAATAAAATATAGAAAACTAAGGTTTTGCTTTGCATTAAAAGGGTTAAACAAGAAAATAACGGATGTTTTCGTAAAATACTTTAGTATCGATGAATATATAGCCTATACTTATGTATTTGACACATTGACTGACACGTGACCCACCCGTGGGCCAAACATTTTTGCATTTTTGTAATAAAAAGGTGACAGTCAATGTGTGGGGCAAATATAATATAAAAGTTAGGTATTTAATTTTCTCAACAAACAATTTCTTGTGATTGCATATAGATTTTATTCAGAATTTAAAATGAGAGAAAAAGGCATTTCTGATACGCACGAAAGTCAAAGCCAACTTATGTTCCACTTCGTTCCATTCCTTCTCTGTACTAACTGCTTCCACTTCCCAGAATCCTTTAAGTATATCATCCAAGTGTGTCTCATCCTGTTATGATATATTAATATTACGTAATTCCTCGATGTCATCAGTTGGCTTGCTTTGCGATTGTCCAGATATTACCCAACCAAAAATAGTCTCTTGAGCTATTGGGGATGTTGGTGAGATGATTACTTGGCCGTGTTTCAATATATTAAAAAAATAATCAGCGCCGATTAAATTATCGATGGTTTTCTTATTAAAGTAGGTCGGATCAGCTAATTGCAGATCATTAAATTGGTTGGCATTTTGATTCTCTAGGCGTTCATATTGAGATATTTTAGTTATATGATCTAGGATGAATGCATTTAGCCGAAATTCACTGGAATCATTGAATCTGGAGCGAATCACAACAGTAGTTTTACCTTTGGTGGTTGTGTTAGAAGTAGCAAGTCCACTAATGATAATGTTGGCTCTCTGACGCAGCAATCGTAATCTTTTTACGCACTGATCGGAAATGAATGATACTTGCGAACCCGAGTCTAGCAATATATTACACTCGTCTGAATGACCGTACCGATCTAGTATATTCACCACGGCTGTGGGTAATATGGCATACCCCGTGCATGCTAAATGAGTTTTCGCATTATCGTTTTTACTTGAACTTGGCTGGATGCTTTGTACTTCTTGGTAGACAGCACATGGTTTGGATGAACTGCTTTCACTTGGTGGGTTTACCTTAATATGTAGTTGTGCAACTGGCTGTTCGTTATGGATTACGCTGGCTGAGTGTGACGTGCTGCTTACGGTAGATACGACGCCGTCGTGCAACAAACTGTGGTGCCTGCGACCACATTTATTACACGATCGTCGAGATTGACATCTGTTAGCTCGGTGCGATGGGGATAAACAATTGAAACAAACATTCAATTTGAGTACTTCGTCTCGCTTCCTCGTTGACTCTAGCTTTTGAAATTTCTCACATTCAAATAAGTTGTGCGGCTGCTGACATAACGGACATGGTTTTGTTCTGCTGGAATATCTCTGATCAATGGAAATGCTATGCGACTTTGCTGCCATTGATTTGCTTTGATGTGGTTTACTGGGTTCGCATGGCTCTAAACCATCACAACGTTTATTAATGAACTGTAGAAATTGTTCGAATGTCGGATTCTTATTACTATCTATTGAAAATATCCAGGCTTGCTGCGTCTCAGGATCAGTTTTCATTAGCAAGATATGCTACAGCCAATGATCTCGCGTTTCAGCTTCCGTCCCCATGGCTTGAAGCCTACGAATAACTTGATCAGCAACGTTGTGTATATTTCTTAATTTCTTAGCGGATTTCTCTTTTATAGGTGGTATATCAAGGAATGTTTGTATGAAATAGCTTATGGCAATATTCCTTTTATCGTAGCGATCACAAATTTTAGACCACGCAGCTTTATAATTTGCATCTGATATATTCTAATGTCGTATGAGCTCAGCAGGCTCTCCCTTCAGGCAGCTTCTTAAATATTGAAATTTTTCAACATCTGCAAGATATGATTTGTTATGAACGGATGCCGTAAATAAATCCTTAAAACTTTGGAATTCCTTATAATCTCCATCGAAAGTTGGCACGTGTAGCCTTGGAAGTCTTGCAGTGAAATGTGGTTTTTCTGATGATTGATTTAGGAAGCTTTGATTTAATGTTGTAGACACTGTGTGCGCCATAACTTCATTAAACTGATCGAGTATTGAAACACTTGCTGTAGCACGAGTAGCTAGAAACTCATTCAACTTAACCTTTAAACTTAAATATTTCGACTCGATTTCAACTATTTCTGATTTGCAGTCTAAAGCAGTTAGTTTCGCATCGGCTTCTTCAAAAACATTAAACGCACGCTCTAATAACTCTAAACGAGATGTTACTTCATTCGCCCAGGTATCTTTATTCATGTTTTCCGCAAATGATGTGATACGTGTAATGCTACCCTTAGCTTGACCTCGCTTGCTAGTCCAGTCCTTTATTTTTTCTGACTCCCTCTTACTCGCGATTTTCGTTAATATTTTTAATTCTCGATAAAATACTAAAATAGTTAGATATTTCATTTTTAAGGTTAAGTTGCACGTGTTCGAAATTATAATTTCTAGAAAATTATCTCTAGTGTTCCCTTGTCACGTAAATAAATGCACCTTTAGGTTAGGTTACCGCGTGTTGGATTTTTATACGCTTCCAATGAAATGTCTCAACAATATGTGATCACTTAAAATCTTGCACTGTTTACACTTTATTCACTCGATTTAGAATGTTTGCACTTGAATATATATGATCTAAATTATTTACTTACAACTGATTGCGCAAATTCTTAAATAGGTGTGGATCGGTAAGACAAGATGCTTAAATTTTACCAAATCCGGCTCGAAGGACCATGTTTCCTTATTGTACGACAGGTGAAATAAACCAAAACCCAATGTACAAACTTATTGAAAATTATTTATTTCTTAATTATTGTGGTAGCTTAAGTGTTATTTAATTTATATTTTTACAAACTTATACGGCTGATGGTCGGAAAACAAGTGAACGAGTTTTATTTTTGATACACATAAATCTAAAATATGAATACATTATTACAATTTGTACTAGAACTTAATCTAAAAAAAGGTGAAATTTACGTAAGTATATATTGAGCTGTCAGTAGACATTTGTTGTGTAAGTATTTTTATAATATAAATATTCTTAATTTAATTTAATTAATTTAATTACTATAATATTTCTTAATTTCAGATTTGTGAATGAGTTATCCTAATGGTTATAATTACAAATATAGATAAGTATAATTATATTAAACTGGTATGTTGATCGAAATTCGAGTGACAATTTCTTTGGTTTATTATAGGTAGCGCCAATAATACGCAGAATGGGATGCGGCATTAAACTTTAATGGAATAATAGCGATATATTGCTACATGAATGTATGTATGTTGTTAACCGTGAATTATTGTGCAGTGTAGACAATTAATAAATATAAACATCAATAAGTATAGTTGTTTTGCATTTCTTGATTATTGACCTTGAACTTGATTGAAACTTGATACAGCTGATTTAACTTTTTATGATGACGATGTGCATTCATTAAGCATGAACACCCCTTTTTCTCCAAACTGGATTGTATTGTGGTCTATATCAACCAGAAAATTACACAAATCAATTTATATTTCATCAATATTATTTTATTTTATTCCTAAATATTTTGTACCTGGTTAAAATCGGTATAGCCTTGCTGCCATAGTAATGGGGTTTTTATCAATAATTATTGTAGCTATATGTATCAATTGTTTGAGATAATTCCAAATTTATTGGGATTTCATTTAAATTCTTGTTAATTTATTTCTATAAAGACAGATTTCCCATTATTACTCTATAGTAAAAATGCCACACAATGTGTTATATTACATTCGTTAAAATCGTTTAGTTTCCCATACAACCAGGAATTTAGCCTTTTTGATGGTTTGGAAAAATATAGAACATTTAACAATAATTTCTGGTTGTCCCAAAAACGCCTATAACTATGGTTAGAAAATACGTCAAACATCGGGAATTTTACCCATGTTTTCTTTCAGTTATGTTGGCTTAGAATTCATCTATGCTCGTGTTTCCTTGTAGGATGCAGTTGATGTTCCAGAGTCCTTTGTACGATATTGTACGATATTAAGGCTGCGTTGGCTCTCCCTCTAATTTTCTGCCTCATGCTCTGTAGTATTGATCGGTACAATGGTTTGTTTTTTATGATTTCATAGTCCCTTAAAATGTTGTCTACGTTGTGAATCCAAAATATGTATTGCGTCGGATTCCCAACGAACGTTTGTAGTTCCTTAACGCAATCCGGGAGCCTGCTGTTGTTTCTATTTTCGCGCTGATCTAATCTTCTTGTAAGTTCTATTAAGGCGTTGACCGCTCCAGTGAGTTGTTTTACTTGGTCTACTAACGTTTCGAGAGTTATTGTCATTTTATTTTATTGCTCCTAAAATTATAGAATTATATTATTATTATTATTATTACTTGAAGAAATGCACTCGCTTGTTTTAATCATTATTGTATTATTTTTATTTTATTAGTTTCTTACTTACATTAAAACTATTAAGATTAATGTAGTTAGAAAGATTTACATTTCTCTGTACTTGCCGAATAAGTACAGTTCAGGGTTAGTCTGTATGACTTCAGGATGAAATATGATTGTAAATCGCCTACTAATGGTACATTGATTCACTCACAGTTTCGTTAGTTTTTCACTAATTTCACTAATTTTTTACTTTTAAAAAAAATCCTGATGACTGATCCCTGTTTCGGTGCCAGTTAACGAAACGATGGTTCGGAGAGTTAAATAAATGAAATTTATTCTGCAAATTTTATATTGTTACATTTTTTTTTTTTATTTTTTTATTATGATTTGAGTAGATTTTAATTTCCTTCAAAATAGTTTTTGTTGAATTTAGGTGATTTTTTCTATCAGTGCAGGAGTATGGTCATTTTAAAATATTTTTATTTTTCTTTCAATTTTTAGTTAGATGTACAATATGTTGCTGAGTTAAATGTTTATTTTTGTTTGCTTTTATTTATTTTCTTTTATATTTGAAACATTATATGGATGCTTTCTTGTTTACGAAGAAAGTGAAATTATCAAGAGTTTGTGATTTCAATTTTGATCTGATAAGTAGATTTTGAAAAATTGATTCTCAATAACAAAGTCACACAAATTGATTTACAACTTTTAAATATTCAAACATCAGATGGTTTTCTTGATGTTTAGATATATGTACATTTAAAATAACAATATTCAATGTATTAGCCATCGACTGGTGTTTATCTATGCTTCGCAAAGTTGCTATTCTTAAAACTTGTGACACCCATCACTTTCCATATACATTTATTTATTACAGAAACATCAATATGTCAATGTCACCATGACATTAACATATCAAATTTAATAAACAAAATAATCATCGAAAAACCAAGCCAAAAATAATTTCAAAACATTTCGAACAATAAGTAGCGTATTAAGCCATAGAATTACAAAGTCGTAATATACCTTTTAGTTAGTTTCTATGAAAACCATATCAAATGTTCTATTGTCATCGTCAACATCATATATTGTTTGTTGTGCTGTTGTAGAACATTCCAACCTTGAAATTCTATTAGTTTTTATCAATAGTATCCAATCAATTAACTCGTCCTACATAGACACAAAAAGAAAATCGTAATTAAAAACTATTTTTATGTGTGTTGTTATGATTACAAAAATAACAAAAATTAAATGTCATAAAATTTGATTTCAATGTCAAAAAAGTGAGAATCAATATGTAATCACTCAACATGAAAAATGAATAAATAAAAATAAACGAAAAGTTTTTTGGATGGATGTACATATACATATATATGTAAATAAATTCGGTTGTGTATATGGGGGTGGAATGTATGATTGATTAACCCCAATTAAAATGAAAATATTTTGTTCCAATATTCTTGTTTATTCGACTAAATTTAGTTTTTTCACCTGTTATCACGCTTGTATAATATTAATATCATTTGAATTCGTATATAGCACATAGACAAATATTTAAATAATTTTCCCCGATTCTCTAAGGGTGGTTATTATACCTCGATTTATTACGACATATAGTATAAGTTTTGTGTCTGCAGCATTTTTTTGTGAGAATTTGTACATCTTGATTTCTTTTTTATTACTTAGAGACACGATGGTTTTAGTATTTGGGGGCATAGTTCTTTTTCAGCTTTATTATTCAAAAGTTATGTTTATGTGTTGTTGTATGGTATATAAAACTTAACTTTAAATTTATTATCGAAGGGAATATGATAAAAAAAAACAACAAAAAGCAACATGAACAACAACAAAAAATTATTTAACCTCACCCACCCCAAGAAGGTGGTATTTTTTGCTTATTTTGCGCAAACAAATTACTTAAATACATAAATTCACATTACATGTTGAAGGATCATTGTGTTGTTCTAGTTACTTTGCACACAACCATTAAAAATTAATCATCAAGCTCTTCACTTACTTAATTTGCTTTTAAATTAATTTACCTAAGTTTTTTTTTTTAAATGCGTCCATGCAAATTTAATTCCATCTTTTCACCGTTTATGTTGTACATATGTAGAAGTGTACGTCATAAAATTAGAATGGGTTTCATTTAGCAACAGAGTTGTGAAATTTAAACATTCCATTACCATGTATAATTGTATATACATATCCGTGCCATTATTTAGTATTACAAATAGAGTAGAATATTAACAAAAGCGTCTGTGCACAATATGTGCAGATAATTATTCCCGTAGTTTTAAAAACAATGTGTACCTACACTGTACATACATAATATTAAAATGTAACAACGAAATAAAATTGTCACTTCTTTCTTTAAATATACAAACAAATATTTTTTATTCGTTTGTCGTCTTTTTATATACCCAGCAGATTTAAGATTGTACTTTTAATCTTTTGTTTTTTATTGAAATGTAAAGGTGTTTTACACAATACATACTATTTGGCGTCCTGAAGTTGTTGGCTGGTATACTGGCCGTATAATAACCATGTTATAAAAATATAGATTCATATATCCGTGAATTTATAATGTAAAAATATAATTTAAGAGGGCCCCGGTTTTAAATAGTATGGTTGGATAGTTTGGGAGAAAATGATATGTTACCATAATGGTGATGGTAATGGTAATGGAAATGGTGATGATGATGATGAGGAGGATGATAGTGATGATGATGGTGAATGTGATTGTGATGCTGATGGTAATTGTGATGGTATAATGGTAAGATGATATAAAGGAGGGAAAGATGTCGGTACAAACACGGAGGGAAGGAGTCGGTTGTCATATCTCCTACGACCTCTAAATGTACTGCCTTCGTGCTTAAGTAGATTATTTCGCGCCTTAAATAGGTTTTGATGGGGCCAGCAAAATCCACCCAATGATAAAGCTTAGTAGTAAAGCTGCACCACAATGTAAATTGCTTCTGTGATATTTCATTACTAATTTCATGGTTATTTCGGATTTTGAAGGTAATATTATGAGATGAATAGTGTCATACGGTGCAATCGCCTTCTCAATCCGACCACCTACTCGTAGAAAATCTATTTTATCCAGGAATGGATTCAATGCTTTGAGAATACGCTTTGGTGAAACAACTTCGTTTTTCGTAATCACTTGTATTTCATCTTGGAAATATTGTTGCTGTGTGAAACGTAGTAGTTCTGCTTCCGCTGCTCGCCAACCATAACCGATTTTAGCCTTGTAGTAGGTTCTTGAGCTTAAATATGTTATAATGAACTTCCGAATTATGATCATTATAATGATAGTTTTATCATTACTGAAGTGCTTTTGAATCAATTCTTCTATAATTGGTTTATGTGAATCGGAACGTATTGCGAACATAACTTGTACTTTCTCTTGACGTTCTAAATCGGCAGGAGACTTCACTTTTCGGAAAGCTGGCCAATGATCTGTATTTAATTTCAAAAATTCCGGCCCCATCCACCATAACTCAAAGGTATTCAATTCGTTAAAACTTAAGCCTCTTGTGGCACAATCTGCGTGGTTGAGCTTTAATGAAATGTGTCGCCATTTGTCTCTTGGTAGTATTGCCAAAACTTCACTGGTGCGATTTGCTATGCAAGTTTTCCATTTTCTTGATGGTTTTGATAGCCAATCCAGGACTGTGGTGGAATCCGTCCAACAGTACAAATGATTGTCTGTAAAATTGAGCACTAATTAGATATGTTTTACTAATTATGATAGAAGTAAAGCCCCGTTTAGCTTAGCGTGGTAGTGAAATGTTTTCTATGGGAGCAACTTTTGTCTTTGCTGCTATCAAGCTGGTGACGTATTGGCCGTTTGGAGTAGTACGTACGTAAACTGCAGCGGCGAAAGCTGTTTCACTGGAATCACAAAACCCGTTCAGTAGGTTTATCGTTATAAATATTGATCGTGGTATTTTCACTTTAGCTTTATCTGCTATTTCTTCTCGAATTGTTGTCCATTGTTCTTGAATGTTTTTTGGTATGTAGTCGTCCCATCCCACACCGAAAAGAAATAGCGCTTGGAAAAAACATTTTGTTTTTATGACAAATGGAGCTAGCAACCCTAATGGATCGAAAATTCGACTAGCTTCGAAAAGTATTGCTGTTTTGCTTGTTGGTACTGGATCCATTGATGGTGACATGATACATATATATATCGGTGTTCGGTTGCCATTGCAGCCCCAAAATTTCAACTTTATGCGTCCCTTTCGATTCTTCCGATTACGATGGTTGATACCTCTATCAATAGGTTTCGGGACCTGTAATTGCTGTGACAATTTTCATTTTGATTGCTCGATTATTTCTAAACATTTTTTAGAAAATTCAATTTTATTGAAAATCAATCGATTACGATGGTTGATACCTCTATCAATAGGTTTTGGGGCCTGTAATTGCTGTGGCAATTTTCATTTTGATTGCTCGATTATTTCTAAACATTTCTTAGAAAATTCAATTTTATTGAAAATCAACTGTGCTATAGCCCACAACATCTAAAATGGTCCGATTACGATGGTTGATACCTCTATCAATAGGTTCCGGGACCTGTAATTGCTGTGACAATTTTCATTTTAATTGATCGATTATTTCTAAACATGTCTTAGAAAATTCAATTTTATTGAAAATCAACTGTGCTATAGCCCACAAGTTTTTGGGCGATTACGATTGATGATACCTCTATCAATAGGTTTCGGGACCTGTAATTGCTGTGACAATTTTCATTTTGATTGCTTGAATATTTCCAAACATTTCTTAGAAAATTCAATTTTATTGAAATAATTTTATAGCCCAAAAGTTTTTGGGCGGCAAAAATCTAAAATCATCCGATTACGATGGTTGATACCTCCATCAATAGGTTTCGGGACCTGTTATTGCTGTGACAATTTTCATTTTGATTGCTCGATTATTTCTAAACATTTCTTAATAAATTCAATTTTATTGAAAATCAACTGTGCTATAGCCCACAAATTTTTGGGCGGCAAAAATCTATAATGGTCCGATTACGATGGTTGATACCTCTATCAATAGGTTTCGGGACCTGTAATTGCTGTGACAATTTGATTGCTCGATTATTTCGATTATTTCTAAACATTTCTTAGAAATTTCAATTTTATTAAAAG
This sequence comes from Tipula vernalis, assembly GCA_958295665.1. NCBI lineage: Eukaryota > Metazoa > Arthropoda > Insecta > Diptera > Tipulidae > Tipula > Tipula vernalis. Next base: position 98,532,436 of record OY282558.1, on the reverse strand, counting down.
TCAACTGTGCTATAGCCCACAAATTTTTGTGCGGCAAAAATGTAAAATTGTCCGATTACGATGGTTGGTACCTCTATCAATAGGTTTCGGGACCTGTAGTTGCTGTGACAATTTTCATTTTGATTGCTCGATTATTTCTAAACATTTCTTAGAAAATTCAATTGTATTGAAAATCAACTGTGCTATAGCCCACAAGTTTTTGGGCGGCAAAAATCTAAAATGGTCCGATTACGATGGTTGATACCTCTATTAATAGGTTTCGGGACCTGTTATTGCTGTGACAATTTTCATTTTAATTGCTCGATTATTTCTAAACATTTCTTAGAAAATTCAATTTTATTGAAAGACAACTGTGCTATAGCCCACAAATTTTTGGGCGGCAAAAATCTAAAATGGTCCGATTACGATGGTTGATACCTCTATCAATAGGTTTCGGGACCTGTTATTGCTGTATTTCTAAACATTTCTTAGAAAATTCAATATTATTGAAAATCAACTGTGCTACAGCCCTCAAGTTTTTGGGCGGCGAAAATCTAAAATAATCCGATTACGATGTTTGATACCTCTATCAATAGGTTTCGGGACCTGTAATTGCTGTGACAATTTCCATTTTGATTGCTCGATTATTTCTAAACATTTCTTAGAAAATTCAATTTTATTGAAAATCAACTGTGCTATAGCCCACAAGTTTTTGGGCGGCAAAAATCTAAAATGGTCCGATTACGATGGTTGATACCTCTATCAATAGGTTTCGGGACCTGTAATTGCTGTGACAATTTTCATTTTGATTGCTCGATTATTTCTAAACATTTATTAGAAAATTCAATTTTATTGAAAGTCAACTGTATTATAGCCCACAAGTTTTTGGGCGGCAAAAATCTAAAATGGTCCGATTACGATGGTTGATACCTCTATCAATAGGTTTCGGGACCTGTAATTGCTGTGACAATTTTCATTTTGATTGTTAGAATATTTCCAAACATTTCTTAGAAAATTCAATTTTATTGAAATAATTTTATAGGCCAAAAGTTTTTGGGCGGCAAAAATCTAAAATGATCCGATTACGATGGTTGATACCTCCATCAATAGGTTTCGGGACCTGTTATTGCTGTGACAATTTTCATTTTGATTGCTCGATTATTTCTAAACATTTCTTAATAAATTCAATTTTATTGAAAATCAACTGTGCTATAGCCCACAAATTGTTGGGCGGCAAAAATCTATAATGGTCCGATTACGATGGTTGATACCTCTATCAATAGGTTTCGGGACCTGTAATTGCTGTGACAATTTTTATTTTGATTGCTCGATTATTTCTAAACATTTCTTAGAAATTTCAATTTTATTAAAAGTCAACTGTGCTATAGCCCACAAATTTTTGTGCGGCAAAAATGTAAAATTGTCCGATTACGATGGTTGGTACCTCTATCAATAGGTTTCGGGACCTGTATTTACTGTGACAATTTTCATTTTGATTGCTCGATTATTTCTAAACGTTTGTTAGAAAATTCAATTTTATTGAAAATCAACTGTGCTATAGCCCACAAGTTATTTGGCGGCAAAAATCTAAAATGGTCCGATTACGATGGTGGATACCTCTATCAATTTGTTTCAGGAACTGTTATTGCTGTGACAATTTTCATTTTGATTACTGAATTATTTCTAAACATTTCTTATAAAATTCAATTTTATTAAAAATCAACTGAGCTATAGCCCACAAATTTTTGGGTGGCAAAAATCTAAAATGGTCCGATTACGATGGTTGATACCTCTATCAATAGGTTTCGGGACCTGTTATTGCTGTGACAATTTTCACTTTGATTGCTCGATTATTTCTTAACATTTCTTAGAAAATTCAATTTTATTGAAAGTCAACTGTGCTATAATAGCCCACAAGTTTTTGGGCGGCAAAAATCTATAATGGTCCGATTACGATGGTTGATACCTCTATCAATAGGTTTCGGGACCTGTAATTGCTGTAACAATTTTCATTTTGATTGCTTAATTATTTCTAAACATTTCTTAAAAAATTCAATTTTATTGAAAATCAACTGTGCTATAGCCCACAAGTTTTTAGGCGGCAAAAATCTAAAATGATCCGTTGATGATGGTTGATACCTCTATCAATAGGTTTCGGGACCTGTTATTGCTGTGACAATTTTCATTTTTAATACTCGATTATTTCAAAACATTTCTTAGAAAATTCAATTTTATTGAAAATCAACTGTACTACAGCCCACAAGTTTTTGGGCGGCAAAAATCTAAAATGGTCGATTACGATGGCGGATACCTCTATCAATAGGTTTCGGGACCTGTAATTGCTGTGACAATTTTCATTTTGATTGCTCAATTATTTCTAAACATTTCTTAGAATGTTCAATTTTATTGAAAGTCAACTGTGCTATAGCCCACAAGTTTTTGGGCGGCAAAAATCTAAAATGGTCCGATTACGATGGTTGATACCTCTATCAATAGGTTTCGGGACCTGTAATTGCTGTGACAATTTTCATTTTGATTGCTCTATTATTTCTTAACATTTCTTAGAAAATTCAATTTTATTGAATTAATTTTATAGCCCAAAAGTTTTTGTGAGGCAAAAATCTGAAATGGTCCGATTACGATGGTTCATACCTCTATCAATAGGTTTCGGAACCTGTAATTGCTGTGACAATTTTTATTTTGATTGCTCGATTATTTCTTAACATTTCTTAGAAAATTCAATTTTATTGAAAGTCAACTGTGCTATAATAGCCCACAAGTTTTTGGGCGGCAAAAATCTAAAATGGTCCGATTACGATGGTTGATACCTCTATCAATAGGTTTCGGGACCTGTAATTGCCATGACAATTTTCATTTTGATTGCTCGATTATTTCTAAACATATCTTTAAAAATTCAATTTTATTGAAAATCAACTGTGCTATAGCCCACAAGTTTTTGGGCGGCAAAAATCTAAAATGATCCGTTTATGATGGTTGATACCTTTATCAATAGGTTTCGGGACCTGTTATTGCTGTGACAATTTTTATTTTGATTACTCGATTATTTCAAAACATTTCTTAGAAAATTCAATTTTATTGAAAATCAACCGTACTATAGCCCACAAGTTTTTGGGCGCCAAAAATCTAAAATGGTCCGATTACGATGGTGGATACCTCCATCAATTAGTTTCATTTTGATTGCTCGATTATTTCTAAATATTTCTTAAAAGTTTCAATTTGATTGAAAATTATTTGTGCTATAGTCCACAAGTTTTTGGGCGCCAAAAATCTAAACTGGTCCGATTACGATGGTTGATACCTCTATCAATAGGTTTCGGGACCTGTTATTGCTGTGACAATTTTCATTTTGATTGCTCGATTATTTCTAAACATTTCTTAGAAAATTCAATTTTATTGAAAATCAACTGTGCTATAGCCCACAATTTTTTGGGCGGCAAAATTCTAAAATGGTCCGATTACGATGGTTGATACCTCTATCAATAGGTTTCGGGACCTGTAATTGCTGTGACAATTTTCATTTTGATTGCTCTATTATTTCTACACATTTCTTAGAAAATTCAATTTTATTGAAAGTCAACTGTGCTATAGCCCACAAGTTTTTGGGCGGCAAAAATCTAAAATGGTCCGATTACGATGGTTGATACCTCTATCAATAGGTTTCGGGACCTGTAATTACTGTGACAATTTTAATTTTGATTGCTCGATTATTTCTAAACATTTCTTAGAAAATTCAATTTTATTAAAAATCAACTGAGCTATAGCCCACAAGTTTTAGGGCGGCAAAAATCTAAAATGGTCCGATTACGATGGTTGATACCTCTATCAATAGGTTTCGGAACCTGTAATTGCTGTGACCATTTTCATTTTGATTGCTCGATTATATCTAAACATTTCTTAGAAAATTCAATTTTATTGAAAGTCAACTGTGCTATAATAGCCCACAAGTTTTTGGGCGGCAAAAATCTAAAATGGTCCGATTACTATGGTTGATACCTCTATCAATAGGTTTTGGGACCTGTTATTGCTGTGACAATTTTCTATTTAATTGCTTGATTATTTGTAAACATTTCTAAGAAAATTCAATTTTATTGAAAATCAACTGTACTATAGCCCACAAGTTTTTGGGCGGCAAAAATCTAAAATGGTCCGATTACGATGGTTGATACCTCTATCAATAGATTTCGGGACCTGTTATTGCTGTAACAATTATCATTTTGATTGCTCGATTATTTCTAAACATTTCTTAGAAAATTCAATTTTATTGAAAGTCAACTGTGATATAGGCCACAAGTTTTTGGGCGGCAAAAATCTAAAATGGTCCGATTATGATGGTTGATACCTCTATAAATAGGTTTCGGGACCTGTAATTGCTGTGCCATTTTTCATTTGATTGCTTGAATATTTCTAAACATTTCTTAGAAAATTCAATTTTATTGAATTAATTTTATAGCCCAAAAGTTTTTGTGAGGCAAAAATCTGAAATGGTCCGATTACGATGGTTCATACCTCTATCAATAGGTTTCGGAACCTGTAATTGCTGTGACAATTTTTATTTTGATTGCTCGATTATTTCTTAACATTTCTTAGAAAATTCAATTTTATTGAAAGTCAACTGTGCTATAATAGCCCACAAGTTTTTGGGCGGCAAAAATCTAAAATGGTCCGATTACGATGGTTGATACCTCTATCAATAGGTTTCGGGACCTGTAATTGCCATGACAATTTTCATTTTGATTGCTCGATTATTTCTAAACATATCTTTAAAAATTCAATTTGATTGAAAATCAACTGTGCTATAGCCCACAAGTTTTTGGTGGCAAAAATCTAAAACGATCCGTTTATGATGGTTGATACCTCTATCAATAGGTTTCGGGACCTGTTATTGCTGTGACAATTTTTATTTTGATTACTCGATTATTTCAAAACATTTCTTAGAAAATTCAATTTTATTGAAAATCAACCGTACTATAGCCCACAAGTTTTAGGTCGCAAAAAATCTATAATGGTCCGATTACGATGGTGGATACCTCCATCAATTAGTTTCATTTTGATTGCTCGATTATTTCTAAATATTTCTTAAAATTTTCAATTTGATTGAAAATTATTTGTGCTATAGTCCACAAGTTTTTGGGCGGCAAAAATCTAAACTGGTCCGACTACGATGGTTGATACCTCTATCAATAGGTTTCGGGACCTGTTATTGCTGTCACAATTTTCATTTTGATTGCTCGATTATTTCTAAACATTTCTTAGAAAATTCAATTTTATTGAAAATCAACTGTGCTATAGCCCACAATTTTTTGGGCGGCAAAATTCTAATATGGTCCCATTACGATGGTTGATACCTCTATCAATAGGTTTCGGGACCTGTAATTACTGTGACAATTTTCATTTTGATTGCTCGATTATTTCTAAACCTTTCTTAGAAAATTCAATTTTATTGAAAGTCAACTGTGCTATAATAGCCCACAAGTTTTTGGGCGGCAAAAATCTAAAATGGTCCGATTACTATGGTTGATACCTCTATCAATAGGTTTTGGGACCTGTTATTGCTGTGACAATTTTCTATTTAATTGCTTGATTATTTGTAAACATTTCTAAGAAAATTCAATTTTATTGAAAATCAACTGTACTATAGCCCACAAGTTTTTGGGCGGCAAAAATCTAAAATGGTCCGATTACGATGGTTGATACCTCTATCAATAGATTTCGGGACCTGTTATTGCTGTAACAATTATCATTTTGATTGCTCGATTATTTCTAAACATTTCTTAGAAAATTCAATTTTATTGAAAGTCAACTGTGATATAGGCCACAAGTTTTTGGGCGGCAAAAATCTAAAATGGTCCGATTATGATGGTTGATACCTCTATCAATAGGTTTTGGGACCTGTTATTGCTGTGACAATTTTCTATTTAATTGCTTGATTATTTGTAAACATTTCTTAGAAAATTCAATTTTATTGAAAATCAACTGTACTATAGCCCACAAGTTTTTGGGCGGAAAAAATCTAAAATGGTCCGATTACGATGGTTGATACCTCTATCAATAGATTTCGGGACCTGTAATTGCTGTAACAATTTTAATTTTGATTGCTCGATTATTTCTAAACATTTCTTAGAAAATTCAATTTTTTTGAAAATTAACTGTGATATAGCCCACAAGTTTTTGGGCGGCAAAAATCTAAAATGGTCCGAATACGATGGTTGATACCTCTATCAATAGGTTTCGGGACCTGTAATTGCTGTGAAAATTTTCATTTTGACTGCTCGATTATTTCTAAACATTTCTTAGAAAATTCAATTTTATTGAAAGTCAACTGTGCTATAGCCCACAAGTTTATGGGCGGCAAAAATCTAAAATGGTCCGATTATGATGGTTGATACCTCTATCAATAGGTTTCGGGAGCTGTAAATGCTGTGACAATTTTCATTTTGATTGCTCGATTATTTCTAAATATTTCTTAGAAAGTTTAATTTTATTGAAAGTCAACTGTGCTATAGCCGACAAGTTTTTGAGCGGCAAAAATCTAAAATGGTCCGATTACAATGGTTGATACCTCTATCAATAGGTTTCGGGACCTGTAATTGCTGTGACAATTTGCATTTTGATTGCTCGATTATTTCTAAACATTTCTTAGAAAATTCAATTTTATTGAAAATTAACTGTTCTATAGCCCACAGTTTTTGGGTGCCAAAAATCTAAAATGGTCCGAATACGATGGGTGATACCTCTATCAATAGGTTTCGGGACCTGTAATTGCTGTGACAATTTTCATTTTGATTGCTCGATTATTTCTAAACATTTCTTAGAAAATTCAATTTTATTGAAAATTAACTGTGCTATATAGCCCACAAGTTTTTGGGCGCCAAAAATCTAAAATGGTCCGATTACGATGGTTGATACCTCTATCAATAGGTATCGGGACCTGTAATTGCTGTGACAATTTTCATTTTGATTGCTTGATTATTTCTAAACATTTCTTAGAAAATTCAATTTTATTGAAAATCAACTGTGCAATATATAGCTCACAAGTTTTTGGGCGGCAAAAATCTAAAATTGTCCGATTACGATGGTTGATACCTCTATCAATAGCTTTCGGGACCTGTAATTGCTGTGGCAATTTTTATTTTGATTGCTCGATTATTTTGAAACATTTCTTAGAAAATTCAATTTTATTGAAAATTAACTGTGCTATAGCCCACAAGTTTTTGGGCGGCAAAAATCTAAAATTGTCCAATTACGATGGTTGATACCTCTATCAATAGGTTTCGGGACCTGTAATTGCTGTGACAATTTTCATTTTGATTGCTCGAATATTTGTAAACATTTCATAGAAAATTCAATTTTATTGAAAATTAACTGTGCTATAGCCCACAAGTTTTTGGGCGGCAAAAATCTAAAATGGTCCGATTACGATGGTTGATACTGTTTGTAACGATAACTTTTTATGGTAGCGGACTGTATTTAATTTAATTGTTTTATTGTTGGTACAATAATTAAGTAAAACTCTTCAATTTACTTTAAATGCGTTAACAAATTTTATTTGGTACTTATACAAGTTATTTTAATGTGTTTTTTAACCTCACTAATCGTGGCGATCTATTTCGATATACACCCTTTGACGGTCGATGCAAAAGAGAGTGAAAATAATTTTATGTTTTTACAAGATTATTTTATAAGCTATTTCATATACCTAAATCTAGGTGGCTATTATGTTCTACTATGCTATTATCGAACTGTTATACAAATTTTATAACATTTGGTAAACGTCAAAGTTTAAGTAAACATATAAATTATTGTTTTTGTTTACTTTTACAATAAAAATAAATTGTTATTAATTATGAATATAACAATACATAAATTATGGCCACTTCGATATCTTAAAGATAAGTATTTTTCCTTATATAATATTACAAGATTTATAATCATAATTTTAATACATTAATTAATTTATTTTTAGGTTAGGTTCAATACTGGAACATATCAACAAGTTACAGGTAAATACAATATATGAGAATTATAATGAATCATTTTCTAACTTTCCTTAATTTATTTTCTTTTAGGTATTATATGATGCATCATCTCGTTAAATCTACAACACAACTAGATAATTAATGTACAATTATATAAAATAAAGATTTGAAATAAGTTATTAAATTGAAGTGTTGTTTATTTGGAGATTTGGAAATGACGGTACTAAACAACAGCTGTGCTTTACGAACAGATACCTCTATCAATAGGTTTCGGGACCTGTAATTGCTGTGACAATTTTAAATTTGATTGCTCGATTATTTCTAAACATTTCTTAGAAAATTCAATTTTATTGAAAATTAACTGTGCTATAGCCCACAAGTTTTTGGGCTGCAAAACTCTAAAATGGTCCGATTACTATGGTTGATACCTCTATCAATAGGTTTCGGGACCTGTAATTGCTGTGACAATTTTTATTTTGATTGCTCGATTATTTCTAAACATTCCTTAGCAAATTCAATTTTATTGGAAATCAATTGTGCTATAGCCCACAAGTTTTTGGGCGGCAAAAATCTAAAATGGTCCGATTACGATGGTAGAAACCTCTATTAATAGGTTTCGGAGCCTGTAATTGCTGTGACAATTTTTATTTTGATTGCTCGATTATTTCTAAACATTTCTTAGAAAATTCAATTTTATTGAAAAAAAACTGTGCTATGGCCCACAAGTTTTTGGGCGCCAAAAATCTAAAATGGTCCGAATACGATGGTTGATACCTCTATCAATAGGTTTCGGGACCTGTAATTGCTGTGAAAATTTTCATTTTGACTGCTCGATTATTTCTAAACATTTCTTAGAAAATTCAATTTTATTAAAAATCAACTGTGCTATATATAGCTCAAAAGTTTTTGGGCGGCAAAAATCTAAAATGGTCCGATTACGACGGTTGATACCTCTATCAATAGGTTTCGGAACCTGTAATTGCTGTGAAAATTTTTATTTTGATTGCTCGATTATTACGAAACATTTTTTAGAAAATTCAATTTTATTGAAAATCAACTGTGCTATAGCCCACAAGTTTTTGGGCGGCAAAAATCTAAAATGGTCCGATTACGATGGTTGATATCTCTATCAATAGTTTTCGGGACCTGTAATTGCTGTGACAATTTTCATTTTGATTGCTCGATTATTTCTAAACATCTCTTAGAAAATTTAATTTTATTGAAAATTAACTGTGCTTTAGCCCACAAGTTTTTGGGCGCCAAAAATCTAAAATGGTCCGAATACGATGGTTGATACCTCTATCAATAGGCTTCGGGACCTGTAATTACTGTGACAATTTTCATTTTGATTGCTCGATTATTTCTAAACATTTCTTAGAAAATTAAATTTTATTGAAAATCAACTGTGCTATAGCCCACAAATTTTTGTGCGGCAAAAATCTTAAATGATCCGATTACAATGGTTGATACCTCTATCAATAGGTTTCGGGTCCTGTAATTGCTGTGACAATTTTCATTTTGATTTCTCGATTATTTCTATACATTTCGTAGAAAATTCAATTTTATTGAAAATTAACTGTGTTATAGCCAACAAATTTTTGGGCGGCAAAAATCTAAAATGCTCCGATTACGATGGTTGATACCTCTATCAATAGGTTTCGGGGCCTGTAATTGCCCTGACAATTTTCATTTTGATTGCTCTATTATTTCTAAACATTTCTTAGAAAATTCAATTTTATTGAAAGTCAACTGTGCTATAGCCCACAAGTTTTTGGGCGCCAAAAATCTAAAATGGTCCGATTATGAAGGTTGATACCTATATCAATAGGTTTCGGGACCTGTTATTGCTGTGACAATTTTTATTTCGATTGCTCAATGATTTCTAAACATTTCTTTGAAAATTCAATTTAATTGAAACTCAACTTTGCTATATATAGCCCACAAGTTTTTGGGCGGCAAAAATCTAAAATTGTCCGATTACGATGGTTGATACCTCTATCAATAGGTTTCGGGACCTGCAATTGCTGTGACAATTTTTATTTTGATTGCTCGATTATTTCGAAACATTTTTTAGAAATTCAATTTTATTGAAAATCAACTGTGGTATGGCCCACAAGTTTTTGGGCGGCAAAAATCTAAAATGCTCAGATTACGATGGTTGATACCTCTATCAATAGGTTTCGGGACCTGTAATTGCTGTGACAATTTTAAATTTGATTGCTCGATTATTTCTAAACATTTCTTAGAAAATTCAATTTTATTGAAAATTAACTGTGCTATAGCCCACAAGTTTTTGGGCGGCAAAAATCTAAAATGGTCCGATTACGATGGTTGATACCTCTATCAATAGGCTTCGGGACCTGTAATTGCTGTGACAATTTTAAATTTGATTGCTCGATTATTTCTAAACATTTCTTAGAAAATTCAATTTTATTCAAAACTAACTGTGCTATAGCCCAAAAGTTTTTGGGCGGCAAAAATCTAAAATGGTCCGATTACTATGGTTGATACCTCTATCAATATGTTTCGGGACCTGTAATTGCTGTGACAATTTTCATTTTGATTGCTCGATTATTTCTAAACATTTCTCAGAAAATTCAATTTTATTGAAAATCAACTGTGCTATAGCCCACAAGTTTTTGGGCGGCAAAAATCTAAAATGGTCCGATTACGATGGTTGATACCTCTATCAATAGGTTTCGGGACCTGTAATTGCTGTGAAAATTTTCATTTAAATGCTCGATTATTTCTAAACATTTCTTTGAAAATTCAATTTTATTGAAAGTCAACTGTGCTATAGCCCACAAGTTTTTGGGCGCCGAAAATCTAAAATGGTCCGATTATGATGGTTGATACCTCTATCAATAGGTTTCGGGACCTGAAATTGCTGTGACAATTTCCATTTTGATTGCTCGATTATTTCTAAACATTTCTTAGAAAATTCAATTTTATTGAAAGTCAACTGTGCTATAGACCACAAGTTTTTGGGCGGAAAAAATCTAAAATGGTCCGATTACTATGGTTGATACCTCTATCAATAGGTTTCGGGACCAGTAATTGCTGTGAAAATTTCATTTTGATTGCTCGATTATTTCTAAACATTTCTTAGAAAATTCAATTTTATTCAAAACTAACTGTGCTATAGCCCACAAGTTTTTGGGCGGCAAAAATCTAAAATGGTCCGATTACGCAGGTAGAAACCTCTATTAATAGGTTTCGGGACCTGTAATTGCTGTAACAATATTTATTTTGATTGCTGATTATTTCTAAACATTTCTTAGAAAATTCAATTTTATTGAAAATTAACTGTGCTATAGCCCACATGTTTTTGGGCGGCAAAAATCTAAAATGATCCGAATACGATGGTTGATACCTCTATCAATAGGTTTCGGGACCTGTAATTGCTGGGACAATTTTCATTTTTATTGCTCGATTATTTCTAAACATTTCTTAGAAAATTCAATTTTATTGAAAATTAATTGTGCTATAGTTCACAAGTTTTTGGGCGGCAAAAATCTAAAATGCTCCGATTACGATGGTTGATACCTCTATCAATAGGTTTCGGGACCTGTAATTGCTGTGACAATTTTTATTTTTATTGCTCAATGATTTTTAAACATTTCTTTGAAAATTCAATTTTATTGAAAATCAATTTTGCTATATGTAGCCCACAAGTTTTTGGGCGGCAAAAATCTAAAATTGTCCGAATACGATGGTTGATACCTCTATCAATAGGTTTCGGGACCTGTAATTCCTATAACAATTTTCGTTTTGATTGCTCGATTATTTATAAACATTTCTTAGAAAATTAAATTTTATTGAAAATCAACTGTGCTGTAGCCCACAAGTTTTTGGGCGGCAAAAATCTAAAATACTCCGATTACGATGGTTGATACCTCTATCAATAGGTTTCGGGACCTGTTATTGCTGTGACAATTTTCATTTTGATTGCTCGATTATTTCTAAACATTTCTTAGAAAATTAATTTTATTGAAAATCAACTGTGCTATAGCCCACAAGTTTTTGGGCGGCAAAAACCTAAAATGCTCCGATTACGATGGTTGATACCTCTATCAATAGGTTTCGGGACCTGTAATTGCTGTGACAATTTTGATTTTGATTGCTCGATTATTTCTAAACATTTCTTAGAAAATTCAATTTCATTGAAAATTAACTGTGTTATATATAGCCCACAAGTTTTTGGGCGGCAAAAATCTAAATGATCCGATTACGATGGTTGATACCTCTATCAATAGGTTTCGGGACCTGTAATTGCTGTGACAATTTTCATTTTGATTGCTCGATTATTTCTAAACATTTTTTAGAAAATTCAATTTTATTGAAAATCAACTGTGCTTTATACTCGCATAGCTCACAATTTTTTGGGCGGCAAAAATCGAAAATGGTCCGATTACGATGGTTGATACCTCTATCAATAGGTTTCGGGACCTGTAATTGCTGTGACAATTTTCATTTTGATTGCTTGAATATTTCGAGACATTTCTTAGAAAATTCAATTTTATTGAAAATCAACTGTGCTATGGCCCACAAGTTTTTGGGCGGCAAAAATCTAAAATGCTTTGATTACGGTGGTTGATACCTCTATCAATAGGTTTCGGGACCTGTAATTGCTGTGACAATTTTCATTTTGATTGCTCGATTATTTCTATAAACTTTTAGAAAATTCAATTTTATTGAAAATCAACTGTGATATAGCCCACAACTTTTTGGGCGGCAAAAATCTAAAATAGTCCGATTACGATGGTTGATACAACTATCAATAGGTTTTGGGACCTGTAATTGCTGTGACAATTTGCATTTTGATGGCTCGATTATTTCTAAACATTTCTTAGAAAATTCAATTTTATTGAAAATCAACTGTGCTATAGCCCACAATTTTTTGGGCAGCAAAAATCTAAAATGGTCCGATTACGATGGTTGATACCTCTATCAATAGGTTTCGGGACCTGTAATTGCTGTGACACTTTTCATTTTGATTGCTCGATTATTTCTAAACATTTCTTAGGAAATTCAATTTTATTGAAAATTAACTGTGCTATAGCCCACAAGTTTTTGGGCGGCAAAATTCTAAAATGGTCCGATTACGATGGTTGATACCTCTATCAATAGGTTTCGGGACCTGTAATTGCTGTGACAATTTTCATTTTAATTGCTCGATTATTTCTGAGCATTTCTTAGAAAATTCAATTTTATTGAAAATTAACTGTGATATAGCCCACAAGTTTTTGGGCGGCAAAAATCTAAAATAGTCCGATTACGATGGTTGATACATCTATCAATAGGTTTCGGGTCCTGTAATTGCTGTGACAATTTGCATTTTGATTGCTTGATTATTTCTAAACATTTCTTAGAAAATTCAATTTTATTGAAAATCAACTGTGCTATAGCCCACAATTTTTTGGGCAGCAAAAATCTAAAATGTTCCGATTACGATGGTTGATACCTCTTCAATAGGTTTCGTGACCTGTAATTGCTGTGACACTTTTCATTTTGATTGCTCGATTATTTCTAAACATTTCTTAGGAAATTCAATTTTATTGAAAATTAACTGTGCTATAGCCCACAAGTTTTTGGGCGGCAAAATTCTAAAATGGTCCGATTACGATGGTTGATACCTCTATCAATAGGTTTCGGGACCTGTAATTGCTGTGACAATTTTCATTTTAATTGCACGATTATTTCTGAACATTTCTTAGAAAATTCAATTTTATTGAAAATCAACTGTGCTATAGCCCACAAGTTTTTGGGTGGCAAAAATCTAAAATAGTCCGATTACGATGGTTGATACATCTATCAATAGGTTTCGGGACCTGTAATTGCTGTGACAATTTTCATTTTGATTGCTCAATTATTTCAAAACCTTTTTAAAAAAATTCAATTTTATTGAAAATTAACTGTGCTATAGCCCACAATTTTTTGGGCGGCAAAAATCTAAAATGGTCCGATTACGATGGTTGATACCTCTATTAATAGATTTCGAAACCTCTAATTGCTGTGACACTTTTCATTTTGATTGCTCAATTATTTCTAAACATTTCTTAGAAAATTCATTTTTATTGAAAATTAACTGTGCTATAGCCCAAAAGTTTTTGGGCGGCAAAAATCTAAAATGGTCCGATTACGATGGTTGATACCTCTATCAATAGGTTTCGGGACCTGTAATTGCTGCGACAATTTTCATTTTGATTGCTCGAATATTTCTAAACATTTCTTAGAAAATTCAATTTCATTGAAAATTAACTGTGCTATTACCCACAAGTTTTTGGGCAGCAAAAATCTAAAATGGTTTGATTACGATGGTTGATACCTCTATCAATAGTTTTTGGGACCTGTAATTGCTGTGACAATTTCCATTTTGATTGCTCGATTATTTCTAAACATTTCTTAGAAAATTCAATTTTATTGAAAATCAACTGTGCTGTAGCCGACAAGTTTTTGGGCGTCAAAAATCTAAAATGGTCCGATTACGATGGTTGATACCTCTATCAATAGGTTTCGGGACCTGTTATTGCTGTGACAATTTTCATTTTTATTGCTCGATGATTTCTAAACATTTTTTAGAAAATTCAATTTTATTGAAAATCAACTGTGCTATAGCCCACAATTTTTTGGGCAGCAAAAATCTAAAATGGTCCGATTACGATGGTTGATACCTCTATCAATAGGTTTCGGGACCTGTAATTGCTGTGACACTTTTCATTTTGATTGCTCGATTATTTCTAAACATTTCTTAGGAAATTCAATTTTATTGAAAATTAACTGTGCTATAGCCCACAAGTTTTTGGGCGGCAAAATTCTAAAATGGTCCGATTACGATGGTTGATACCTCTATCAATAGGTTTCGGGACCTGTAATTGCTGTGACAATTTTCATTTTAATTGCTCGATTATTTCTGAGCATTTCTTAGAAAATTCAATTTTATTGAAAATTAACTGTGATATAGCCCACAAGTTTTTGGGCGGCAAAAATCTAAAATAGTCCGATTACGATGGTTGATACATCTATCAATAGGTTTCGGGTCCTGTAATTGCTGTGACAATTTGCATTTTGATTGCTTGATTATTTCTAAACATTTCTTAGAAAATTCAATTTTATTGAAAATCAACTGTGCTATAGCCCACAATTTTTTGGGCAGCAAAAATCTAAAATGTTCCGATTACGATGGTTGATACCTCTTCAATAGGTTTCGTGACCTGTAATTGCTGTGACACTTTTCATTTTGATTGCTCGATTATTTCTAAACATTTCTTAGGAAATTCAATTTTATTGAAAATTAACTGTGCTATAGCCCACAAGTTTTTGGGCGGCAAAATTCTAAAATGGTCCGATTACGATGGTTGATACCTCTATCAATAGGTTTCGGGACCTGTAATTGCTGTGACAATTTTCATTTTAATTGCACGATTATTTCTGAACATTTCTTAGAAAATTCAATTTTATTGAAAATCAACTGTGCTATAGCCCACAAGTTTTTGGGTGGCAAAAATCTAAAATAGTCCGATTACGATGGTTGATACATCTATTAATAGGTTTCGGGACCTGTAATTGCTGTGACAATTTTCATTTTGATTGCTCAATTATTTCAAAACCTTTTTAAAAAAATTCAATTTTATTGAAAATTAACTGTGCTATAGCCCACAATTTTTTGGGCGGCAAAAATCTAAAATGGTCCGATTACGATGGTTGATACCTCTATTAATAGATTTCGAAACCTCTAATTGCTGTGACACTTTTCATTTTGATTGCTCAATTATTTCTAAACATTTCTTAGAAAATTCATTTTTATTGAAAATTAACTGTGCTATAGCCCAAAAGTTTTTGGGCGGCAAAAATCTAAAATGGTCCGATTACGATGGTTGATACCTCTATCAATAGGTTTCGGGACCTGTAATTGCTGCGACAATTTTCATTTTGATTGCTCGAATATTTCTAAACATTTCTTAGAAAATTCAATTTCATTGAAAATTAACTGTGCTATTACCCACAAGTTTTTGGGCAGCAAAAATCTAAAATGGTCCGATTACGATGGTTGATACCTCTATCAATAGTTTTTGGGACCTGTAATTGCTGTGACAATTTCCATTTTGATTGCTCGATTATTTCTAAACATTTCTTAGAAAATTCAATTTTATTGAAAATCAACTGTGCTGTAGCCGACAAGTTTTTGGGCGTCAAAAATCTAAAATGGTCCGATTACGATGGTTGATACCTCTATCAATAGGTTTCGGGACCTGTTATTGCTGTGACAATTTTCATTTTTATTGCTCGATGATTTCTAAACATTTCTTAGAAAATTCAATTTTATTGAAAATCAACTGTGCTATAGCCCACAAGTTTCTGGGCGGCAAAAATCTAAAATGGTCCAATTACGATGGTTGATACCTCTATCAATAGGTTTCGGGACCTGTAATTGCTGTGACAATTTTCATTTTGATTGCTCGATTATTTCTAAACATTTCTTAGAACATTCAATTTTATTGAAAATTAACTGTGTTATAGCCCACAAGTTTTTGGGCAGCAAAAATCTAAAATGATCCGATTACGATGGTTGATACCTCTATCAATAGGTTTCGGGACCTGTAATTGCTGTGACAATTTTCATTTTGATTGCTCGATTATTTCTAAACATTTCTTAGAAAATTCAATGTTATTGAAAATCAACTGTGCTATAGCCCACAAGTTTTTGGGCGGCAAAAATCTAAAATAGTCCGATTACGATGGTTGATACCTCTATCAATAGGTTTCGGGACCTGTAATTGCTATGACAATTTTCATTTTGATTGCTCAATTATTTCTAAACATTTCTTAGAAAATTCAATTTTATTAAAAATTAACTGTGCTTAGCCCACAAGTTTTTGGGCGGCAAAAATCTAAAATGGTCCAATTACGATGGTTGATACCTCTATCAATAGGTTTCGGGACCTGTAATTGCTGTAAAAATTTTCGTTTTGATTGCTCGATTATTTCTAAACATTTCTTAGAAAATTCAATTTTATTGAAAATCAACTGTGCTGTAGCCCACAAGTTTTTGGGCGGCAAAAATCTAAAATGCTCCGATTACGATGGTTGATACCTCTATCAATAGGTTTCGGGACCTGTTATTGCTGTGACAATTTTCATTTTGATTGCTCGATTATTTCTAAACATTTCTAAGAAAATTCTATTTTATTGAAAATCAACTGTGCTATAGCCCACAAGTTTTTGGGCGGCAAAAATCTAAAATGGTAAAATTACGATGGTTGATACCTCTATCAATAGGTTTCGGGACCTGTAATTGCTGTGACAATTTTGATTTTGATTGCTCGATTATTTCTAAACATTTCTTAGAAAATTCAATTTTATTGAAAATTAACTGTGCTTTATACTCGCATAGCTCACATGTTTTTGGGCGGCAAAAATCTAAAATGGTCCGATTACGATGGTTGATACCTCTATCAATAGATTTCGAAACCTCTAATTGCTGTGACAATTTTCATTTTGATTGCTCAATTATTTCTAAACATTTCTTAGAAAATTCAATTTTATTGAAAATCAACTGTGCTATGGTCCACAAGTTTTTGGGCGGCAAAAATCTAAAATGCTCCGATTACGGTGGTTGATACCTCTATCAATAGGTTTCGGGACCTGTAATTGCTGTGACAATTTTCATTTTGATTGCTCGATTATTTCTATAAACTTTTAGAAAATTCAATTTTATTGAAAATCAACTGTGCTATAGCCCACAAGTTTTTGTTCGCCAAAAATCTAAAATGGTGTTATTACGATGGTTGATACCTCTATCAATAGGTTTCGGGACCTGTAATTGCTGTGACAATTTTTATTTTGATTGCTCGATTATTTCTAAACATTTCTTAGAAAATTCAATTTTATTGAAAATCAACTGTGTTATAGCCCACAAGTTTTTTGGCGGCAAAAATCTAAAATGGTCCGATTACAATGGTTGATACCTCTATCAATAGGTTTCGGGACCTGTAATTGCTGTGACAATTTTCATTTCGATTGCTCGTTTAATTCTAAACATTTTTTAGAAAATTCAATTTTATTGAAAATTAACTGTGATATAGCCCACAAGTTTTTGGGCGGCAAAAATCTAAAATGATCCGATTACGATGGTTGATACCTCTATCAATAGGTTTCGGGACCTGTAATTGCTGTGACAATTTTCATTTTGATTGCTCGATTATTTCTAAACATTTCTTAGAAAATTCAATTTTATTGAAAATTAACTGTGATATAGCCCACAAGTCTTTGGGCGGCAAAAATATAAAATGGTCTGATTACGATGGTTGATACATCTATCAATAGGTTTCGGGACCTGCAATTGCTGTGACAAGCTTCATTTTGATTGCTCGATTATTTCTAAACCTTTCTTAGAAAATTCAATTTTATTGAAAATTAACTGTGATATAGCCCACAAGTTTTTGGGTGGCAAAAATCTAAAATAGTCCGATTACAATGATTGATACATCTATCAATAGGTTTCGGGACCTGTAATTGCTTTGACAATTTGCATTTTGATTGCTCGATTATTTCTAAACATTTCTTAGGAAATTCAATTTTATTGAAAATTAACTGTGCTATAGCACACAAGTTTTTGGGCGGCAAAATTCTAAAATGGTCCGATTACGATGGTTGATACCTCTATCAATAGGTTTCGGGACCTGTAATTGCTGTGACAATTTTCATTTTAATTGCACGATTATTTCTGAACATTTCTTAGAAAATTCAATTTTATTGAAAATCAACTGTGCTATAGCCCACAAGTTTTTGGGTGGGAAAAATCTAAAATAGTCCGATTACGATGGTTGATACATCTATCAATAGGTTTCGGGACCTGTAATTGCTGTGACAATTTTCATTTTGATTGCTCGATTATTTCAAAACCTTTTTTAGAAAATTCAATTTTATTGAAAATTAACTGTGCTATAGCCCACAAGTTTTTGGGCGGCAAAAATCTAAAATGGTTCGATTACGATGGTTGATACCTCTATCAATAGGTTTCGGGACCTGTAATTGCTGTGACAATTTTCATTTTGATTGCTCGATTATTTCAAAAGCTTTTTTAGAAAATTCAATTTTATTGAAAATTAACTGTGCTATAGCCCACAATTTTTTGGGCGGCAAAAATCTAAAATGGTCCGATTACGATGGTTGATACCTCTATTAATAGATTTCAAAACCTCTAATTGCTGTGACACTTTCCATTTTGATTGCTCAATTATTTCTAAACATTTCTTAGAAAATTCATTTTTATTGAAAATTAACTGTGCTATAGCCCACAAGTTTTTGGGCGGCAAAAATCTAAAATGGTTCGATTACGATGGTTGATACCTCTATCAATAGGTTTCGGGACCTGTAATTGCTGCGACAATTTTCATTTTGATTGCTCGATTATTTCTAAACATTTCTTAGAAAATTCAATTTCATTGAAAATTAACTGTGCTATTGCCCACAAGTTTTTGGGCAGCAAAAATCTAAAATGGTCCGATTACGATGGTTGATACCTCTATCAATAGTTTTTGGGACCTGTAATTGCTGTGACAATTTCCATTTTGATTGCTCGATTATTTCTAAACATTTCTTAGAAAATTCAATTTTATTGAAAATCAACTGTGCTGTAGCCCACAAGTTTTTGGGCGGCAAAAATCTAAAATGGTCCGATTACGATGGTTGATACCTCTATCAATAGGTTTCGGGACCTGTTATTGCTGTGACAATTTTCATTTTTATTGCTCGATGATTTACAAACATTTCTTAGAAAATTCAATTTTATTGAAAATCAACTGTGCTATAGCCCACAAGTTTTTGGGCGGCAAAAATCTAAAATGGTCCAATTACGATGGTTGATACCTCTATCAATAGGTTTCGGGACCTGTAATTGCTGTGACAATTTTGATTTTGATTGCTCGATTATTTCTAAACATTTCTTAGAAAATTCAATTTTATTGAAAATCAACTGTGATATAGCCCACAAGTTTTTGGGCGGCAAAAATCTAAAATGGTCCAATTACGATGGTTGATACCTCTATCAATAGGTTTCGGGACCTGTAATTGCTGTGACAATTTTTATTTTTATTGCTCGATTATTTCTAAACTTTTCTTAGAAAATTCAATTTTATTGAAAATTAACTGTGTTATAGCCCACAAGTTTTTGGGCGGCAAAAATCTAAAATGATCCGATTACGATGGTTGATACCTCTATCAATAGGTTTCGGGACCTGTAATTGCTGTGACAATTTTCATTTTGATTGCTCGATTATTTCTAAACATTTCTTAGGAAATTAAATTTTATTGAAAATCAACTGTGCTATAGCCCACTTGTTTTTGGGCGGCAAAAATCTAAAATAGTCCGATTACGATGGTTGATACCTCTATCAATAGGTTTCGGGACCTGTAATTACTATGACAATTTTCATTTTGATTGCTCGATTATTTCTAAACATTTCTTAGAAAATTCAATTTTATTAAAAATTAACTGTGCTTAGCCCACAAGTTTTTGGGCGGCAAAAATCTAAAATGGTCCAATTACGATGGTTGATACCTCTATCAATAGGTTTCGGGACCTGTAATTGCTGTAACAATTTTTGTTTTGATTGCTCGATTATTTCTAAACATTTCTTAGAAAATTCAATTTTATTGAAAATCAACTGTGCTGTAGCCCACAAGTTTTTGGGCGGCAAAAATCTAAAATGCTCCGATTACGATGGTTAATACCTCTATCAATAGGTTTCGGGACCTGTTATTGCTGTGACAATTTGCATTTTGATTGCTCGATTATTTCTAAACATTTCTAAGAAAATTCAATTTTATTGAAAATCAACTGTGCTATAGCCCACAAGTTTTTGGGCGGCAAAAATCTAAAATGGTCCAATTACGATGGTTGATACCTCTATCAATAGGTTTCGGGACCTGTAATTGCTGTGACAATTTTGATTTTGATTGCTCGATTATTTCTAAACATTTCTTAGAAAATTCAATTTTATTGAAAATTAACTGTGTTATAGCACACAAGTTTTTGGGCGGCAAAAATCTAAAATGATCCGATTACGATGGTTGATACCTCTATCAATAGTTTTCGGGACCTGTAATTGCTGTGACAATTTTCATTTTGATTGCTCGATTATTTCTAAACATTTTTTAGAAAATTCAATTTTATTGAAAATCAACTGTGCTTTATACTCGCATAGCTCACAAGTTTTTGGGCGGCAAAAATCTAAAATGGTCCGATTACGATGGTTGATACCTCTATCAATAGGTTTCGGGACCTGTAATTGCTGTGACAATTTCCATTTTGATTGCTCGATTATTTCTAAACATTTCTTAGAAAATTCAATTTTATTGAAAATCAACTGTGCTATGGTCCACAAGTTTTTGGGCGGCAAAAATCTAAAATGCTCCGATTACGGTGGTTGATACCTCTATCAATAGGTTTCGGGACCAGTAATTTCTGTGACAATTTTCATTTTGATTGCTCGATTATTTCTATAAACTTTTAGAAAATTCAATTTTATTGAAAATCAACTGTGCTATAGCCCACAAGTTTTTGGGCGCCAAAAATCTTAAATGGTCCCATTACGATGGTTGATACCTCTATCAATAGGTTTCGGGACCTGTAATTGCTGTGACAATTTTCATTTTGATTGCTCGATTATTTCTAAACATTTCTTAGAAAATTCAATTTTATTGAAAATTAACTGTGCTATAGCCCACAAGTTTTTGGGCGGCAAAAATCTAAAATGGTCCGATTACAATGGTTGATACCTCTATCAATAGGTTTCGGGACCTGTAATTGCTGTGACAATTTTCATTTCGATTGCTCGTTTAATTCTAAACATTTCTTAGAAAATTCAATTTTATTGAAAATTAACTGTGATATAGCCCACAAGTTTTTGGGCGGCAAAAATCTAAAATAGTCCGATTACGATGGTTGATACATCTATCAATAGGTTTCGGGACCTGTAATTGCTGTGACAATTTTCATTTTGATTGCTCGATTATTTCTAAACATTTCTTAGAAAATTCAATTTTATTGAAAATTAACTTTGATATAGCCCACAAGTTTTTGGGCGGCAAAAATCTAAAATGGTCTGATTACGATGGTTGATACATCTATCAATAGGTTTCGGGACCTGCAATTGCTGTGACAATTTTTATTTTGATTGCTCGATTATTTCTAAACCTTTCTTAGAAAATTCAATTTTATTGAAAATTAACTGTGATATAGCCCACAAGTTTTTGGGTGGCAAAAATCTAAAATAGTCCGATTACGATGATTGATACATCTATCAATAGGTTTCGGGACCTGTAATTGCTGTAACAATTTGCATTTTGATTGCTCGATTATTTCTAAATATTTCTTAGGAAATTCAATTTTATTGAAAATTAACTGTGCTATAGCACACAAGTTTTTGGGCGGCAAATATCTAAAATAGTTTGATTACGATGGTTGATACCTCTATCAATAGGTTTCGGGACCTGTAATTGCTGTGACAATTTTCATTTTGATTGCTCGATTATTTCTAAACATTTCTTAGAAAATTCAATTTTATTGAAAATTAACTGTGATATAGCCCACAAGTTTTTGGGCGGCAAAAATCTAAAATGGTTTGATTACGATGGTTGATACCTCTATCAATAGGTTTCGGGACCTGTAATTGCTGTGACAATTTTTATTTTGATTGCTCGATTATTTCTAAACATTTCTTAGAAAATTCAATTTTATTGAAAATTAACTGTGCTATAGCCCACAAGTTTTTGGGCGGCAAAAATCTAAAATGGTCCGATTACGATGGTTGATACCTCTATCAATAGGTTTCGGGACCTGTAATTGCTGTGACAATTTTCATTTTGATTGCTCGATTATTTCAAAACATTTCTTAGAAAATTCAATTTTATTGAAAATTAACTGTGCTATACCATTTATGAATGGTGCTATTGAAAATTAACTGTGCCCACAATTTTTTGGGCGGCAAAAATCGAAAATGGTCCGATTACGATGGTTGATACCTCTATCAATAGGTTTCGGGACCTGTAATTGCTGCGACAATTTTCATTTTGATTGCTCGAATATTTCTAAACATTTCTTAGAAAATTCAATTTCATTGAAAATTAACTGTGCTATTGCCCACAAGTTTTTGGGCAGCAAAAATCTAAAATAGTCCGATTACGATGGTTAATACCTCTATCAATAGTTTTTGAAACCTGTAATTGCTGTGACAATTTCCATTTTGATTGCTCGATTATTTCTAAACATTTCTTAGAAAATTCAATTTTATTGAAAATCAACTGTGCTATATATAGCTCACAAGTTGTTGGGCGGCAAAAATCTAAAATGGTCTGATTACGATGGTAGATACCTCTATCAATAGGTTTCGGGACCTGTTATTGCTGTGACAATTTTCATTTTGATTGCTCGATTATTTCTAAACATTTCTTAGAAAATTCAATTTTATTGAAAATCAACTGTGCTAATAGCAACTGTAATTGCTGTTGCAATTTTCATTTTGATTGCTCGAATATTTCTAAACATTTTTTAGAAAATTCAATTTTATTGAAAATTACTATAGCCCACAAGTTTTTTGGCGGCAAAAATCTAAAATGCCCCGATTACGATGGTTGATACCTCGATCAATAGGTTTCGGGACCTGTAATTGCTGTGACAATTTTCATTTTGATTGCTCGATTATTTCTAAACATTTCAATTTTATTGATAATTAACTGTGCTATAGCCCACAAGTTTTTGGGCGGCAAAAATCTAAAACGGTCCGATTACGATGGATGATACCTCTATCAATAGGTTTCGGGACCAGTAATTGCTGTGACAATTTCCATTTTGATTGCTTGATTATTTCTATACATTTCTTAGAAAATTCAATTTTATTGAAAATCAACTGTGCTATAGCCCACAAGTTTTTGGGCGGCAAAAATCTAAAATGGTCCGTTTACGATGGTTGATACCTCTGTCAATAGGTTTTGGCACCTGTAATTGCTGTGACAATTTTCATTTTGATTGCTCGATTATTTTTAAACATTTCTTAGAAAATTCAATTTTATTGAAAATCAACTGTGCAGTAGCCCACAAGTTTTTGGGCGGCAAAAATCTAAAATGGTCCGATTACGATGGTAGAAACCTCTTTTAATAGGTTTCGGGACCTGTAATTGCTGTGACAATTTTCATTTTGATTGCTCGATTATTTCTAAACATTTCTTAGAAAATTCAATTTTATTGAAAATTAACTGTGCTATAGCCCACAAGTTTTTGGGCGGCAAAAATCTAAAATGGTCCGGTTACGATGGTTGATACCTCTATCAATAGGTTTTGGCACCTGCAATTGCTGTGACAATTTTAATTTTGATTACTCGCTTATTTTTAAACATTTCTTAGAAAATTCAATTTTATTGAAAATCAACTGTGCTGTTGCCCACAAGTTTTTGGGCGGCAAAAATCTAAAATGGACCGATTACGATGGTTGATACCTCGATCAATAGGTTTCGGGACCTGTAATTGCTGTGACAATTTTCATTTTGATTGCTCGAATATTTCTAAACATTTCTTAGAAAATTCAATTTTATTGAAAATTAACTGTGCTATAGCCTACAAGTTTTTGGGCGGCAAAAATCTAAAATGGTCCGATTACGATGGTAGAAACCTCTATTAATAGGTTTCGGGACCTGCAATTGCTGTGACAATTTGCATTTTGATTGCTCGATTATTTCAAAACATTTCTTAGAAAATTCAATTTTATTGAAAATTAACTGTGCTATAGCCTACAAGTTTTTGGGTGGCAAAAATCTAAAATGTTCCGGTTACGATGGTTGATACCTCTATCAATAAGTCCCGGCACCTGTAATTGCTGTGACAATTTTCATTTTGATTGCTCGATTATATTTAAACATTTCTTAGAAAATTCAATTTTATTGAAAATCAACTGTGTTGTAGCCCACAAATTTTTGGGCGGCAAAAATCTAAAATGGTCCGATTACGATGGTTGATACCTCTATCAATAGGTTTCGGCACCTGTAATTGCTATGACAATTTGCATTTTTATTGCACGATTATTTCAAAACATTTCTTAGAAAATTCAATTTTATTGAAAATTAACTGTGCTATAGCCTACAAGTTTTTGGGTGGCAAAAATCTAAAATAGTCCGATTACGATGGTAGAAACCTCTATTAATAGGTTTCGGGACCAGTAATTGCTGTGACAATTTTCATTTTGATTGCTCGATTATTTCTAAACATTTCTTAGAAAATTCAATTTTATTGAAAATTAACTGTGCTATAGCCCACAAGTTTTTGGGCGGCAAAAATCTAAAATGGTCCGGTTACGATGGTTGATACCTCTATCAATAGGTTTCGGCACCTGTAATTGCTTTGACAATTTTAATTTTTATTGCTCGATTATTTCTAAACATTTCTTAGAAAATTCAATTTTATTGAAAATTAACTGTGCTATAGCCCACAAGTTTTTGGGCGGCAAAAATCTAAAATGGTCTGATTACGATGGTTGATACCTCTATCAATAGGTTTTGGGACCTGTAATTGCTGTGACAATTTTCATTTTGATTGCACGATTATTTCTATACATTTCGTAGAAAATTCAATTTTATTGAAAATTAACTATTCTATAGCCCACAAGTTAAAATGGTCCGATTACTATGGTTGATACCTCTATCAATAGGTTTCGGGACCTGTAATTGCTGTGACAATTTTTATTTTGATTTCTAGATTATTTCTAAACATTACTTAAAAAATTTAATTTTATTGAAAATCAACTCTGCTGTAACCCACAAGTTTTTGGGCGGCAAAAATCTAAAATGGTTCGATTACGATGGTTGATACCTCTATCAATAGGTTTCGGCATGTGTAATTGCTGTGACAATTTTCATTTTGATTGCTCGATTATTCCTTAACATTTCTTAGAAAATTCAATTTTATTAAAAATTAACTGTGCTTAGCCCACAAGTTTTTGGGCGGCAAAAATCTAAAATGGTCCAATTACGATGGTTGATACCTCTATCAATAGGTTTCGGGACCTGTAATTGCTGTGACAATTTTCATTTTGATTGCTCGATTATTTCTAAACATTTCTTAGAAAATTCAATTTTATTGAAAATCAACTGTGCTATAACCCACAAGTTTTTGGGCGGTAAAAGTCTAAATTGGTCCGATTATGATGGTAGAAACCTCTATTAATAGGTGTCGGGACCTGTAATTGCTGTGACAATTTTCATTTTGATTGCTCGAATATTTCTAAACATTTCTTAAAAAATTCAATTTTATTGAAAATCAACTGTGCTCTAGCCCACAAGTTTTTGGGCGGCAAAAACCTAAAATGGTCCGATTACGATGGTTGATACCTCTATCAATAGGTTTCGGGACCTGTAATTGCCGTGACAATTTTTATTTTGATTGCTAGATTATTTTTAAACATTTCTTAGAAAATTAAATTTTATTGAAAATCAACTGTGCTATAGCCCACAAGTTTTTGGGCGGCAAAAATCTAAAATGGTCCGATTACGATGGTTGATACCTCTATCAATAGGTTTCGGGACCAGTAATTGCTGTGACAATTTTCATTTTGATTGCTCGATTATTTCTAAACATTTCTTAGAAAATTCAATTTTATTGAAAATCAACTGTGCTATAGCCCACAAGTTTTTGGGTGGCAAAAATCTAAAATAGTCCGATTACGGTGTTGATACATCTATCAATAGATTTCGGAACTGTAATTGATGTGACAATTTTTATTTTGATTGCTCGATTATTTCTAAACATTTCTTAGAAAATTCAATTTTATTGAAAATTAACTGTGCTATTGCCCACAAGTTTTTGGGCGGCAAAAATCTAAAATGGTCCGATTACGATGGTTGATACCTCTATCAATAGGTTTCGGCACCTGTAATTGCTGTGACAATTTTCATTTTGATCCTCGATTATTTCTAAACATTTCTTAGAAAATTCAATTTTATTGAAAATCACCTGTGCTATAGCCCACAAGTTTTTGGGCGGCAAAAATCTAAAATGCTCCGATTACAATGGTTGATACCTCTATCAATAGGTTTCGCGACCTGTAATTGCTGTGACAATTTTCATTTTGATTGCTCGATTATTTCTAAACATTTCTTAGAAAATTCAATTTTATTGAAAATCAACTGTGCTATAACCCACAAGTTTTTGGGCGGCAAAAATCTAAAATGGTCCGATTACGATGGTAGAAACCTCTATTAATAGGTTTCGGGACCTGTAATTGCTATGAAAATTTTCATTTTGATTACTCGATTATTTCTAAACATTTCTTAGAAAATTCAATTTTATTGAAAATCAACTGTGCTCTAGCCCACAAGTTTTTGGGCGGCAAAAACCTAAAATGGTCCGATTACGATGGTTGATACCTCTATCAATAGGTTTCGGGACCTGTAATTGCCGTGACAATTTTTATTTTGATTGCTAGATTATTTTTAAACATTTCTTAGAAAATTAAATTTTATTGAAAATCAACTGTGCTATAGCCCACAAGTTTTTGGGCGGCAAAAATCTAAAATGGTCCGATTACGATGGTTGATACCTCTATCAATAGGTTTCGGGACCAGTAATTGCTGTGACAATTTTCATTTTGATTGCTCGATTATTTCTAAACATTTCTTAGAAAATTCAATTTTATTGAAAATCAACTGTGCTATAGCCCACAAGTTTTTGGGTGGCAAAAATCTAAAATAGTCCGATTACGGTGTTGATACATCTATCAATAGATTTCGGAACTGTAATTGATGTGACAATTTTTATTTTGATTGCTCGATTATTTCTAAACATTTCTTAGAAAATTCAATTTTATTGAAAATTAACTGTGCTATTGCCCACAAGTTTTTGGGCGGCAAAAATCTAAAATGGTCCGATTACGATGGTTGATACCTCTATCAATAGGTTTCGGCACCTGTAATTGCTGTGACAATTTTTATTTTGATCCCCGATTATTTCTAAACATTTCTTAGAAAATTCAATTTTATTGAAAATCACCTGTGCTATAGCCCACAAGTTTTTGGGCGGCAAAAATCTAAAATGCTCCGATTACAATGGTTGATACCTCTATCAATAGGTTTCGCGACCTGTAATTGCTGTGACAATTTTCATTTTGATTGCTCGATTATTTCTAAACATTTCTTAGAAAATTCAATTTTATTGAAAATCAACTGTGCTATAACCCACAAGTTTTTGGGCGGCAAAAATCTAAAATGGTCCGATTACGATGGTAGAAACCTCTATTAATAGGTTTCGGGACCTGTAATTGCTGTGACAATTTTCATTTTGATTGCTCGATTATTTCTAAACATTTCTTAGAAAATTCAATTTTATTGAAAATCACCTGTGCTATAGCCCACAAGTTTTTGGGCGGCAAAAATCTAAAATGCTCCGATTACAATGGTTGATACCTCTATCAATAGGTTTCGCGACCTGTAATTGCTGTGACAATTTTCATTTTGATTGCTCGATTATTTCTAAACATTTCTTAGAAAATTCAATTTTATTGAAAATCAACTGTGCTATAACCCACAAGTTTTTGGGCGGCAAAAATCTAAAATGGTCCGATTACGATGGTAGAAACCTCTATTAATAGGTTTCGGGACCTGTAATTGCTGTGACAATTTTCATTTTGATTGCTCGATTATTTCTAAACATTTCTTAGAAAATTCAATTTTATTGAAAATCAACTGTGCTCTAGCCCACAAGTTTTTGGGCGGCAAAAATCTAAAATGGTCCGATTACGATGGTTGATATCTCTATCAATAGGTTTCGGGACCTGTAATTGCTGTGACAATTTTCATTTTGATTGCTCGATTATTTCTAAACATTTCTTAGAAAATTCAATTTCATTGAAAATTACCTGTGCTATTGCCCATAAGTTTTTGGGCAGCAAAAATCTAAAATGGTCCGATTACGATGGTTGATACCTATATCAATAGGTTTCGGCACCTGTAATTGCTCTGACAATTTTCATTTTGATCCTCGATTATTTCTAAACATTTCTTAGAAAATTAAATTTTATTGAAAATCACCTGTGCTCTAGCCCACAAGTTTTTGGGCGGCAAAAATCTAAAATGGTCCGATTACGATGGTAGAAACCTCTATTAATAGGTGTCGGGACCTGTAATTGCTGTGACAATTTTCATTTTGATTGCTCGATTATTTCTAAACATTTCTTAGAAAATTCAATTTTATTGAAAATCAACTGTGCTATAACCCACAAGTTTTTGGGCGGCAAAAATCTAAAATGGTCCGATTACGATGGTAGAAACCTCTATTAATAGGTTTCGGGACCTGTAATTGCTGTGACAATTTTCATTTTGATTGCTCGATTATTTCTAAACATTTCTTAGAAAATTCAATTTTATTGAAAATCACCTGTGCTATAGCCCACAAGTTTTTGGGCGGCAAAAATCTAAAATGCTCCGATTACAATGGTTGATACCTCTATCAATAGGTTTCGCGACCTGTAATTGCTGTGACAATTTTCATTTTGATTGCTCGATTATTTCTAAACATTTCTTAGAAAATTCAATTTTATTGAAAATCAACTGTGCTATAACCCACAAGTTTTTGGGCGGCAAAAATCTAAAATGGTCCGATTACGATGGTAGAAACCTCTATTAATAGGTTTCGGGACCTGTAATTGCTGTGACAATTTTCATTTTGATTGCTCGATTATTTCTAAACATTTCTTAGAAAATTCAATTTTATTGAAAATCAACTGTGCTCTAGCCCACAAGTTTTTGGGCGGCAAAAATCTAAAATGGTCCGATTACGATGGTTGATATCTCTATCAATAGGTTTCGGGACCTGTAATTGCTGTGACAATTTTCATTTTGATTGCTCGATTATTTCTAAACATTTCTTAGAAAATTCAATTTCATTGAAAATTAACTGGGCTATTGCGCATAAGTTTTTGGGCAGCAAAAATCTAAAATGGTCCGATTACGATGGTTGATCCCTCTATCAATAGGTTTCGTGACATGTAATTGCTGTGACAATTTTCATTTTGATTGCTTGATTATTTCTAAACATTTCTTAGAAAATTCAATTTTATTGAAAATCAACTGTGCTATTGCCCACAAGTTTTTGGGCGGCAAAAACCTAAAATGGTCCGATAACGATGGTTGATACCTCTATCAATAGGTTTCGGCACCTGTAATTGCTGTGACAATTTTTATTTTGATTGCTCGATTATTTTTAAACATTTCTTAGAAAATTCAATTTTATTAAAAATCAACTGTGCTATAGCCCACAAGTTTTTGGGCGGCAAAAATCTCAAATGGTCCGATTACGATGGTTGATACCTCTATCAATAGGTTTCGGCACCTGTAATTGCTGTGACAATTTTTATTTTGATTGCTCGATTATTTCTAAACATTTCTTAGAAAATTCAATTTTATTTAAAATCAACTGTGCTATTGCCCACAAGTTTTTGGGCGGCAAAAATCTAAAATGGTTCGATTACGATGGTAGAAACCTCTATTAATAAGTGTCGGGACCTGTAATTGCTGTGACAATTTTTATTTTGATTGCTCGATTATTTTTAAACATTTCTTAGTTCAATTTTATTAAAAATCAACTGTAGTATAGCCCACAAGTTTATGGGCGGCAAAAATCTAAAATGGTCCGATTACGATGGTTGATACCTCTATCAATAGGTTTCGTGACCTGTAATTGCTGTGACAATTTTCATTTTGATTGCTCGATTATTTCTAAACATTTCTTAGAAAATTCAATTTTATTGAAAATCAACTGTGTTCTAGCTTACAAGTTTTTGGGCGGCAAAAATCTAAAATGGTCCGATTACGATGGTTGATACCTCTATCAATAGGTTTCGGGACCCGTAATTGCTATGACAATTTTCATTTTGATTGCTCGATTATTTCTAAACATTTTTTAAAAAATTCAATTTAATTAAAAATTAACTGTGCTTAGCCCACAAGTTTTTGGGCGGCAAAAATCTAAAATGGTCCGATTACGATGGTTGATACCTCTATCAATAGGTTTCGGGACCTGTAATTGCTGTGACAATTTTCATTTTGATTGCTCGATTATTTCTAAACATTTCTTAGAAAATTCAATTTTAATGAAAATTAACTGTGCTATTGCCCATAAGTTTTTGGGCAGCAAAAATCTAAAATGGTCCGATTACGATGGTTGATACCTCTATCAATAGGTTTCGTGGCCTGTAATTGCTGTGACAATTTTAATTTTGATTGCTCGATTATTTCTAAACATTTCTTAGAAAATTCAATTTTATTGAAAATCAACTGTGTTCTAGCCCACAAGTTTTTGGGCGGCAAAAATCTAAAATGGTCCGATTACGATGGTAGAAACCTCTATTAATAGGTGTCGGGACCTGTAATTGCTGTGACAATTTTCATTTTGATTGCTCGATTATTTCTAAACATTTCTTAGAAAATTCAATTTCATTGAAAATTAACTGGGCTATTGCCCATAAGTTTTTGGGCAGCAAAAATCTAAAATGGTCCGATTACGATGGTTGATCCCTCTATCAATAGGTTTCGTGACCTGTAATTGCTGTGACAATTTTCATTTTGATTGCTCGATTATTTCTAAACATTTCTTAGAAAATTCAATTTTATTGAAAATCAACTGTGCTATTGCCCACAAGTTTTTGGGCGGCAAAAATCTAAAATGCTCCGATTACAATGGTTGATACCTCTATCAATAGGTTTCGCGACCTGTAATTGCTGTGACAATTTTCATTTTGATTGCTCGATTATTTCTAAACATTTCTTAGAAAATTCAATTTTATTGAAAATCAACTGTGCTATAACCCACAAGTTTTTGGGCGGCAAAAATCTAAAATGGTCCGATTACGATGGTAGAAACCTCTATTAATAGGTGTCGGGACCTGTAATTGCTGTGACAATTTTCATTTTGATTGCTCGATTATTTCTAAACATTTCTTAGAAAATTCAATTTTATTGAAAATCAACTGTGCTCTAGCCCACAAGTTTTTGGGCGGCAAAAATCTAAAATGGTCCGATTACGATGGTTGATACCTCTATCAATAGGTTTCGGGACCCGTAATTGCTATGACAATTTTCATTTTGATTGCTCGATTATTTCTAAACATTTTTTAAAAAATTCAAATTTATTAAAAATTAACTGTGCTATTGCCCATAACTTTTTGGCCAGCAAAAATCTAAAATGTTCCGATTACGATGGTTGATACCTCTATCAATAGGTTTCGTGACCTGTAATTGCTGTGACAATTTTCATTTTGATTGCTCGATTATTTCTAAACATTTCTTAGAAAATTCAATTTTATTGAAAATCAACTGTGCTCTAGCCCACAAGTTTTTGGGCGGCAAAAATCTAAAATGGTCCGATTACGATGGTTGATACCTCTATCAATAGGTTTCGGCACCTGTAATTGCTGTGACAATTTTTATTTTGATCCCCGATTATTTCTAAACATTTCTTAGAAAATTCAATTTTATTGAAAATCACCTGTGCTATAGCCCACAAGTTTTTGGGCGGCAAAAATCTAAAATGCTCCGATTACAATGGTTGATACCTCTATCAATAGGTTTCGCGACCTGTAATTGCTGTGACAATTTTCATTTTGATTGCTCGATTATTTCTAAACATTTCTTAGAAAATTCAATTTTATTGAAAATCAACTGTGCTATAACCCACAAGTTTTTGGGCGGCAAAAATCTAAAATGGTCCGATTACGATGGTAGAAACCTCTATTAATAGGTTTCGGGACCTGTAATTGCTGTGACAATTTTCATTTTGATTGCTCGATTATTTCTAAACATTTCTTAGAAAATTCAATTTTATTGAAAATCACCTGTGCTATAGCCCACAAGTTTTTGGGCGGCAAAAATCTAAAATGCTCCGATTACAATGGTTGATACCTCTATCAATAGGTTTCGCGACCTGTAATTGCTGTGACAATTTTCATTTTGATTGCTCGATTATTTCTAAACATTTCTTAGAAAATTCAATTTTATTGAAAATCAACTGTGCTATAACCCACAAGTTTTTGGGCGGCAAAAATCTAAAATGGTCCGATTACGATGGTAGAAACCTCTATTAATAGGTTTCGGGACCTGTAATTGCTGTGACAATTTTCATTTTGATTGCTCGATTATTTCTAAACATTTCTTAGAAAATTCAATTTTATTGAAAATCAACTGTGCTCTAGCCCACAAGTTTTTGGGCGGCAAAAATCTAAAATGGTCCGATTACGATGGTTGATATCTCTATCAATAGGTTTCGGGACCTGTAATTGCTGTGACAATTTTCATTTTGATTGCTCGATTATTTCTAAACATTTCTTAGAAAATTCAATTTCATTGAAAATTACCTGTGCTATTGCCCATAAGTTTTTGGGCAGCAAAAATCTAAAATGGTCCGATTACGATGGTTGATACCTATATCAATAGGTTTCGGCACCTGTAATTGCTCTGACAATTTTCATTTTGATCCTCGATTATTTCTAAACATTTCTTAGAAAATTAAATTTTATTGAAAATCACCTGTGCTCTAGCCCACAAGTTTTTGGGCGGCAAAAATCTAAAATGGTCCGATTACGATGGTAGAAACCTCTATTAATAGGTGTCGGGACCTGTAATTGCTGTGACAATTTTCATTTTGATTGCTCGATTATTTCTAAACATTTCTTAGAAAATTCAATTTCATTGAAAATTAACTGGGCTATTGCCCATAAGTTTTTGGGCAGCAAAAATCTAAAATGGTCCGATTACGATGGTTGATCCCTCTATCAATAGGTTTCGTGACCTGTAATTGCTGTGACAATTTTCATTTTGATTGCTCGATTATTTCTAAACATTTCTTAGAAAATTCAATTTTATTGAAAATCAACTGTGCTATTGCCCACAAGTTTTTGGGCGGCAAAAATCTAAAATGCTCCGATTACAATGGTTGATACCTCTATCAATAGGTTTCGCGACCTGTAATTGCTGTGACAATTTTCATTTTGATTGCTCGATTATTTCTAAACATTTCTTAGAAAATTCAATTTTATTGAAAATCAACTGTGCTATAACCCACAAGTTTTTGGGCGGCAAAAATCTAAAATGGTCCGATTACGATGGTAGAAACCTCTATTAATAGGTGTCGGGACCTGTAATTGCTGTGACAATTTTCATTTTGATTGCTCGATTATTTCTAAACATTTCTTAGAAAATTCAATTTTATTGAAAATCAACTGTGCTCTAGCCCACAAGTTTTTGGGCGGCAAAAATCTAAAATGGTCCGATTACGATGGTTGATACCTCTATCAATAGGTTTCGGGACCCGTAATTGCTATGACAATTTTCATTTTGATTGCTCGATTATTTCTAAACATTTTTTAAAAAATTCAAATTTATTAAAAATTAACTGTGCTATTGCCCATAACTTTTTGGCCAGCAAAAATCTAAAATGTTCCGATTACGATGGTTGATACCTCTATCAATAGGTTTCGTGACCTGTAATTGCTGTGACAATTTTCATTTTGATTGCTCGATTATTTCTAAACATTTCTTAGAAAATTCAATTTTATTGAAAATCAACTGTGCTCTAGCCCACAAGTTTTTGGGCGGCAAAAATCTAAAATGGTCCGATTACGATGGTTGATACCTCTATCAATAGGTTTCGGGACCCGTAATTGCTATGACAATTTTCATTTTGATTGCTCGATTATTTCTAAACATTTTTTAAAAAATTCAATTTTATTAAAAATTAACTGTGCTTAGCCCACAAGTTTTTGGGCGGCAAAAATCTAAAATGGTCCGATTACGATGGTTGATACCTCTATCAATAGGTTTCGGGACCTGTAATTGCTGTGACAATTTTCATTTTGATTGCTCGATTATTTCTAAACATTTCTTAGAAAATTCAATTTTAATGAAAATTAACTGTGCTATTGCCCATAAGTTTTTGGGCAGCAAAAATCTAAAATGGTCCGATTACGATGGTTGATACCTCTATCAATAGGTTTCGTGGCCTGTAATTGCTGTGACAATTTTAATTTTGATTGCTCGATTATTTCTAAACATTTCTTAGAAAATTCAATTTTATTGAAAATCAACTGTGTTCTAGCCCACAAGTTTTTGGGCGGCAAAAATCTAAAATGGTCCGATTACGACGGTAGAAACCTCTATTAATAGGTGTCGGGACCTGTAATTGCTGTGACAATTTTCATTTTGATTGCTCGATTATTTCTAAACATTTCTTAGAAAATTCAATTTCATTGAAAATTAACTGGGCTATTGCGCATAAGTTTTTGGGCAGCAAAAATCTAAAATGGTCCGATTACGATGGTTGATCCCTCTATCAATAGGTTTCGTGACATGTAATTGCTGTGACAATTTTCATTTTGATTGCTTGATTATTTCTAAACATTTCTTAGAAAATTCAATTTTATTGAAAATCAACTGTGCTATTGCCCACAAGTTTTTGGGCGGCAAAAACCTAAAATGGTCCGATAACGATGGT